>JH720297.1:781415-816162 GCA_000231825.2 Tetrahymena elliotti 4EA
CATAAATTAAAGTCTTTATTTATTCATTCAAAATGCTTAATTAAAAATGAAGCACTATTTTTACTAAAGGTAAAGAGTCAAAGTTTAGAGATTAGAGAGTTTTTCTAAGCCAGATCCTAATCCTGATGCTCCCTCGTCACCAATTTTATTGTTGCTATTAAAAAATAATAAAGATAAATAAATATTTTAAAGAATCAGAAAAACATTAAAATTTCAATGAATTCTGAACAAAAAATCAAAATTAATGAATGAACAAGCAAGCTAAGCAGATATCTACTAAACCAAGCCAAGCTAGTCAGTCAGTTTCTCATAAATTAAAGTCTTTGTTTATTCATTCAATATGATTAGTTTATAATGAAACACTATTTTTACAAAAGTTTAAGAGTCAAAGTTTAGAGATTAGAGAGTTTTGCTAAGCCAGATCCTAATCTTAATGCTCCCTTGTCACCAATATTATTTTTGCTATTAAAAAATGATAAAAATAAATAAATATTTTTAAGTATGAGTAAATCATAAAAATTTCAATGAATTCTCAACAAAAAATCAAAAGTAATGAATGAACAACAAGCCAAACAAATATCAAAGAAAAATTAATAAATACCTAAAATCAATACTAAGATTTAAGTAAGAAGCTAAATCAGAGTTTAGTACCTTTAAATAGATAAAAATTAAAATATATTTCTATCTCTAAAGAAATTGAAGTACATAACTAAGATCTGTAAAATATTTTATATTCTATATCAACATTTAATTTTTTTAAAAAATTTGTTTCGTTCTTAAATTGAATATGAATTAATTTATAATTGATATGAAAATTAGATAAACTTTTTCAAACATAATTTTGCAAAATATAAAATAAAATTAATCAGATTGCTACTTAAAAGTTGAATACGGCTCAAAATTAGAAATACATTTTTGTGTTACTCCCAATTAACTATCTCCATATTTTTTTCTCCCTAAGTTAAATTTAAATTTAAATTAAATTCAGAATAAGGATTTGCTAATTAAAAAAATTTTTTATTTGAATATTTTTTCTTTTCTAAATATTGTAACTTGAAAATTTTGAAGAAAGAAAAACTAAAATCTCAAACAAGAGGAAAAAGTTTTCAAATTCATTTACACTCGAATAACGACCCCAGAAAATCATTTTAAAATCTATAAAAATTACAGTTTATATTTTTCCCAGTATTCATAAAGTTTTCGTTTTTTGTTTTTTAATCATAATATTATGCATCTATCAAAATATCGCACTAGTTTATGATATTATAGTTTCCAAAATTCCTGATTTACTAAAGGATTAAAAAATAGTGAGTAGCCTTGATAAATTAATTACTTAATTTATTAATGCACAGTTTATTTTGTAAATTTATTTTATTAAAGTTAAAGTTCCAAAACTTTTAGATGAAAACATTTTGATAACTCAAATCCTTAAAAATAAAATGGATAATTTATTATAGCTCCTTTTGAGTAGAGAAAGAATTTATTTTTCAAATAAAATAATTTATTTTTGATAAATAAAATAAAAAATACAATAGATTGATTGTAGGTGATAATTTTAATAAGAAATTTGTTTATTTATTGATATTTTAATAATACTATTTATGGAAGATATAAATTAAGGCTCAAGTTACAAATAATTTTGGGCAGTAGGCTCAGGAAGTTCAGGATTACTGTTAAATGGATCTTTAGACGATGTTCACAGCTTTAAATAGGTTGATGTAAAGTCAGTTTTTGGGGAAAATACTTAGATAGCTTCTTTAGAAATAGACGGAATGATGGGATTCTACTTAAATTCAAAAGGAGAAGTATTCAAATTTGGAGAGTGTGAATATGATGAAAAGAATAAAGTAATTAAATATCATTTAAATTAATAATTTAAATAAATCTATTAAATAAATAGCCTATAGTTAATCCAGTACCTTAATAAATTTTGTCTTTTAGTATTCCTATTATTAAGATATCTTGCGGATGGTCTCATGCTATGTTTGTTGATGGTAATTTAAACTTTTATTAACATTAATATTAATTTTAATCTAAATATAATTCAGCTAATCATAAAATATATGGGATTGGATCAAATAAATTTGGAGAATTGGGCTTAGGAAATTCTAAAAAGCAATCTAAAGATCCCTAAATAATTCCTTTTACTGATATTTAGTTGGAAGATGTGGTTCAACATGAAATTTTTGATATCAAGTGCTCATTCAGATAAAGTTTTATCATCACAAAATAATAGAATAAAAGTTAACCTTATGAATATTCATACACGTTTTACTGTACAGGTTAAAATAAAAGCTTTGAACTTGGAGGATTTTAGGGAGAAAATATTATTTATAATTTCAAACAAAACCAATCTCTTCTAGATACAGTAGGCTCTATCTAAAATTTTATTTGCGGATATAAATTTGGATGTATTTTAAATTACAGTAACCAGTTATATGGGTAATAAATATATATATTAACTAAATTTTGGAATTAAAATCATTGCATTTCTTCTAAATAATAAATAAATTAGATGGGGAGATAATAAATATGGTTAATTGACTGGAGAGGAGTCATGCTATTAAAAAATTGTAATGATATCTAACGATGTACAGAAAGTATCTGCTGGATGGAATCATTTATTGATTCTTAAAAGTATATTTTTTTTTCATTTAAGAAAATTTAATTTGTTAAATAAATGGATAATAAAGATGATAACAAATTATATGTTGCTGGTAGAGGAGACATGGGATAAATTGGAGATGGTTAGTTAAAAAATACAAATGCTTTTACTTAAGTTGGTGTAATATATTTACTAATAAATAATATATTTTAGGTGAAATTAAAATACAGGGTATTGAAGGAGATATTGAAATAATTCAATGTGGATCAGAAGCTAATTATGTGAAATCTAATAAAGGAATTTATGTTTGGGGATGGTAATTTAAAATGCAAAAAAGAATTATTTTTATTATTTCTGAAAATAAATTAAAATAGGAATGAGCATGGCAATCTTGGCAATGGCTAGCTTGAAAATGTTATTAAACCTACTATGTTAGATTTTTAGAATTTCAAATCAATAAATCAAGTAAAATAAAAAATCATTTTTAGTTAAAATTTAGTTAAATTTTTTAATTGAAAAGATAAAATCAGGTGGAGCAGTATGCTATTTAATAGAAAATGATTTGATAAAATGAAAATATTTTACATTTGTTTTTATTTTCTTTTTTTTGAATTAAAAAAATGAATGTTAATAAATAAAGAGTTAATGGCTTGTTTTATTTGATTTGTTTATTTGTATTATTTTAAAATAAAAATTCATTCAACTGCAAACAAAAGTTATTTAAGTTTGCAAAAACTAAAAGATATTTCTTGAAAAATCTTAAAATTTTAATTAAAAATAGTAAATACAAATTTATTTGACTAAAATGAATATCTTGTAAAGGTTTATCTTAAATAAGAAAAGTTATTGTTTTAACTTGCATAGTTTAACAGCTAAGAACAAGTATAATTACAGGCCATTTTAAGATGTCTTGGACAATTAAATAATAGGAAATTTGCATAAATATAATTAGGATATTTACATGAACTAGAAACAGATAGATTAGTTTTCTGAAAAGATATTTGCCATTCACAATAGCTAGAATTTAATTTTCTTATTTAGATTATTCAAGCTATTCAGATTAACTAATGATCAATTTGATTAGCTTTATCAGGCTTAGCGCAAGAAATATCAAGATTTTCACAGAATTCGTATGCAAGCAGTTTCAACAACTTTAAAAATTTAAGAGCAAAAGCAAAAATAAGAAGAAATTAGAAAGAGAAATGAAAATAGTCAGAAAAGAGAAGAAGAAAATATTGACGAATTTGATGAAGAAATGGAAACTGTTTTGTAGAAATAAGAAGAATAAAGATAAAATGGAGATAATTAAAAAAAAGACAGATCAGTTTAAGCAGTATTAAGCATTTTATATAAATAAAAAAAGGAATTGGAATAAGTTATTTGGTAAATTGAAAATATGCATTCAGGACGTTTGAATATATTTTTATATCACATTTTTATGAATAAATAATTAAACAAATTGATTGATTTGGGTTTGGATTTGAATTCAAAGTCTGACCACTACTCTTTTGTTGAAGCATACAATTCAGTTGAAAGATCCAAAGTTACTGCAGAATAAATGCTCCTTGTTCTTTAAATATTAAGCAATAATCCTAGATTTGAAGAGCTTCCAAATGTATTTGAAGGAGAACTTGAAAGCATTCTATAATGTATCACCAATAAGCAAATTAACTACTCTTTAGCCAAATTTATTATTAGACTTGGTATAAATGATTTGATTCAAAGAGGAGAGGAAATCACAGGATGTGAGTAGAGTGGTACATTCGATTTAATTAATCCACTTTAAATTCATCTTGATTCTCTATCACTTTCACTCTTCTTATTTGATTTAAGAAACAAAGTAAAAGGAATAGATGTAAACTTCTTTGTTAAATTCAATATGAATGACATCTTGCAAAAACTTTCACTTGAAGAAATCGATGAATTGATTACAGAGCTCATTAAAAATAAAAGATCGGATTCTAAGGATTTGCACTCTGATATTATTTTATATTTAATTTCATAAATTATAGAAAACTCTATGATTCAAGCATAGAATTTTAAAATTTACAATGATGTATTGCTCAATTAAGTCAAATTAGTTGTAAAATATAGATAATTTGCTGATTAAAATGCACTTACAACCCTTTTAAACTAAATTTCATCAGAAATTACTAACCAAACTGTAAGTAGAACATCACTTACTACTACATTTACCAATTATATATCTGAATTCTTAGACTTCTGCCCACATGATATGTGCGACTTTTTCTAACTTTTTGATGCTTTCTTCTTAAAGTAAAAGGTTGAAGCAATCTCTTATAAGCAACTACTTATTATTTATCAGAAAATGGCTTTAACTGGTGTTGATTATGAAGAATATCTTACAATATGTTCTAAAGTTTTTTCTTCTAGCAAAAATCAAATCATTGAAGAAAATTTACATGAATAGATTATCGCCTTGGCTGAAAAATTACATGATGTATAAACTGGCTAATTATTCGAAGTTAATATAGCTGCTAAACCAAGAAAGCTACCTGATAATATAGAATTCTTAAGTGATTTTTCTGAATCAGAAGGAGAAGAAGGACAAGAAGAAAAAGAAAAAAATAAAAGTAATTGAAAAAATCAATCAATCAATTGATTTGTTAACAAAGCAAGCAACAAAAAAAAACTATCCATAAATTTCTAATATTTTTTGTAACATTTAAGTTATTTTAATTTTTATGCATGAATTTCTCAAAATAAAGTCTATTTATTTCTATATATTTGTGTTTCTTTTCTAAATTTATAAATTATAATTTATTCATTTGATTTGATCCAGTCAATAAATAACTAAAAAAAACTAATTTAAACAGATAGCTTATTTTGTTTTATTTTAAATTAGATTAGTTTAACTGAAGTAAACACCTTCCTTATCCTAAAATTCCAATAAGAAAGCTAAATTTAATAATTATAAATTAGAATATTTTATAATTTTTATATTAAATATAAGTAAAAATGTTTGAAAAAGATAAAAATATTTCATCAAATAATTACATGTTTAATTTAGCTAAAGAAAGCTATTACTTACTATTTGTAAGTTTTTTCTGTTAAATTATTTCATGTAAAATAATATAGAACAAAAGTAAAATTAGAATTTGATTTTTTTTTGAGAGTTAATCTCCCATTAGTTGTTTTCAATATAATTCAACTTTTAATATCTTTTGGTTCTGAAAAAAGGAAAGAAGCTTTATTCAATCGTGATTTATAATTTATTTTTTGCATATGCTTTGAGTTAAAATTAAAATAATATTGTTTGAGTTGGAAAAATTTATGGTAATAAGAGAAAATTAAATAAAAACTCCAAGCTTATATATTTATATACATACACATATTCTTTTTTTAAATTTAATTGTAGAGAATATTGATTTCAAAATAATTTCATTAATTTTGTTGAAAAATGCTAATTAGTTTTGTTAAAACTTAAGGCGTTACAGTTAAAATTGCTAAAACAACTGTAATAAGAGTTTCTTGATACTCTACTTTAATAAGGCCTAAAAATTTATAACAAAGTGTTTTAGAGTCTATTTCAACTTATTGTTTTATCCTCTTGAGAGTTTTATATGCAGTTTAAAGCATTTCAATTTGAAGATCTTTAGAAGATTTCATTTCATAGGTCTTTCCCATAAAGTCTAGTTTTTCATCAATATAATATTTTGCATTATATTTAATTTTAGCAACAAAAATATCATAGATTGTGTAAAAATCAGGAGGGTTGTCAAATGAACTAAAACTATAATTTTATATTCTCTCTGTGAAATTTGATTGGCGAGAGGCATAATCAACTTCTGAAATATTTGATTTTAATTTAGGAGCAATGTTATTAAGGGCATCTACATTATTAGACTCTACCTTATGCAACTAAATAACTTGATCTAAATAGCTTTAAGAACTATCATTGAAAGTTTTAGGAGAGTTAGGTTTTTTTGGTGATTATATTGGTAGATAACTCACATTTAGTTTGCTAATACTAGATCTAAATACTAGATCAAAATATAATTTCTCATCAATTGGTTCTCCATCTAGACTTTTATTAAAGTAATAATCATATATTTGAAGAAGGTCTTCAACTACTCCTATAATTGAATCAAGTCTATCATCTGTTTCAGAAAATGTATTATTAAATTTTTATCCATTATAAATTCTAGTAAATAAGAGAATATTTAAGATAACAAAATCCATAGTATTTGAAATAATCATGATAGGATCTAGATAAATAGAATCTTTAGATAAAAATATATAAATATCTCCGTATGCTGTTAGACATGCTATACCAACAAAGAGATAATAAAAAAATAAGCAAACATAGCATGCTTCTAGACTTTGTTATTTAAATTTAAAAAACTCTAAAACAGCTCTTCTAACATTATCCCATGTTTCTAAACTCATAACAGAAAGTACATCTAATTTCTTATGATAATCTATTTCTGCTCCACTCATAATTAATTAATCATTTAACAGTCTTAGCATAACTGTTTTACGTCTCAAATCATAATTTCCTAAAGTTTTACTCAGAATCCAAGTTAGGTTAATGTAAAATAATGAAAGGATTACTAGATTAAAAATATCTTTATAATCATGAAATTTATTTTTTTAATAAAAATAAATAGCTGTTAAAGTCATTTTAATAAAAGCCATTAAACTTAAAACAGGATAAAGCCATCTACCAGTGAGTAGCTCTTCATTTTAGTTTTTCACAAATTGAAATCCTTTTTATTCATATTTCTATGGGTTATGATTCATGCTGAAGAAATTGTTAAATGCCTAAGCATTCAAATCAACTTTTAATTTAATCAAAATATCCTCATACTCTTACTTCCAAAGTTTACTATTTGTTCTGATATCAAAAATGTACTTAGTTGATTTATTTTCAATATCAAATACACTAATAGCAATGTTATCATCTGAGAATAAGCTAGTACAACTAAATATTTATCTAAGTCTACTGTCATGCTTGATACTCTTGATATAAGTAGAAATAAGCATCTGTGTTGCAAATAAATAGAAAGCGTTTAGAAACCATAAATGCTAAACTTCATCAAATTATTAGTAATCATACGCACATCGAAAGAAAAGAAAAAGAGAAGAAGAAATAAATATGATTTTTAAAATAGGATTTATAAAATGTTTTGAGAAGCTAGATTCTTTTTTCCAGAATTTGCAGAAATAAGTTATTGTTTATAGAGTTGCTGATAATATAATATATGGAAAAACTACTAAGATAGTCAATATCAATAAAAGAATCATAGATATAGTAAGTTAACTTAATTTGGTGAATGTTGATTTTTTCTACTTCTTCTAACTCATGTATTAATCTTCTTTATTCATTTATGCCTGATCATCTACAAATTTAAAAAAGGGCTTGTTGCTATACTTCACCTTTCTACGCTTTTCCATTTCAGCCATTTACTTATTATTTGCAAAGTGTATTTTTATGTTTCTAATTGTAAAATATAGCTGTTAATTAATTAAATCAATCTTATTTATTAAATATCTAAAACCTTACTATCATATGAAAGATAATTAATTTCTAAACTAGTCTACTTTCAAATTAATTCATATTTATTTGTTTGCTCATTACAATTAACTCCTTTTAAATCTATTGAAATAATACTCGAATTTATCTCAAAAATTATAAAAAATACTAAAGTTTTAGTTCTGCTTTTTAAAAACAAAAATAAATTAATTTGAAAAGAGCCTTTGATTTGCATTTTTATTATGACTTTCATTTAAATGAATAAAAATAGTTACTCAAATTAGATACTAATTATTTCTTATTATCTGTAAAAAAAACTAATTTATTTCAAAATTAAATTAATTGGTTGTTTTTTGAATACATATTATAAAATGAAGAAATAGAAAAAAAGATTCAACAAAATTCTCTATAAACTTCAAATTGTTAAGTTATAAACTTTTTTTATAAAAACAACAGCCAATAAATAAATACATGCCTTTTAATAGTTTTTCGAAAACAGGTATATTTGTTTTAAAAGGATTTAAATGTCTTTGTGTCAATAATAAGTAAGATACTAAATAAAATATTATTTACATGAATGATAATTGTTGATAATTTTATAATAATTAAAAATTAAATCAGGTATTTATATCTTATTTTTTCAAATTTGTTTGTGACTTATTTAAATTTTCTGTTTTGTTATTTTTTGAATTTATGATTTGTTTTCATTTTTAATTTACATCTAATATTTTATACGATTCTTTTTACATTTATTTTTTTCATATTATGGAAAATTTCTTGAAGAATATTGATCAATCAATCAATTGTAGTTTTCTGCAAAAGGAGCTGTTTTTTAAAAGAAAGCTTTCATATCCCTTGAGTTTTGAACTGGAGATTTGCTATTGCTAATATTTTATCTAGGATTCATTGAAGTATTATAGAAGCTATTTTATTTGCTGTTGCTATAGGGATTTGGTGATAGTCTAGATTGAGAGTTACGATTATCAAAGTGATTGTTATAATCATCTTCAGAGATAGGGAATCTCTCTGGAGATATTCTATTTTCTGTAAATAGGAATTTTAATGGTGTTTTTGAAGTTGGCATTTCTTCCAAATTTTGTTGTTGTTATTATTATTCTTGTACAACGTTAGCATTTGTCCTACAACTGAATGAACTTAAGAATTTTTAAAATGCTGACTGCTATTCTTATTGACTTGTCTTATTTAATTCTTATTAACTTTATTGACTTTAACTCATTTTAGATTTTTACATTTTACTATCAAAGTCTTTGATTTTTTATTCTAACTCTTTTATAGTTTTTTAAACATCCTTGCTGTATTCTTCTTCTGGAATATTTACTACCTCTAGTTTATAGTGTAAATCATCTTTATTAGGTGATTTTTCATATAAACGATACATATTTTTACTACCTCTAATAGATTTACGAGGAGTAGGTGGACCATTTATGAGCAAGTTTTAGTCTATCAATGAATTATCTAACATATTTTCTGTATTTTTTTCTTTAATAATGCTTTTAATATTAACTCTGTCTTAGCTTTTATCTAGCTTGCTTTAATTGTTCTATTTATCCTAATAATACTGATGCATATTTTAAAGTGGAGGTTAAACAAATGGTTATTCTTTGATGCTGTTGCTTTAATCAATTTAACCACTTCCATTCATCAAATTGTGAGCAATTGCAATAGAATTGGAAGACTAAAAAAGATAGTTGTTATTCTAGTTCTTAGATTATTATATAGGAATTTCTTAATTTTAAAACTTCTATGAATATTTTAATTAACTCTAACTTGACTGTAATTAATTAGGAGTTTATGACCTATTATGCTATTAGTTTTATTAAAATTAGTTAAAGCGAGTACTTTGAATGCTATTTGGTTATTTAGACTCAACTATATTCTACATATTTTAGCTTTAATGAAATTAACTATTGCTGAAATCTGACATATTACTTCTTCTCTCAAAATTTTATTGATTTATTTTGTTATTATCATTATTTTGAATCCCTTATATCTGCCCATTGCTTATCTGAAGATATTAAGATTGCTAAGGAATAAATAATTATTTATCTTTAGCATCTTAGATTGTTTTAGCATCAAAATTATAAATCGCTTGTTAGGGATATTCTTACTTGTATACATCTGCTTCATTTGCTATAGATTATTAAACAGAGTCATCATTACGTTATGTTGATGAATAGTGAGAATTTGGATTCTAAGAATTATTCTTTAAGTAATATTATTACTTTTATGGAACTTGAAGTAAGTTTTAATTTTAATATTGCTCTTGTTAAATAAATTTATTATTTTGTTATCTATTTCTGTTAAATTAGTCAGAATTCAAAATTTGGTTATTTTAACTTATTAAATCTGAAGGATTTGATACATGAACTGATCTAGAGGGAGCAGATCTTTTCAGTTCAGATGTTTTATTTTAACTTTAGAAGAAATTTGGAGATTATTAATTGTGGACAACAACATTTTTAGGTGAAAATTTCAATGAGTATTTCTGGCTTTACTAATCTATATCTAGACGACTTCCAAACAAGCTTTCACTTCTAAGATTCTTTTCTGAAGGTAAGCGCATTTGGTTGTTTTAAACTTAACTTTTTTAGTTGAACTATTTAGGAGATAAATGTACTTATGGGGGATTTTATTCTTGGCTTTAGTAATTTAAATAAATAATTTTAAATGTATCCTAATTAATCTCAAAATAATTATTTTAAAACTTATTAAAAATTTTTAGAAATCATAATTGATGAAATTTAAAAACTATTTTAAAAGTTTTAATGAAATGTCTTAAATTGGATGAAAACAAGAGTATAATTTTTAAATGAAATTAAGATAATGAGTATTAAAAGTTACTTTTAATTCGGCTGAATAAATTTAGCATTAGATTTGTTAGGAAATTTATTGTTGAATTGTATATTGTTGCTTTCGTTTAAGATTTCACTTAAGTTCTTGCTATAGAGATTATGAGATTAGCTGCTTTATTTTATCCGTTCTTGCTAATTAAATTGGTCTATTTTATTTTGAATAATTTAATGCTCTAATTTTTAAGTTTAAGATGTGTATGGATTGCTTTATGCTTTAATTGTATTATTTAATGAGCTTGCTATCAAAGATTAGGAATATTGATGGCTGTATTTTTTTTAATTGACTGGTTCTGCCAATTTCATCTTGTTGTAATTTACAGTGTTTTAATAATCAATACTTTTTTCATACTCTTTTTCCAACTTAAAATCTGGTTAATCATAATTGCTTAAATCCTAAGACGCTATTTTAGATTAAGGATTGGAAAGTCTTTAAGAATTATTAGATTATTTACCAATATATTTAGAGCTATTCAATAAATTTTAACTCTAATAAGGAGAATTAAGAACTTCATCTCTATGAAAACGAAGTTAAGAGTCACTTTCTGGCTAGTATTATGGAGAGTTCATATTATTATTATAATCTGAGACAGAATATTATGGATTGCTATTCTTCATGCTTTTTTATAAATTTTCTGATGGTGAAAGGAAGTTATTCTTTGAATTTGTGTATGAATTTTAGTTATGCAATGCTGTGCTTAATCCTCTTTAGTTCTAACTTGAGCTTGTTTGACCAGGAGTATACACGTTATTAATTGTCTTGTTAGGAGTTGCAAAATCTTTTTAATAATTTTCTTTTGCATATGGTGCAGCAATCGGAGATTTGCTTCTACTTTTATTCTCTTCCTCTGATAAGTGGGAATTTCTTATCATATTTGGATTCTCAAAATGACCTTCTTGTGGTTACTAATTACTGAATTACCCTCTCTAATCACCTTTTTAGTTGTCTTAGTTCTATGCTTTTTTGACTAATTCTTCATCATCTTCAACAGTTTTTATTAATGCATACGAAGGTTAATTTCCGTTTCTGTTAAAGTCTGGTTCAGTGTTTCCTGCATTATAATTTTCTAAAATCATTGAAGGGGCAAATTCAATATCTTTATATTGTTGAGGATTTTATTGATAGCTGTGAATGAAATCAAGAGCTTAGTTAATAGTAAAGCGATCTTTTTCATTGAAAGTGATCATTTTTGCAATAATATATGCAAGTTAAGTTGAATAAAGCTTTTCTATTAAACCTAATTTATCCATTAACTTTCCTTTATTTAGTGTATAATAATCAAAATCATAAATTTTTCTAACACTTTTAAGTGTAGCCATCTCAATAGCAACAAGACCTAAACTGAAAACCTATGAAACTTCGCTTGAACGCTATTCTTCTGGCTTGTTTGCATTGAATCCTTAAATATATCTGTGTTTTAATCTAGTAAATAATTAAGGAGATAAATAGAAATCTTAGTTCTCTCCTAAAATAGCAGATGTGTAAGAATCTTTACCATTGTGCATAAATCTTGAATCAGCTATTTGAAATTTCACATTTGCAAAGCTTAAAAAGTTAGTGTTTTCAAGATCTTGATTAATGTTAACTTGTTTGCTAGAAGAGCCACTTATATTTACTTTTTTGTAACTATTATTGAGATAGTCAGCTATTCCATTAACATTCGAATTATCAGAGTTGTTAGCAATAGCAATTGTGCTGGCTTTAATCATATCATGTGTTATTCCATTTTATTTCAAATAAAGTAACCCTTAAAGGACATTCTCAATCATCAAAATTATTTCTTATTCCTTGAAAGTCTGTTATTGCTCATTCATTTCAATCATAACATCAAAAAGAGTTTTCTCACAGTATGCATAGAGCATGTAAACTTTGAAATACTTGCTGCAATAATCTTATTATTTTATCTAATAAATATTTAAAAGAGGAATCAGATAAGGAGATCTCATATTTTTGCGCTTTTAAGGCTCCTTGATAAATTCTTCATACTCTGATTTGCTAGCAAGCAAGCGGGATTTTAAAACTAAATAGGGATGATGCAATGATTCCTTATATTACATTAACGATGATTCTCCATACAAATCATTGTTCATTTCTCTAACTAAATGTGTGTCATTTCTTAAATTAAAAGATGTCTCTTCAAATTTTTCACCAACCAATAAATCGACAGATTGATTTGCTCCCATTTGGCTTTAACTTAAAATAGCGTAAAAGAAAAAATTGATTGCTTATTTAATAAGTAATGATGGATATTAAAAGCTCTTTGTAGACTGCTTGCTAAATAATTTAACTGTATAATAATCCTATTTTTCTACTAATGTGTAAAATTTCTATTCTTTTTTGAAGTTTGCTTTTGTTAGTAATTAAAAATTAATTGCAAGGAGAGATCTATCTATTTGCTTTGAAAAAGTTAGATCTATTATTCTATCAATTAATTAATTTTTATTATCACTATTTATTTTACAAATAATTTTAAAAGATTAAATTAGCCATAAATTTTATTTTCCTAAATGAATTAATAAATAACAATAAGTTATTGGATCAATAAATTTCTTTAAAAATAAAAATTGTAAACTCAATATAAATATTGATAACTGTATTTCACATTCACCAAAATAAGCAAATAGTCTTTATATTTTTATAGATAAAGTATATTTTTAGTTTACTTGCTGCCATATCAAAAAAGTAAAAAATTATCATCCCAAAATACATTTCAAAAAATTATCAAAATTTTACTTTACTTAAATTTTACATACACCATTTTTTAATCTTAAATTGATTTAATTTATAAATTTAAAATGCTTTAATTTAATAAAAATAAACTCAAAATAAAATGAAACAAGTCTTAATTTAAACAAGTAAATTAATTTAATTGTAAAATAAATTTCAAATTACCTTTTTTTTTTGAATTCACAAAAATTATTTTATTAAAAGGTCTATTTTATTTTTCATTTATTGTATTAATTTTTAACATAAAAAAATTGATAATTTACTTTATTTTTCTTAATAAAAAAGCAAATTTAGATTAAAACCAACAAATACATACATTTATATTTCATCTAATTTAATTATATTTTAATAGTACTTTTGAATTGAAATTTAATATATTTAGAGTCCTTTTATATAAATAGTTTTCTTAAAGACCTTAGAATATTCAAGATTTTTAATTAATGTTGTTGAGATTCAATTCATTTTTTGTATCTCATTCTTTTTTTACATTTTTAAATCATGACATTTTATCAACTTAAATGTGACATTAGATAATCACATAAATTCAGTATGGTGAATAATACAATTAGCTATGAATAATGAAATTAAATAAATAATACAATTTATTTTAAATGATAAATTATTTCAATGTTTTTTCTAAGTTATTTTATTCATTATTTTATCTTTTTTAAATTAGTTTAATATTTATTGTTTTTTAACATAAAAACTGAAACTAAAAATAAGAGGTATATTTTGTTATAAATTATTTATTCTGTTTACATAAAAAAAATACATTGTCATTGAATGTTAAATTTCATTTTTCTAATTAAATACATTTTGAATGAGGGTGGATTAAGATTTGATTTGATATAAAAAATCCTAATTAAATACTTTTCTAACGAATACTTACTATCTTATAATTACTTATGAACTTTAATTGAGATTTTAGAATCATTCAATATTTATTTTTGAATTATTTAATATTTAACAAGTTTATTCATTTTTGAGACTTCTATTGTCAAAGTAAAATATTTTTAACTAAAAGTTTTATTTTTTGATAAAAGCTTATATATAGTAATAATATTTCTAATAGTTAGAAATACTTTTATTCTTGAAATTAAAAAATAGTTGTTAACTTATTAAAATAGCTAATTTTCCAATTAAGATTAAATAAATTATGAGATTTTAGTATTATTTGGTATTTATTTTCTTTGTTTTGAAACAGATTTAATGCCAACAACAACAATTGAATCCTCCTAACAATTAATAAACATAAAATTGCCATTATTCATGTAGCTCATGCGTAACTTCTACTCCATTTGTTTGCATAGAATGTTCAGGTATATATAATACATCATTTATGTCATATCTATTTATTTAATTTATTAATTAGATGAAACAAGAGGATATAATGGAATCCCTGGCTATAAAAATACCTGCTATTGTCTTGGAGATTATTCGGAATCTTATTCTTCTAAATGTGATGCTTCAGACACCTCAAATTAAGCTTTGAATGTATTTAATGCAATATTTTTGTGGGTAGTATTTCCTGCTTCATTAGTGACCAGTGCTTTTGGAAATTAGTTTTTAGGGATGTATAGTATAGATTTAATTTAAATTTTAGGATATTCTTATTACATATCTTTTCCTTTGCCAGCTACGATGCATGATACTTTGGATTAATTGAGATATTATTCTTTCAGTAATTTTGAGAATATGATGAAGTCAGCTTTTTTGACTAATTATCGCATTACTGATACATAGACCTAATAATATGTTATAATTGAATAGTAGCAGATGTCTGAACCAATTTACACTTACTATGGATTACCATCTAATTTTATTTATAATGGAACAATTTATTATATTGTTTTGATAGTGTTTAGTTTATTATTTGGTTTAATGGTCTTGCTTTATATGAATTTTCCTTAACAAAAATACAGCTTTTTAACAAAGATCTATTCAGCAAGAAAGAGCCTAATTTTGAGATTTTATTAATTTCTTGCAGGAGATTTGTTGCTCTTTGCTACAATATAATGCACTAATATAGTATTTACAACTCCTATGGCCAGTACAGGATTTATTTTAGCTGTTACTACCTATTTTGTTCTATGGCTTGGATTTGCTTTTGCATTTTACTTGATCAATATGAGCAAAGCTAAATTCGAGGACAAAGAAAATTAAGTTTTGTTTAATAAATTAAAGAAAAATGATAAAATCAATCGAAATTTCTATTTAGTTTAGTTAATTAATAAACTCTTAGTGGTGCTGTTTACTGTTATCTTTATTGGAACATATGGAGCTTAAATGATTTCAGTTGCTATTATTTAAATATTGTTTGCAGTATTGGTCATGCTCAAAATAAAATTAAAAAAGAAAAGACTTCAAGTATATTTGGCTTTGATGAATATATGTAAAATATTAGTCAATATTTTCTTGATTATATTTGCTACATCTTCAGAAAGCTCTATGATAATTGCTGGATGGTTGTTTAAAGTATCCATCACATTCATTTTAATATTTATTTTAATATTTCTCGGTATTGAGATAGCCTCATAAATGCCAGAAATTATTATTTTCATCCGCTAACTCAGCTGCTAATCAAATTCAATAGGAGCTATGGGTTAAGAATAAGAAATGCAGTACTACAACCTTTATTCCTAATCATAATCTGAAAAGAATCAACTGTATGGACTATTTTAAGATAATTAAACCTACGACAAAGTGGTGAATGAATATCTAGATTAATATAAATTTGAAATGCCTGAAGATGATGAAGAAGATTAAGATGGTTTAATATAAGACAAAGAAAATCCTGAAAACACTGAAATAGATTTAAGCATCCACCCGTAATAACATTTAAATTAAGATATAGAATAAAATGAAGACCTTCTGGAAAATGAATTTGACCCAGAAGAATACATGACTAAAAATGATGATTGAAAAAAACACAATTAATTTGTATTTATATTTCTATAAAAATAGAAAAAAGCAAATATATCTTTATATATAATACTGTACCTTTTTAAAATTAACTGATCTTACTCTCTCTCATACTTTTCATCCAAATTTTCTAAAAATACTTCTTCAAAATTTATTTTTATTGAAAAATTAAAACTTTTTGTAATTCGAGCTATTTAAAATTAATTAATGCTTTTAACAAATATTTTAAAAATACTCTACTCTATTCTTCTTCTAAAACATCAATAAGACAATTTGTCCGAGTGGTTAAGGAGGAAGACTAGAAATCTTTTGGGTTTACCCGCGCAGGTTCGAATCCTGCAGTTGTCGTTTTTATTCTTTTTTATAAGATTTTTTGCTTTAGATTAATAACAATTTAAGACAATCAATAAAATATTTTCAGAGTAAAAATAATCTCATTAAAAATTAAATAAAACCAATTTGAATTTCAAAGCTTACCAAACAAACTAAAAATAGATAAATTTTAAATTTCAAACTTTTTATTTGATAGACTATCCCTATAAATTTTTTGTTTATTATCATTTCTTTTGATATAAATTTAACCCTTTTTATTTTAGCTTTAAAAATATCAATTTTTTGAAATTTTAATAAACATAAAATCATATTATTTACTCAAAAAGGCTATCATAATTTTAAGAAAAAGTAGGAATATATTTTGTATTGTTTTTTATTATCCAAAATATTAATTAGCAATGAAAAGCTAGAATATAATCTTTGGTATGATAAGTTTCATCAAGACAATTTGTCCGAGTGGTTAAGGAGGAAGACTAGAAATCTTTTGGGTTTACCCGCGCAGGTTCGAATCCTGCAGTTGTCGTTTTTATTTTTTTTAACTAAAATATTTTTTAAATAGTATGAATAAAATATAAAAATAAAAATATAATACATTTTTAGCATCCCAAAAGAATAATTATAGTATTGCATTTAAAAATAAGAGATCAGAAAAAGACATGTCTGGATCATAAGTAAATAGATAATTAGGAGTTATCTGCTTAGAAAAGAATATCTTTTAATTTTATTAGAATACATAATTTTTTGTAGGAATTGAATAGAAGCATAAAACAAATTCTTAAATAATAAATAAATGAATATTAGTGTTTTGGTTTTGACTTGTCTATGTTTACTAATTAATTTATTAATTGATTCATTATTTCATTCGTGTTAGGCTAACAAAGAGAATCAATCTAACAAATAAATAAATAAATAAATAAATTAATTAATATAAATAACTATTTTTCATCAAAAAATCTTGTAGAATCGATAAAATTTTAAATTTCGGATAATCGAATATCTATCTATCTATAGGGAATGAGTAATTCTGAGGAAATTAACAAATAAAGCAAAGAAGAGTAGCCAAACTAGGCAAACCAAGAATAGCAGAAGGAAGAAGTAGAAAATGAAGAATATAAAAGACTAAGCTTAAAGAAATATTTAGGTCTCTCTAATTAAGGAGCTACTTGTTATATGAATAGTCTTTTGCAATCTCTATTTATGACTAATTAGTTTAGATAAAAACTTTATGAGTGGAAGTAATATAAAAATATCAAATATTATTTTATACAAAAAAACAAATATCATTTTTGTTATTTAATAGGTACAATTCCCAAAAGCATAGCAAAGAAGAAGATTGTCTTCCTTTGCAGCTATAAATTTTATTTTCTCGTCTTCAATTATGCTCAAATAGATCTTTTATAGATACAAAACCATTGATTCATACATTTGGTTGGACAAGCAGTTAAATGTTTTAATAGTAAGATGTATAAGAATTCTGCAGAGTTTTATTTGATGCTATTGAATAGTCATTTGATAATAACAAAGAGTCTTAATGGATTAGAGATTTGTATGAAGGATAAACAGAAAATTTCGTATATTGCAAACAGTGCAAAACTGATTCAATTAAAAATGACAACTTTTTAGATTTATAGCTAATTATAAGGAGCGAATTTGACAATGTAATATTAATTATTTCTAAAAAAGCTAATAATGCCATCATATTGTTTATTTATTTATTGATGGAACAAAGATTATTGAGAAAAAATGAAATAATTTTAAAATAGGTTTTTAATGATTCTATTGAGAAATGTATGAAGCACTTTGTAAAAAGTGTCGAGTTGACTGAAGACAATTAGTATTTCTGTGAAAAATGTAATCAAAAAGTAAAATAAAAGATTTAAATAAAGAGGAGAATTTAATTTTTAAATTCTAATTTTAAAAGGTAGATGCTATTAAGGGTGTGAGATTCAAAACACTTCCTCCTGTTTTAATGTTACAATTGAATAGATTTGATCTTGATTATACTACGTTTTAAAGAAAAAAAATATGTGATAGAGTCTACTTTCCTCATATCTTGAATATGAATGAGTTTTTTAAAAAATATGAAGACATTTAGGTTGAAGACCCTCCAAAATTATCGGAAAAATAGGAAAGTGATGTTAGTTAAAATTCAAGAAGTAGAAAAATTTTAAGTAATAGAAAGGCATCTTTTGATGAAGGTTAGGGATAGGATTGTAAGGCATTATTTGAAGATGATTCTAGCTAAAATAAGAAATATGGCAGTGAACTTGGAGATAAAGAAAGTATCTTCACATTTATTTCAAATCTTGATTAGTAAATAATATTTTTATAATCTAAAATATGTAGCATAGAAAGAGGGAATCACATTTTTAGAAGAAGAAATAAATAAAAGATGTAGCTAATAATAAAACTAAAAGAATCCTTAATAATAGCCCTAATAATAATCAAAACACCCAGCTTTAATCAGTAGAGCAGATGAAGCTGCTGAATATGAATATAATTTAGTAAATTTAATTAATGAATGAATTGTTAAATAATTTTCAAAAAAACTTTAAAAAGTTTAACTAAGTTGATGATTTTGCTTTATTTTCAGATATTCCAAGCACCAAATAAGAAGAAAAGCAATAAAAATTGATTTAACAGTAGAAGCAAGAAGGATTTGCTAAAAAGCATGTCAAAATAGGTTAAGGTACTAAAATGTCTGCAGACGAAGCTTTTGATCTTAATAATGAAGGTGGTTAAGGATTTGATGTTGAAAATTAGGAAGATGCAGAAGTAAATTAAATGTTATTGATATTGTTTTGAATGTTGTTTTTTTAAATTATTTAAGCTTGATTTTTGGTCAACTTCTGTTCCAAAAGTAAAGTAAGAAGAAAAAATGCTCTCTAAGTATGCAGAAGCAAATTAAAAAAGGGAATCAAAGAGGAATAATTAGATTATCAAAGAAAATTTAGAAACTAACAAATAAAATTAGGAACTTATTTCAAAATATTTAGTTGATGGGCCTTTTGTTTATGAATTATATGCAGTTAATGTTCATTCAGGAGGTGCACTTGGTGGTCACTACTTTTCATATATTAAATCATTTGAAAATGGTTTATGGTATAACTTTAATGATAGTTCAGTCTCTAAAATAAGACCTTCTGCATTAGATCATGTCCAAGGATAAGAGAATCCAAAAAGTAAATTCAATAATATAGTTAATAAATTCAATTTATTTTATTTATAATTATAATAGACAATTAGAACACTTCTGCATATATGCTTATGTATAGATAGGTTGGATTAGATGATTTAAAAGAAGTAAATACACCTCAAGTGCCATTAGAAATTTAAAAAAAGATTGAAGATGAGGCTGAAGAAGAAAAGAAAAGAATAGAGCAACAAAAAATTTTATAAATGTAGAGGGAAAGATAAATTAATCTAAAAATATACAAAAATGAAGATTAAACTGTTTAGCTCACATTTGATAAATATTCAAATACCCTAAATGATGTTAAACTTAAAGTGATGGAACACTTTGAAATAAAAGAAGATTTATCTAATTGGAGATTAAGAGCTTATTCTTGTTATGAAAAAATCATGTAAGAGACATTCTCTGATTAATTAGACATTCCTTTGGTTGATTTGAATTTAAA
The DNA here is from genome assembly GCA_000231825.2 of Tetrahymena elliotti 4EA. Classification (NCBI taxonomy): domain Eukaryota; phylum Ciliophora; class Oligohymenophorea; order Hymenostomatida; family Tetrahymenidae; genus Tetrahymena; species Tetrahymena elliotti. Next base: position 802,009 of record JH720297.1, read on the forward strand.
AGATTGGAAAGATATTATAGTAGAATTTAAATAGGAAGGATAATCATTTGAAGAATATGATCCTTCTAAAATCAATCTAAATATTTATTAATGGCAAACATCAATAGGCTTATTAGAAAATTTTGGGGCTAAACTTACACCAACCTTAAAGTAACTTATTTATTTACTTGTCTTTTCTCAATTAATTATTTATCTTATTAATTTATTCAATCAATTAACTTTAATCTTACCTACTTGTTCAAATAATGAAGATAATCAAAAGATAATCTCTTCATTATGATTATTTAAATTAAAAGAAAAATGTATTGATTTAAATTAAAAGAATAATTTATTTAAATGAAGTAATTATTGGAATGAAAAAAATAGTATTGATATAAATGAAAAGAATAATTTGTAGATGCAAATTAAAAGAACCATTGATTGATTTTTTTAAAATCATGTTTTGAATAAAATTTGTGGAAGAAATTAAATTTGTTTTTTTAATGAAAGACTGTTAATTAAGGATACTGATACATTGTAGCAGCTGATTGAGGTATTATCTAATAAATTAAGTATTTCTGAAGAAGAGATTATGTAAAATATTTTTTTAAGAGAAAAATTTAGTATTAATATTTATTTTGGTAAATTAATGAATTAGAGTTCTCAAAAAAAGTAACAAATCAAGTAATTTTAAGATAATGCTTCTAAATGATGTTAAGAGCACTTTAAATAATACTTTGAGATAGCTTGATATAAATAATAATGCTGATATTTATGTTGAAAAACTTTCAGATAGTAGAGAACCTGAGTAAACGAAAACTGATGTTAATATTAAATTTGCTTGGGAAACTTAAATTGAAAAAGAATCTAATGCTTGTATCATTACTTTTAATAATCCAAAGGAAGTCACTAAGAAGTGCTATTCTGAAAACAATCTTTAAATTAGTATTGATAACAGATGTACTTTGAGAGATGTAAAAAATCTCATATCAAAAAAGGTAATTTTTAGATTATTTAAGAAATATTAAATTAAAAAAAAAAATATTTTATAACAAAAGATTGGCATGGATGTTAATAAATTTATAATTAAAAGAAATATGCTAAAAAATACTTAAGAACTTAAAGATTTATCAGTTCCATTAAAGAGCTTAAATATAATTAATAGAGGAAGTCTATTTATATCAGAAGGAATTCCTCAATCAATAGATGAATTTTTAATTGAATATAGAATATGTAATAAATTTGATACCTCACATAGCTTGATAGCAAATTATGAAACTGAGCACTTCACTTTTATGCCTACTAAAACATCTCTTACTGTCTTAGAGCTTAAACAAGTTATTATGCAGAAATTAAAAGAATTTAAAAACATTGATGTCTCCTCTCCTAAATGCCTTCGTTTCTAAGAAAAACTTACTGATTATAAAACAATTTTGAGAAATGATAAGCAATTAAGCTTTTATTAGCTCTATGACAATAAAGTTATAGGAATTACAATTCTTGAAAGCGAAGAAGATTTGAAGCATGATGACATATTAATTTTCTGTAAGTTTTGGAACTGGAAAACTATGCAGCTTCAAAATACTGTAGAGTTAGTTATGAAAACATACTATGATTCTTAAGATTTTATGCATATGATTGGTATATTCTTTAACTTAGATCCTACTGATGTGGAAGTCTATTGCATTCAATCTATTAAAAATATATCTCTTGAAATCATTTCTTATGAGATAAATAGTTGGAAATCTTAAGCTGATAACTTCTCCCTTTCACTTTTTCCTTGGTTTTTGTCAAGAGATGCTGAGACTTTTATGTATTAATTAATAAAATATAAATGAATATCTTTTAATTCCTTTTAAAATATTTCAATAATAATAGTGTTAGAGATAAAAGTCTTTTTAGCAAAAATAAATAAGAAATACAAAATTATTTAAAGGGAAAAATATCTGACTCAATGATTGGAACTGATCATAAATAAAAATATGTAGACCCTAATGCTTAAGCAGGTAAAGTTTAATTATGAATTTTAGATAATTTAATTCTTGTTTTATTTAGATAATAAAGGAAAACTTATTTACAAGCCCACAGAAACTGCCCTAAAAATCAATTTGAAAAAGTAAGATTTTATTTTATGAAAAAATTATGATAACTAGTTTAAACTGTATTTAAAGAAAAGTACAAGAGACTGATGAACCTAATTTAAATGAAGAAAATAAAGCAAATGAAGAAAATAAAGAAAATGAAGAAAATAAAGAAAGTGAAGAAAATTCTGAGAAGTAATCAGAATAATCACCAAAAAATAATCCAGACTAAGTTGAAACAAACTCATAAGATCCCAGTTCAAAAGTAGTAGAAGAATAATCAACTGCTCAAGGTGAAAAAAATGTCAACAAATAATAAGAATAAAACCTTGAAAAATAAGACTAAGGAAAAAAAAATAATTAAACTTAAACTGTACCTGAACCTTCACATTACTTTTCTATGACTAAAATAAAAACTGTTCGCTTTGAAAAGGAACCTAGTAATTACTACTTTAATGATGAAGAATATGATTAATATGATGATGGTATTATGTAAGAAATACTCATGCAATCCTTATAAGAGCACAATAAAAGTAATAAATGAGACTGAATAGCATAAATATTTCTAAAAATTCCATCAAAACAATAATTCATTAAAATATTTAACAATTATTTTGTTTTTTATTTTTATAAATAATTTTAAAAGAATTGATAAATAAATATTTTTAGTTTTTAATTTTAATTGTTTATTTAACATTAATTAATTTATTTTTGTAAATTAACTCTATAAACTCCAATTTGTAATTTAATTTAGTCTTTAATCATTTAATTTGAATAGCTATTTTTTATTTTTTAATTAACATAAAAGTAAATTTTTAGTTGAATAATGTAAAAGTTAAATTTTTTTAATAATTTACAAATATTTTTTTTTTCAAAAAAAGTTGTGATCCGGCTGCTATATTTTTAAATGACGCTCTACTAAACCTCCACACAAAATTCTTTTAAAAATATACTAAAAATAATAGTTAGACAATAAAAATAAACTTCAATTTATCCTCTTATTATTCTTAAAGATAATTATAATTTCATAAATTTTTGTGATAAAACAGAAGGACTAAGTTTTAAATTAATAAAAAATTAAAGAATTTATGTTAGATTTGATAGAAATGCCAAAGAATGCATCATGAAAAACATGAATATTTTGTAATATTTATTATATAAGTTAAAATTTAATATAATTTTAATTAATTATTTAATTAGAATGGCTGGCTATTTTATTTGTTTGCAAAATATTTTCATGAATCACTTTTAATATCATTTTTTTTAGAAGAGCTTGAACTTTATTTGTTGCTTTCAGCATTTGTATTTTATTATTGATTATTACCATTTAACTATTTTTATGACTTGTGTTATTTATGATTCATTAAATTTTTTGCAAGTGATTACGTAATACTTATCTACTCTGTAAGTATATTATTTAGTTTTTCATTTTCTTGAAGAACATAATTTAATTTAGTTTCTAAATCTATAATTTTACTGTTCTAAATATTAAGCATTTTATCATTTGGCTGCTATTCAACTTTTTGAATACTACCTTCAATACTATTTGAATTTGTGCTATTGTTATTAATCTTACTTGCTGAGTTTTGCTAAGATGGTGGATTAGAATCTTTTTATGGTAAACTTTCATTCAACTTTTTTCTTTCTAATTCAACACATTTTTTTTTCCAATATTCACTCTACTCCTTAAGATCCTAAAATAAAAAAAATTAATGATTTTTTATTCACTAAATTATTAAAAAATACCTTATTTGACAGTATGAGCTCTTGCATTTTCTCTTTTTATTCTACTAGATTTTAGGAATCAATTTTTACTGGAGAGCTGTTCTATGAGCTCACCCTAGCCTCTAAATTTTCAATTATACTATTTAATCTATTATTTTCATCAACTAGCTAGTTAATTTTTTATTCAAAATCTTTAACCACTAATTCTAAATCAGGAATACCCTCAGTCTATTTAATTCTAACTCTTAATTCTTTGACTGTCAATTTAAGTTCATCGTTTTCATTTTCAAGATTTTGAATCTTTAATTTATATTCTGTTTATCCTTCCTTTTATTTTAATAATTTGATTAGATTTTAGAATCAATCAATCAATAATTAAATAAATAATTAATAATGAATTTTATCTCAAAATTCACAAAATAATGAGCAAACTTTTAAGAAATTAAATTTTAAAAAAATGATTTTACATTAATTAAGGTATTAAAAATGCTATTTTATCTTTGAAGTTAGTTGTGTGATTCCTGTAATTTAGAGAATTGTTCTAATTGTTGTTGCTTTGTCTATAAAATTTGGTTGATTCTTTAATTTTCTACAATGAGCTCTTACATTTTTGCTTCCAAGTTAGTAACTAAAATCTTAATTTATTCTTCATTCTATTAGGTTTGGGTTTGTTGAGCTTTTTTTAATTGGGTAACTTCTTCTTTTAGTTGTGTGTTTTCTTTCTTGATTTATTTTAAGGTTTTAGACTCATCTTACTGTGCTTATTAACCATCTTCTTATGCAGATTATAATTTTTCATTTTGTTAAATTAGCATTTTAATCTTTTTTTCAAGATCTTATAAGTAATTTTTTTGTGAAGAGTATTGCTGATTTGTTTCTTTTTGCTATTCTTCTAATTAAATAATTTTATTTTTGAGTTATCTGTTTTCTAATTCTAACTACTCAGAGGCTGCTGTTTGCAAATTTTAATTATTCCATTAATTTGTTTAGTCATTCAAAAGTGTTATCCCTGGTTATTATTATATGTTTACTTACAAGGGAGTTGCTTATTAAGGCTGAGACAAAATATATCTTGAGTTATGCAAAACATTATTTGTATTAGATTAAACAGAGTTTGTGTTGTTTGTTTAAGGACTGTTGTAAATTTATTTAATTCTACTGTTACCAGTACTGTTTTGCTAAATAAAATTAATCTAAGATTGAGTCATTTACTAATTTGAAGCAACAACTTACGAGTTAGAGAATTTAGATCCCTTCTAAGATGCAGAACTTGATGGACTGCTTAAAGGGGGAACATTTTAAGAAATAAAATTAGAGTTATTCTAATTATTTGGTAAGTTTTATTATAAAATATAGATAGGCTATTATTATTATAATCCAATTTATTATGGCTATAACTAACTCAAGTAGAGCTATTATGCTTATTATTAATCCAAATCAAGTTGAGCAACATCTATTTCTAACTAATTAATAGGATTGCTTAAGATTTAAATGGCTGGACTCTATTGCTGTGAATATTATTAATTGATTTATTACTATTGAATAATCTATTACTATTACTACTGCTATTTTAAGTTTTAAAAAATTTAGCTTTACCTTAAAGAAGCGTTATTAGCATTGTTAGATTAAATGAAAACGCTTTAATTAGGTTATATAATATATCCTTGATTAACTATTTAACTGCCATCTTCTAGCTAGATAATAAAAGGTTGCTACTACTGAAGATTTTATTACTATTAGAGCTATAAATTCTATTGTTGTTGTTGTTGTTGCTATTAAAGCTAAATATTTTATTGATGTTGTTAACTATTTTAGATTATATTTGTCATATTTTGTAGTGGCATGGTTGTAGAATTAGAATTATGAGCAAGGATCTACAATTAAGATTAATTAGGCAGAGCTGGGAGCTGCTAGTAGCTGCGATGAATTTGAATCTATTGAATTTAACCTTCTTAATTAACTTGTAGAGTGCTGTTATTGAGACTGCTTTAGTTATTTGCTGTTTATTATGAAGAAGAATTAATAAAATTATCATTCTATGATTGTTGTTAGTTAATAGATGGAATAAAAATTAAACTCTTCCTCTATTGAGATAATTTCTAGTTGAGAGTATTATTTTGTATCATTTATGATTCAAATAAACATTTTTAACTATGATTGCTAGTCTGATTAGAATAAGTTTAAGAATTTTGGTTTTAATTGTTTGGTGTTTAATTGTTAGTTGCTACTTAACGATTTGATTCTTTTTCTTCTAAACTACGAATGCTTTATAAATGCTAATTTGGGTTTGAACTAAATATTTGAGTTGTTTTTTTATTTGTTATTTATGCTGCAGGTTAATTTTAATTTTAAGAGTTTATATTCTGGTTTTAGATATGACTCAATCCATTTTAGTTGCTTGTATTTGCTTAACTTTATTGCTATTCTGATATCTGATTATTATTCCCGTTGAAAATTGAATAAATGCCCTATCTTGGAGATTGCATACTTAATCTTATCCTATCAGTACCTTAGCGATTATTAGTATTAACTTGACTCATATTGTTTTGCAATAATTGTTACTACTATAACTACTACATTTGCTAAACTATGCTTGCTTGTTGACTTTGAAACTGCTAAGCTTAATTTTGTTGTTATTAATTTAAAATCAATGTACCTTGCTAAATACTATCATTGGCTAAAAGCTATGTCTCCTTTAACATCTAATTATATACAGCATCCTAATTATTAGCAGCTTGCAGTTAATTAACTTGGCTTCTTTGGTTTTAAATATTAGTATAGTTTTGAGGATGTCTCTAAATATTATTCATCGTTTGAGCTGATAGTTTTTCTCTACTTACTTTTCACTGAACTATAAATTAATTGATGTATAAGTAATATATGAAGGTATATTTTTTATGAATATATATGAGATTTATTTTCTTTTCTTACTGCTACTACTATTCTATCTTATCAAAAAAGTTAAGAAATTTTCAAGATATTAAATTATTTGAATATCTTTCATTCATTTTTTATTCATAAAATAACTAATCAGTATTTAATTAGCAAAATCTATCTCCATTTTTCCATTTAAAACTGGAATTTATTAATTCTTTACTTCAAGTTTGTTGATCAATTCATCAATAAATAAATTAATTAATTTATATCTAGATTTCTAAGTTATACCATTTATTACAATTCAAAAATTTAAACGACTGATTACTAAAATTCTTGAATTTCTTTTTTCAATTATTATGTCAGATTTTAAAATTTACTTTTTAAAATAGATTTTTCTTTCTACAATATTCATTTTTCAGGGGCTCTTTTTTATCTTGGCAAAATAGTCAAAAATAATTTTTAAGAATAACTAAAACTCTTTATGATTTTTATTGATAAAATTTCCTATAATTTTCTTTGAAATTATAAATCTAAACATGTTTTTTTTTAATTTGAGAAATTCTTAAGCTATTTTTTTTAACCTAAATTAAGTAAGAATAATCCAATCAAAAATTTTCTATCATTAATAAATAAGGTAAAAGGATGGTTGTTAAAAAATTGAGATAAAAAAAGAATAAATAATTTGTCTTTTTTGAAAATAGTTTGAAGAACTGTTTGAAATTTTCAAATTGAAAAGTATTACTACATTTATTGAAGTATGTTTATGGTTATAAACTAAAAAATTAATTTCTTAATTTATTGAAACTATAAAAACCTGTAAAAGCTAGCTTTTAAAAGAATATTACTTTAATGAAACAAAATTTTGAACTTGAAAACAAAATATTTATCTTAACTAATCAATGCTAAAATTCTACACTTAACTAATCAATGCTAAAATTTTATGTAGACTTATTGATATAATTTTCAATTTTTATTTGCTAGAAAATGGGACTATGCACAAATTTACTATAAATAAACAAGTTATGAAAACGAACAATTTGAATATAACACTCTTTTATATAATGAAAACTATTATTTTGATCTTTTTTGCATTTTTCATAAACCTGCCATGAGCCTTATGATTTCTCTAACCATGACAGTGAATTCATCTAAACTAATCCTCTTATCTTTATCAGCATCTATTTCTTTGAAGGCATTGCCTACATCATGTTTTGTGGGTGCTTAAATATTGAGTTATCCAGCCATATCTTTCATTAATGCTTCTAATTCATCTAAATCAATATACCCGCTTTTATCTGTATCAACAGTATTAAATGCAGCTATTGCTATTTATCTCACTTTTTATTCATCCTTCAACAACTCTCTAAGTTCAGCCATTACCTAAGCTTTTTAATTTTTTATAATTTTTCTAAATACTAAATGCTACTTTCTAAAACGCTAATTTGATTTTTTTATTTTTTTTATGCAAAATAAGTAAAATTTATAAAATTGTTATTGCTTTTTAATGACTTTAAAATATTAGAAATATTCTAGCTATTTCGTTTTGATAAAAAAATAGCTAAGTGATTCTTTACTTCAAAAAGATATATTGTTTGCTAAATTATAACTAATAATTGCGCTAAATCTTACAATCAAAATTTGAAATTAATATTACTTAAATTATTAAAATAACAAAAAAAATAAATAAATAATAGCTAAAAATGAGCCAATAAACTCCTCAATCTTAATATTTATAACATACTAATGGTTAGCAAGATATTTCTTTGAGTAACCAGGAGATTTTTAATATTTTTAAAAATAAGGGATTTAATATAGACTCTGAAAAAGCGATTTCAGAGCCCACTCAAGAATTCTTCAACAATATCTTAGTTTATGTAAATTATCATCATGATTATTACAAAATATTGATTTTAATAATATTTAAGAAACTAGAGAATTTTATTTTAAATGCAAAAATTAGAGCACATTTCTGATATTGAGGGTACCTTTGGAAGAAATAAATTAATCTGAAATATGTAATTAACTAGATTTGGAAATGGAAAATGGGGTTAAGGCTCTCCAAATTTATTAGAAGATGAAATACATTAAGCAAATGCTAGATCTTGTAGGAATAGAAGATATTTGTTCTTATGATATTATCAAACCAGATAAGAAGAAAGTTCGTAAAACTCTTGTAGCAATAACTCAATACATATTATATTAAGAAACTATAATTAGCTCTCATACTTAAATATTAGATAAAAATGTATTAGAATTTATATTACCTTTTAATTTATTGACTAATTTTAATAATAAGAAAGAGAGCAGATGAGTAAAAAATAAAGAGATATGCTGATGAATTGGAAGTTCTAAAATTTCATAGCGACTAACTAAAAGATAGAAAGGAAGCTGAGAAAAACTCGTTTCAAGAAAAGATGTAGTATTATGAAAAACTAACATCTGAATATCAAGATTTTCTGAAATAAAAATAAATGCTAATGAAATAAAAGTCTGAATTTTAAAATTCTAAGCTTTAAATGGAGAAATCAATTCATTAAGCCCAATAAGACATACAAAAGCTGATTGAAAATAACCAAAAAGAAAAAATGAAAATTGTTAAGTCTCCTTTTAAACTCAAAGATGAATGTCTTTCTTTGCAAAACGAAATCGAATAACAAATGAAAGAATTAGACCTTATAAAAAAAGATTACCTTTTTATTTGTATGAAAAATAATTACAATAATAAACTCCTTTAAAAAATTCGTAAGCATCTAACTCTCCCATCATTAACTTTAGAAGAAATGATCAAAAAAGAAAGTGAAGCAAACAAAATTCTCAAAAATGCTAAAAATGAAATTAAAGAACTGCTTTTAAAAGAAGAGGCATCTCATTAATCCTTCCAAGTAAAAAATTACTTTAAGTCTGATCAAGCTTAATTATATTTGAATTATTTCAATCATAACTACTTTTTAAATTTATTATAAGGGTATAATAATACATAATACCTAATTAGTTTTATCATGAAACATAATATATCATTTTTATTACACAATTAATTGTGTTTGTTAATTGATTTGTTGGTTTAATAATATAGAAAATATCTGATTATCATATGGATTTAATAGCATAGTTGGATTAAAAAAATAAATTAGCAGAAGAGAAAAAGAAAACTTATGAAGATGAAATAAAAAATATGTAAAAAGACTCATAAAAGTTAAAAGAAGAGCTAGATGATATTTAATAAACAATTCATGAAATTTAATAAATGTAAAATAGTCTAGAGTAGAAAGTAATTATTTTTAAAATATATTTTATCCCTTACAAACACTTATAAAAATTAATCAAATTTGAAAACTTTTATTTATTATTTTTTAGATTTTTGAAGAAGAAAGTTCTCATTAAATATATATGAAAGAAAAGAAAAGTTAAATGGAGGAAATAGCTTCTAAGCTGTAAGAATACAAAAAAGATATTTTCTTATTGCTTAATTAAGATAAAATAGATTGACATATTAGATCAATTAATCAAATTGTTGATTAACTTTAATAAAATAAAATTAAGGTGAAAAAATACTTCTACCAAAAGTCTTCATAATATTTATGTTTAAATTAAAAGTTAAATAAAGTCTAATAACAGATTATATATTTATATTAAATTTATTTTATTAATTTAAAGTTTTATTTCATTAAATAATTGTTGATCAATAATTTTCAAATTCCTTAAAATCTATTTATATTTAATCTTAATTATTATATTAATCAAAAACTAAACTTCAACGGATACTTTTTGTCTTACTTTACAATATAAAGCAAACAAAAATTTATTATTGATTTTCACTTTGAAATGTTAGATTGGATTGATTTCAACTAAGATGATTTTTGTTTTTAATTTTAGATTAAATCTATTCTAAATAGCTTTTAATTTAATAATTTAAATATACCACAGATTAAATAATAAAAAAAATATTTTAATTATTCTTCAAAAGTTCTAACAAAAAATATTTAAAAAAAATTAGAATGGATTTATGACTGTAAATATGTTGAAATATTTTAGCAATTATCCATTTTTAAGTTAGAAAGTAATGTAATATATTTGATAAATTATGAATTATGAGTTATTATATTAATATTAAAATCATGTTTATTAATTATTACAATATTCAAACAGTAAAAAACAAAATTTCTATATCTAATTCCTACTTTCTGTAAATTTAATTAAGAAAGTTTGAATTCTAAAGTAAATAAAGAGATAATAAATAGTAGAGATATATTTTTTAATAAGTCTATTATTTTAAGCCTTTTAAAAATGAGAAAGTATGTCAATTCTCTTCTTGTCCTTTTACTAATAATAAGTAAATTAAAATATGTAAAATATTTTAACTTAGCTTATTAAAAAGATTTAAATGTTCAGGCAAGACAGTTATTCAATTCTTAGAAATCTGATTATGAGAGCAAATAATAAATTAGATTAAATATGTAAGCAAATGTTTATAAAGAAGACGCAAAGAGTAAGTAGTTTTTTGGTTTGAATTATTTAAGCTAAAACATTTTATGGAATAAGAATAATAAATCCTTAAGCATCAAGAATAGGCAAATGAATAAAACAAAGATTCTAAAGAAAATATTCTTACCAGTAATCACCTAAAGCCATTCTTACTGACCATTTATATTAAATATTTTTAAAGTATTTGTAGGTAAGAAAGACTCATTTTATTCAAGGGCTTTTGTAATTTCTATAATTGCAGTACTAGTTGTTAGTTGCATGTGTATCTTGACCTAGTATGTTTTAGAGTTTGTAACCAATTATCTATATATCTCATTTAAGTCCAGCTTATTATTAACTTTAATATTTAAAAGTCCAAAAGATGCAAATAAAACTTTAGTGAACTCCAATATATAAAAAAAATATAGATGATCTAAGAATAACAAATGATAGAGCAGTAATTAATATTTAGTTTTCATAATTATATAAAATTAATAAACTCTTTACAATAATTAGACTAGAATAGCAATAGTAATATGAATAAAATATATTCTCAAATTCTTATATAGAAATTTAAAATGAATAACAAAAGCAAAACTAAAATGAAATAGGAAAATGAAGAAATATATATTAGCAAATATTCAGAAATTCATAAGTAAAATCATCAATTTATTCAGATTTTTACATTAAATAATTAAAGAAGCTAAGAAACATATAAATTCAAATTAAAAATCAAAATTTTATTGTAAATGTTTATGTGAGTTGTTATCATATCTAATTAATTTAGTTTATTTATTAAATATTCTAGAAGTAATTTAGACAATTTTCATTTAATTTGATCATTCATATTTTCTTAATTACTCTAAATTCTCATTAATTAATCCAAGAAAAAATCCCAAAAATCCATTTTTATTTTAAAAATTGGACAAAATTTTTCCAATAAATTACTAGCTTTTAATCTTAATGATCATAACAAAAGCATCGTATCCAAATTACAATTTATAAAAAATTTTTTAATTTCAATCTAAATAAAATTTCTAAGAAAGTAAGTTTTATGAGTGATAAAACACATTTACTAATCAAATTTAATATTTATCATTTAAATTAATAGGATGAATTTATTGATACAAATTATTTAATTTAAAATATTTTTAATTTAAAGATTGTTTTTCCTAAAATAATATCAAAATATGTAAATCAAACAAAATAAATTTAAAAACCCTAACTTCTTTATGTTTTAGTTTGAAGAGGGAAATACAACTTATTTAATCTTTCAAATAGTTTTTAATTTTACAAGATATTTATTTGTTTTCTTCAAAGATTTCATTATTTTGTTCTTTTAGCCATCTAACTGAATTTTTCTAAATTTTGTAAATAAATTGTTTGAGAAATAATTATAAAAAAATTTGTTTATTTTGTTAAGAAAATGAGTTTTTTAAAGATTAAATTAAAGAATGAATTAAATAAGATAAAAATGAGTTGAGTGAGTAATAAATATCAAATTAAAACAGCTTCTTTTGCTTCTTTATTTTCATCTGTTCTTAATTAATAATTTGATAAATTACTAAATAATTCAATCAATGCAAATATTATAATTAAAGTATCCTCACTTTTTATTAAGCTATTTTGAGTAAATTTATACTTTATAGATTTCGATAAATTAAAAATAGATTGAGGTGTTTCAAAAAAAAGATCTATATTGAAAAAATTACCTAAAACAAAGAATTAAAGAATTTATTTTTTTGCACTTTTCTAAGCTCATTCCAATATTTAGTGCTCCTTTTTCACCAAAACGATTGTTACTATTCACAAAATAACAAAATTATAAAATTGCTTAAATAAGATAAAAATTCAAGAAATATTTAATAATTATTTAAATTAATTGATTTATACATCATAGAGTTTTGAAAATAGCTTTTACTTATTTAACTACTTTCTTTCTTTTTTATGTACTTAATTAATTATTTGCCAAAAAACTTAATTAAATCAGTATATAATAAATATACCTCAGATCGAGATTCAAAAAACTAATTTTTTAGCACCTCTCTAAGCTCATTCCTATAATTTCTACTCCATTTGCATCAAGATCATTTTCACTACTCAAAATTTATAAATTTTTTTAATTTATTTAAAATTTAAGAGAGATTAGAAATTGAAATTAAGAAATAAAAAAAGAACTAAATAAATAATTAATTATTAATTTTTATATAAATATTAAATTAAAAGTAGCTTTTATTCACTTATTTTGTTATTTTCTTTTAAAATTCTTAATTTAAAACTTGCATAAAATAATTAGTATTGAACATAAAAAAATTACCTAAGATTAAGATTTAAAAATATGATATTTTAGCACTTTTCTAAGCTGATTCCAATATTTTTAGCTCCCACTTCGCCAAGGGTATTTCTACTGCTCATGAAATTAAAAATTTATTTAAATTTATTTTGAAAATAAGTGATTGATTAGAATATGAAATTAAGAAATAAATACATATTTCATTGAAAGCAACTTTATTTAATTAATTAAATTCCTTTTTTTTGTTCTTAAATTAATATTTCCAAAATCAATCAAGTTTAAAACTAAATTACTGAAGATTGAGACTCAAAGAACTGATATTTGGACACTTTTCTAAGCTCACTCCAATATTTTTTGCTCCTTCTGCACCAATTTAATTATTACTTATTCAGAAAATTACAAAATTATTTTGATTTGTGATAAAAAAAGTACAACCGATAACAAATTGAAAGTAAAAAACAAAAAAAAGGAAATAAATTAATTGATTAATAGATAAATATTTAATCAAAGGTAGCTTTTACTTACTCATTTATTTATTTATTTATTTTTTTAGTACTTTATTTAATCATTTACTTAATAGCCTAGTTAAATTTATATTATAAAAATATTACCCAAGATTGAGATTCAAAGAACTGATATTTTGGCACTTTTCTAAACTCATTCCAATATATTTAGCTCCACTTTCTGAAAGATCATTATTACTAGTGGGAAAATATTATATGTGTTATGAAAATAAGA
>JH720297.1:816262-826378 GCA_000231825.2 Tetrahymena elliotti 4EA
GCACTTTTCTAAACTCATTCCAATATATTTAGCTCCACTTTCTGAAAGATCATTATTACTAGTGGGAAAATATTATATGTGTTATGAAAATAAGAGAGAGATTAGAAAATTGAATGATAGAAATAAAAAAAGAAGTTGAATAAGAAAATCTTTTTTTTACTTATTGAGTTAATTTGTTTCTTTATTGTTTTCTCTATAATTCAAAATTTGAATAAAATAATAAGTATTTAACAAAATTACCTAAGATTAAGATTTAAAAAATGGATGTTTTAGCACTTTTCTAAGCTCATTCCAATATTTTTTGCTCCCTCATCATTAATATTATTTCTATTCAGAAAAAAAAAGATTTTGCAAGCAATAGATAAGAAAATTAAAAGTAGAAATAAAATAATAAGTAAATTAAATAGTTTGATCAATAAATAAATATTTAAACTAAAGAAACTTTATTGTCTGACATTGTTTCTTTTTTGCTTAAATAATTATCTATCTCCTTAAAACAATCCAGTATCAAATTAAATTACTGAAGACTAAGACCTAAAGAGCTGATATTTTGGCATTTTTCTAAGCCTATTCCAATATTTTTTACTGCTTCTATATCAAGTAGATTCTTACTATTAAAAAATAATAAATTAATTATAAAAAATACAACCAATAATAATTTAAAAAAATAAGAAATAAATAAATTTAACTTAATTAATTATTTGATTAAAATCCTATTAAATGTATATTTTAACAAAATTACCAAAGATTGAGATTCAAATAATTGATATTTTGGCATTTTACCAAGCATTTTACAATATTATTTGCTCCTTCTATACCAAGTTGATTCAAACTATTCAAAATATAGCAAATTTGTTTTTATTTGTTTAACCAATAAATAGATAAGAAAATTGAAAGTAAGAAAAAAGAAAATAAGGAAATGAGCTAATAAATTAATGGATTAATAGATATATATTAAATCAAATGCAATATTTAAAACCTACTTATTTATTTTTTTCTTTTTAGTTCTTTTGTACTTAATTTATCACTTGCTTAGACACCTAATTAAATTAATATTACATCAAAATTACTCAAGATTAAGATCCAAAGAACTGATATTTTAGCACTTTACTAAGCTAATTCCAATACTATTTGCTCCTTCTACACCAAGTTGATTCCAACTACACATAAAATAATAAATTTGTTTAGAAAACAGTTAGGAAATTTATAAGCTTGAAATAAAGAAATGATAAAGTAAATAAGTATTAATTCAAAAGCTACTTTGACCTACTTACTTATTTACTTTATTTCTTTTGAATTACCTAAGATCAAGATTCAAAGAACTGATATTTTGGCACTTTTCTAAGCTTATTCCAATACTTTTAGCTCCCTCTGCACCAATTTTATTATTGCTAATTCAGAAAATTACAAATATATTTTGAAAATAAGGACAGAACTAACAAAATAAAAAATTGAAATCAAGAAATATTTAACAAAATTACCCGAGATTGAGATTCAAGGAACTTATATTTTGGCACTTTTCTAAGCTCATTCCAAGACTTTTTGCTCCTTTTGCACCAATAATATTTTCGCTAATCAATAAAAAAGTATTGTTTTTATTTGCTTTGGAAAAAAAAAACAACTTTAAGAATTTAAAAGAAATAAATAAAAAAAATGAAATTAATAAATAAAAATTTATTGTTTAATAAGTTTATATTTAATAACTACTTTTGTGCTACTTAATTAATCATTTGCTTAAAATTATTGAGTTTTAAATAAAATTACCAAAGATTGAGATTCAAAGAACTTATATTTTAGCACTTTTCTAAACTCATTCCAATATCTTTTGCTTCTTGGGCCCCAAACCTATACCAATAACTAAGAAAAAAAAAATTGTTTTGCTTTGTTTAGGAAATAAGTGATTTAAGGTTAAAATTTTTCCTTGAAAAAATTTAATATTTTAAATAAAATCCTAAAGCAATTTGTTTGTTTTTATTTAATATTTAAAAATTTTTAAAATAAATTTTATAATTTGTTAAATTTGTAGATTTTTAATATGAATCATTATGAAATCAAAATTTTACAAAAATTTTATTTCTACTATGTCATAATCTTTTGCTTTTACTATTTCATCAATAGTATTTATGCAGATTCTTCTGAGTTTTTTTTATAATCTTAGATCCATAAGAGAATCCTCATTGATTTTGTATGAGTTTAAGTTCTATAATAAATTCATAGGCTAGAGCCTTAAGTCTTTGTTTGGTTCAACCATTTTAGAAAGTATTTCATTGACAAATTTAAATTAAGAGTTTTTTAAGGAAGGAATTACTACAAATAAACTTTATTTTTTCAATCCCTCCTATTCCATAAGAGTAAGTCTTCTCTTTAGAAAGACTTCAGTTAAAATTTATCCAATAGAAAAAACATCAACCTTAAAAAAAATTTATTAATGTAAGTTAAGTTGCTTTTAATAATTATTTGATTACATTAACTGCATAGGGCTTTTGCTAATTTATAACCTCAGGAGACTTGTAGCAAAGGTTACCTTCAGCCAACTTTATAAATGCAAAAGAAATAAGATTAAAAATTAATTTATTCATTCATTTTACAGTCATGTTCTTCTAAGAAGAAGGATTTGCAGCGATATTGATCGTAGATTATCCATAGCCAGCTTTTTTATAATTTAAGTATTTTCAATATTTTTAAGTAGAATTTAATCAAATTTATACCAATTAAAAACTGATTTTTTTATTTACTAAATAGAATATTGCTAGGCTTAATATTGCTATGAATGATATCCTTTTCTTAGAATACAAGTAAACCTTTCAATAGTTGGTAAGTTATAGCCAAGATTTATTCATAATCAAACTAGTTTAAGTCAAATATTGTTTTTAAGCTACCTATAATAACTTAAATTAATGATAATTATTTTGATAATCTATATTACAATCACAAAGTTCAGTGACTATTGCAGTTAATCCTAGTTTATCATCTTAAAATTTTTCCACTATTTGCAAGACATATTTCTCATTCTTCAGCTTTTAGAGAATATTGATTTCATTCTCAAATTCTTGTAAATTTATCTCGCTTTGTCCCTTAATCTATTTAAAAATTTTAATGGCTACTAAGCACTATTATTTTTCTGAAAATGCCTTAACTACTTAAGAGAAATGTTCTTTTTCTAATAGCTATTGATACAGATATTTGTTTTTCTTGAGAAAATCTTTAATAATTTCATTCTCTTACTATTCTTGCTATGCTATTTGATTACCCATGTTATTTTTATATTTTATTTTGGTTTTTAAATGAAAGATTGATAACTTTTATCTTAATTTATAAAAAGTATTATTAGATCTAATCATAGATCAGTGATAATATACAAGCTTTTTAATTAGTTTTTAATGTAAATATGTAATTGTTGTAAAAAACATATTTTTCTACAAGCTGAATTTTACAAACATTTTTTGAATTAGAAATAAAAGGGTTAAAATATTTTAAATTTATTTTAATAAAGAGGATTATTTTTAGCAATTTTATCATAGAAAATAAATAAATAATAAAAATTTAATGAAGGGTTAACAAAAATCAAATTAGCCAAGTTAGAAAATTTACGGTAAAAATTCTTTCTAGTGTGGAGATTTCGAGGATTTCTCACATTTATTTAATATAATAATTAAGCTATATTATTGTGAATAAAATAAATCTATCTTCACGATATTAAAAACAAAAAATAATTTAAAATATTTTTAATTTAAAGATTGTTTTTACAAAAATATCAAAATATGTATCTGAACCAAACAAAATAAATTTAAAAACCCAAAAGGGTTTTGTTTGAATATGGAAAAAAAGTTTTTCATAACTTATTTAACTTCTTCAAACAATTTTTAATTCTACAAGATATTTGTTTTTTTTCAAAGATTTCATAATATTTTTGTTTGTCTTCAATAATTGATATTATCTTTTTTTAAATAAATTGTTATTTGAAATAAAGATAAAATAATTTATTTCTTTATTTTGTTTGTTTGTTTGAAAATTAGTTTTTCAGAAAATAGAGAATAAAATAAAAAAATTTAGAAATAAATATTAAAATAATATAATAGAATAATAAATATTAAAAAAAAACATTTTTTTTTGTATATTCACTTACTTTCCCTCTTAAGTAACAGTTTACTCATAAATTAAAATAAATCAATACAAATATTATAATTAAAATATTGCTTATTTTTTATTTAGCTATTTTGAGTAAAATGGTATAATTCAAACAAACCAAATAATTAAAAATAGTTCAAGATACTTCGATTTGTATTAAAAAAATTACCTAAAAAAGAGATTCAAAGATATGATATTTTTACACTTTTATAAGCTCATTCCAAGATTTATAGCTCCTTCTGCACCAAAATGATTGTTACTACTCACAAAATAACAAAGTTATTGAGTTTATTTTATAGATAAGAGATAGAATAGACATTTAAAATAAGAATTAAAAAGATAACCAAATAAATATTTAAATTGATTTATTGATTAATAAAATTTTGAAAACAGCTTTTACTTAATGAATTAATTATTTAATTGGTTTCTTTCTTTCTTTTGTACTTAATTAATTGTTAGTTAAAAAACTGAATTAAATTAATATTTAACAAATTTACCCTAAATCGAGATCCAAAAAATGGATATTTTAGCATTTTTCTAAGCTCATTCCAATATCTTTAACTCCTTTATTATTTACACTATTTTAACTGCAGAAAATAATAAATTTATTTTCAAAATAATAGGTAAATCATTCAATTGAATGTTTGAAATAAAAAAATAAATAAATTTACAAAAAATGTTTAATAAATAACAGAATTTATTTATTTACTTATTAATTAATTATTTTCTTTCTTTTATTCTATAAAAATAATATAACCTTGAATTTTAAAATCAATATTTAACAAAACTACCGGAGACAAAGATTCAAAGAACTGATATTTTAGCACTTTTCTAAGCTCGTTCCAATAATTTTTACTCCTTCTGGGCCAAAAATATTTCCACTGCTCACAAAATTTAAAATTTATTCAATTTGTTTTAAAAATAAGTAAAAGATAAGAAAAATAAAAGTAAAAAAAGAAATCCATAAAGATTTAAATCATTTAATAAAATAATTATTTAATATAAAACAGGTATTTTCACTTATCTTTTTTTTGTACTTAAATAAGTATTTCTTCTAAAGCAATCAAGTATTTAATAAAATTACTGAAGGTTGAGATTCAAAGAACAGATATTTGGGCAATTTTCTAAGCTATTTCCAATATATTTTACTCCTTGTCTACTAAGTCGATTATAGCTAATCAAAAAATAACAAATTTATTTTAGTTTACTGTTAAAATAAGTAATCAATGACAGAATAGAAAGTCAGAAATAAAAAATAAATCTAAAATATTTAATCAAAAATAGCTTTTACAAATTATTTTTTTGTTTGATTCTTTTTTGCTTATTTAATCTTATGCTAAAAACTATATAATTTGTATTTTAATAAAATTACCCAAGATTAAGATTCAAAGAACTGATATTCTGGCACTTTACTAAGCATGCTCCAATGTTACTTGCTCCCTAGTCACCAAGTTGATTCGGTCTACTCAGTAAACAACAAATTTGTTTAAGAAAATAACCAATAGATAAGAAAATTAAAGTAAGAAAGATAAAAATAAATAAACTGATTGATTAACAGATAAATGTTAAATAAAAATCATCTATTTAATACATATTTATTTATTTGTTTCCTTCTTTATGTAAAATTAATCATTTGCTTTAAAGCTTAATTAAATTTATATTTTGAAAACATTACCCAAGATTGAGATTCAAATAATTAATATTTTGGCACTTTACTAAGCTCACTGCAATATTATTTACTCCTTCTACATCAAGTTGATTATAACTACTCATAAAAAAATTAATTTGTTTTGAAAATAACTAGTAGATAAAAAAATTAAAGTCAGAAAGCATAAATAAAAAAGTTAAAAATATTTAATCCAAAACAACTTGTCCTGAATTATTTATTCTTTTGTAATTAATTCTGAAATAATTTTTTTAAAAAATTCATTTCATAAATTACCTAAGATTGAGATTCAAAGAACTGATATTTAAGCACCTTTCTAAACTCATTCCTAAATTTTTTGCTCCCTCTGCACCAAGTTTATTCCAACTACTCATTAAATAACAAATTTAGTTTAAAAATAATTAAAAGATAAAAAAACAGAAAGATAGTATGAAATAAAGAAATATTTTTTTCTTTCTTACTCAATCAATCGTTTGCTTAAAATGCTAATCAAGTTAAGATTTATAAAAAATACCTAAGATTGAGATTCAAAGAACTGATATTAGGAGACTTTTCTATGCTCATTCCAAGATTTTTTATTCCACTCACATTAATTTTATTTTCTCTATTTGAAAATAACCAATTTTTTAAATAGATTTTATGCAATGTTTAAGAAAATTAAAAGAAAGAAATAAGTAATAAATATATAGATTGATTAATTTATATTTATATATTTAATCAACATCAGCTTCTACTTACTTACTTAGTTTCTTTCACTGTTTAATAGTAATGAGTTTTAAATAAAAATACAGATCTATTTTCAAAGAACTCATATTTTGACACTTTTCTAAGCTCTTACCAATATTTTTTACTTCTTTTAAACTAAGTTGATGCATAGTACTAATAAAATAACAAATTAGTTTGGATTTTTTTTGAAAATAAGTCATAGATAAGAAATTAGAAAATAATTCATGATTCTTCCGTAAAAAATTTTTGAATTCTAGAATTTTTGAGCTAAATAAGCAATGAATAAAATATTTCAAATAAATCATTAAGTTTTTTGCTTGTTTATTTTTTATTACAATTTTAAATGAGTAAATATAGTAAAAATGGGATCTGGCGCTGGCATGATATACAAAGCCAAAACACCAGAATACCAACAATAATGTTGGTATTCTGGTGTTTTGGCCTTATATATCATGCCAGTGCCAGATTCCCCTTTTTACTATAATTATGAGTTGAATAAATATTTTAATTATGTTTAAAATTTATTTTTTAATTTATTAAATTTTTAGATTTAAAATTTGATATGAATCTTTCTAAATTTGTGAAATTGAATTACTTAAGTTTTATCTCTACTATGTTGTAATCTATTGCTTTGACTATTTCATCAATAGTATTTATGTAAATTCTTCTGAGTTTCTTTTGTAATATTAGATTCATAAGAGAATCCTCATATATTCTAAACGAATTTAAGTTCTAGAGTAAATTAATTGGCGAGAGCCTTAGGTCTATGTTTGGCTCAACCATTTTAGAAAGTATTTCACTGATAAATTAAATGTATAGTGAATCTTTCAAAGAAGGGATTACTTCAAACAAATTATATTTTTTTAATCCCTTCTATTCCATAGGAGTAAGTCTTCTCTTTAGAAAAACTTCAATTAAAATTTATCCAATAGAAAAAACATCAACCTTAAAAAAAAAAATTTATTAATTAAAGTTAATTTGTTTTGATTAATTATTTGATTACTTTAACTGTGTAGGGTTTTTGCTAATTTATAACCTCAGGTGACTTGTAACAAAGGTTACCTTCAGCCAACTTTATAAATACAAAAGGAATAAGATTAAAATTAAATTAAATTAATTAATTTATTTTACAGTCATGTAATTTAAAGAAGAAAGATTTGCTATGATATTGATCGTAAATAATCCATAACCAGCTTTTTTATTATTTAAGTATTTTCAATATTATTTAGTAGAATTTAATAAAATTTATACCAATTAAAAACAGATTTTTTTATTTACTAAATAGAATATTGCTAGGCTTAATATTGCTATGAACGATACCCTTTTCTTATAGTACAAGTAAGCTTTTCAATAGCTGATAAGTTATAGCTAAGACTTATTCATAATCAAACTAGTTTAAGTCAAATATTGTTGTTAAGCTACCTAGAATAACTTAAATTAATGATAATTATTTTGATAATCTATATTACAATCACAAAGTTCAGTAACTATTGCAGTTAATCCTAGTTTATCATCTTAAAATTTTTCAACTATTTGCAAGACATATTTCTCATCCTTAAGCTTTTGTAGAATATAGATTTCATTCTCAAATTATTGTAAATTTATCTAGTTTTGTCCCTTAATCTATTTAAGAACTTTAATTGCTACTAAGCGCTATTATTTTTCTGAAAATGCCTTAACTACCTCAGTGAAATCCCCTTTTCCTAATACTTATACATATAGATATTTGTTTTTCTTGAGAAAATCTTTAATCACTTCATCCTCTTACTTTGCTAGAAGATTGCCCATTTTATTTATATATTTTATCCTTGTTTTTAAGTTAAAGATTGTTAGCTTTTATCTTAATTTATAAAATAGTAAAATTAGATCTAATAAAAAATCAATGAACATATCAAGACTTGTTAATTGATTTCTAATGTAAATCTTTTACTTCAAACTAAAATATTTAATTAAAAACTAAAATACATGAAGAAGAAATTTAAATTAAAAAAATTAAAAATAAATATCTAAATTGCAATACTCTAAGTAGAAATATGTAAAGTATCAAAATAAAAAAACAAAATGTCTAAATAAAACAGTAAACTACCACAAATAAAACTTAATTAATAGCGAAAGATTTGTTCTAATCAAAATTTTTTAAAAAGAAACTCTAATAAATTTTTGAATCAAAAGTATGGGGGGATTGAAGAGGGGAAAAAAAAGTAAAAGTACAGAAAAAAAACAATCTTTTTTATTAAAAGTATTTTTTAAATAAATTAAATTTAATACAGGCCCTCCATAATTTTTTATTCATATTATTTTAACAATAGCAAAATATATTAAAAATTATCAAAATCAATTTTAATATGTTTAACTCTAAAAAATGTAAAAAATCCTTGAAAAAATAATAAGCTAATTTTAATATTTTTAACTAAAACATTTCTTTTTTTATAGCAAATAATAAATCAAGTAATATTTATTAAGTTTAAATACTTAGTGATAATTTTTGATAATTTTAAGATTATTTTAAATTATGTAATTTATGCTATTTCGGTACAAAAACCTCAAAAATAAAAATATTGTAAAATACTCTTTAAATTAAAAAATAAAAAAGATAATTAATTTTAAGAGAAGTAAAAAAGAAAATAAATAATTGATTTTAAAAACTATTTCATTATCTGATTAATTCAGTAAAAATATAAAATATTTAATTATTAAAATAAATGAATGATAATTAGCAAAATATTGTGAGATTTTCAAATAAATTGATTTAACTATGTTCATTCTTTGAAGGAATACTTTATTTAGATGAGTTTTTGCAAACTTTAATAACTTTTGTTTGCAGTTAAATGAATTTTTATCAAATAATATAAACAAAAAAACAAAATAAAACAAGTCATTAAGTTTTTATTTAACATTCATTTTTTTAAATTCAAAAAAAAGAAAATCAAAACAAATGGATAAATTGATTTTCTTGAATTTTATTGAAAAAAATATTTTTTACAAATTTTGAGTTGATTCTTTTTTATGAAAATTAAGGAAAATTATTTTTTTTCGTTTTACTTAATATTTATTATTCTGAATTAATGAATTCTTCTTTACAAAATAAAATAATAATTGAGAATTACAATATCAGTAAAAGAAATTTTCAGATTAATTTAGATTTTGCAAAGTATTTCAGAAAAATTAATTCATAGTAAATTAAATCTAGACAAATTTTAAAAAAATGTTGATATAGAAAATAAAATATTTTACAGATCTCTAAGATGTACTTCAAATTTTACAGATATAGAACTATATTTTAATATTTAAATATTTAAAGTTACTTAGCTTGAATTTAACTTTTTACTTAAATCTTCATATTAGCTTGAGGTAAAATTATTAATTTTTCTTTAGAATAATAGAATCAATAGGCTTTGATAATTTTCCCATGTAAAAATAGTGCTTCAATATAAGTAATGCATTTTTGAATAAATAAAGGCTTTTATTTATTTAGTCATTATCTAATTTAAGTAGGTTTACTTTATATTTTTTTGGCTCACTAATTTTTATAAGTTGTTTTCAGATTTAATCCAAATGTTTATGCTTTTTTCATTTTAAATATTTCTTTATTCAAT
>JH720297.1:830347-887634 GCA_000231825.2 Tetrahymena elliotti 4EA
GTTGGTTTACTTGATATTTATTGGGCTCATTAATTGTTATTAGTTCTTTTGAGATTTGATTCAATTTTTTATGTTTTTCTCATTCTTCTAAATAGTTCTGTATTCAACATTTATTTTTATTATTTTTTAAAAGGCAAAATTTAGTTTGCGAAATAGGTCAAAACAGATTAAAATCAAAACTTTTAAAAAAAACTAAAAGGCTAGCTCATTTCTCATTTCGAGATTGAAGTAATTGTTATAAATGAAATGACAGAATCTTCTTATTTCTAAATAATCTAATGATTATCAACTATTTCGTTTAGCTATCTTCTAGAATTTTTTTTAATTTTGGGTTCAAAATTTCATTTTAATAAACTCAAATTAGTATTTTGTAAAATTATATTTACTTTTCACCTAATTATTTGGCAAAAAATAAAAAAAGTTGTCTTTATATTTTATTTTTTTTATTCATCTTTGTTAAATTTATTAAATTTTGTGTAAATGAATTTTTTTTAATTTAGTTTAAAATAAATTTATTTATTATTTATCATCCCTGCCTTGGGTATTTTAACTAATAAATTTTATTATTGGAAAAAAAGTTCTAGCAGGAAAATGGTGAACACCTTATATAAATATAATTCTTATTCCTTATCTTTTTATAATTTAATATTTTTATAAAAATAGAATTAATTTATTTAATATGAAATATTTCTAAATTAATTCAATAAATCGATTTTATTTTTAGATTTTTTAATTATGAATTTAATATTTAATTTTATAGTTTTGATATTCCATTAATAATTTTTTCATAAAATTGTCTTCTCAATTTGAATATTAAAAAATGGATATTAAGTTTGAGAAAAGCGATAAATAAAGTTTTATAATTTATCTGTTAAGATTTTATTTTAAATTGTTATTAATATTATCAAATTTTTTAATGGCTATTAAAAATAAGTAAATTTATATAAGTTGAACAGTATTAATTAGCAAAGTTTTGGTGTCAAGATATATTTAAAGACTAACAAGTAGAAAATAAGAATTTGCTAATACAATTTTTTGTTTAAAATATTGTAAAAACAATACATTCATAGCAGCAACCTTTTAATTTTAGTTTTTATTATGAGTTAATCAAGTAAAAATCTTGAAAACAACAACAAAAAAGATCCTAATTATATTTAAGGGCTTCTGTAGAAATTAAACTCCATTAATAAAGTTTAAAATAAATAGGATTAAGCATATTCAGCCTTTTAGAGCCCAAACAAATCTAAACATTTATAAAAAAACTAATAACAAATTATATAATAATAATATGATTAAAAAAATAATAATTTTTCAGAAAATCCAATAAGAATTGAAGATTAGGATATTAATTAAGTTCAAGGGAAATAGATAGATGAATAAAATACATTATTATTTGAAAGATGTTAAGAAAATGAGTCAATAAAATTACCTTAAGACAGCTAAATTCCATTAGAATATTTAAAAAAGGTCTAATAGTTGATTTCTAAATATAATAAATTGCATTAAAATTCTAAGCTATAAAATAATATTCTAGAGCAGATGATTTTATAAAGATAGCCAACTAGCGATACCGTAAGCAAATTTTTAGTTGAAAAGTATTAAAATGGGAAAAATTTACAATAATTTGAAAAAGATTATCACTCTATTTAGAAATTAGTAGAATTGCTAGAAAGAAAGATCTTAGTATTAGACTAAGCTTATGTAAAAAAGAGGTAGAACGAAGTATAATATAAATTAATTATGGAAAAATTATAAGAAGAAATTTAATTACTATAAAATATTTGTGTTCAAATGATTAATATGAGAATATCTCAATTGCATCCTTTTTAGAGAGAATCAAGGAAATAAGCACTTAAGGAAAATAAAGAATTAGATAAAAGCTATGACACGGTTAAAAGTGATAAAAGAAGTTTTAGTGTTGATGGAGATTTATTTGAGTCTTCAGCTGCAGCCTAGTCTAATCTAAAGTAATAGCTTAAAATAAATTAATCATTTGATAAATAAACATCAAAAGATAAAAATAACTTTGTAAATGATTTATCTTAAGCAGAAGGAGTTCTCTCTAGCATTTTAAGCATATCATAAATCTCTTCTTAAGCAAACGGTGGCAATAATAACTAACAAAAGGGGATGAATTTTAAAAAAAACTAAAATGTAGATTAGACTTTAGATGAACTAAGTGAAATTCAATAAGACATTAAAAATTCATAAAAGGCTTTAATGAGTTAAGATATAAATGAAACAATATTGAGTTTTTCAGTGAACATACAAGATGTATAAGAAACATTAAATGAGTGCTCAATAAAGTTAAAATAGGTAGAATAAATAAAACTTTTAGATAATTAATAGATAGTAAAAATGTTGAATCAAATTTTTGAGCCATTTTACAAGCAGATTAAAAATTCTAATTTGTAAGAAGATGGTAATTCTAAATTTATCAGATCTCTACCTAATTTAGAAACTTATAGAAGCATAGATACCTAAATAGCTAAACTTAAAGATAAAGAGATTAAAAATTATTTAAATGAAAAAGAGAAATAGATCATGCAATATCAATACAAAATAAAAGAATAAGAAAAATAAATCAAGTTATAAGAGGAATAAATAATTTAGTTAAAAGAATAATAGTAGATTTTAGATAGATAAATTAATTCAAATTAAATAGAATAAAAATAACCAGAAAACAACAATTATAATAATTTTATAGAAGAGGATAGCTTAAATTAAATGAAGCAAGATTAAAAGGAAAATTCAATCAATTAAATTGAATAATAAAATGATTTGGTATAAGAACTTCAAAAGAATTAAAAGGAATTGACTGAACAGTATTAAATTATTTAAAATAAATTAATAGAAGAGCAAAAAAAATTTTAAGAAACAGAATAAGCTTTGAATTAAGAAAAATAACTTGGTATGGAAAGTTTAAGAGAAGAATATTAAAAGCAAATAGATGATTTGAGTAAATAGATAGAATTATTAAATGTAGAATTGTAAATTAGTTAAAAAAATACAAAAGAATAAATTGTAAAGTAGTAATAATTAGAGTAGGATAAATAAATGTTGTAGGAAAGATTGATAGAACAAGAGAATAATTACAATCTTTTACAAGAATAAAAATTAAGTTAAATTATTGGAGAATTTGAACCAATTATTAATAAATTAAAAGAAGATTCTAATAGTTATTAAATTTTAAATAATTAATTAAAAGCAGAATTAGAAAATGATTAAATACATATCAGTTAGCTTGAATCTAAAATAAAGGAATTAAATTAAAATATGTAAAAGGACTAGGATAATTAAAATAAAGAAATGCTTAAATAAAATGAATTTCAAAAATAATTAGAATAGGAAATATCAAAATTATAAAAAATAATTGATTAGAATAAAGAAAATATTAAGTTTTTAAATTAAGAAATTATTTAATTAAAAGAAAATAACCAACAAATGTAATAAGAAATTAAAAATGAAATTGAAAGCAACAAATAATTAAAATAGAATCTTTAAGACATGAAAAATAATGAGAAAACACTCAATGAGAAAATAAGTTAATAATAGTAAGAAATCAAAGATTTTAATTTAAAAATTAACATGAAAATATTGTAAGAAGAATAGTTTAAGTTGTAAATTAACTTAAAAAAATAAGAAATTACCAAATTATAGGAAGAGCTAAGCAAATTTTAGTTATCTAACTAGTAATAAAAAGAAAAAATAGAGAGTTTACAGAGATCGGCTGTTGAATAAATTTAAACTATATAAATGCTCAAAGAGTAGGAGTGTGAATAAAAAATAAAAGAAATAATTTCTGAAAAAGAGGATTAAATTAATTAATTAGTAGAAGAAAATTCAAAAGAATTGTAAAAACAGAGAAAGCTCGAAATTGAATAAATTCTAACAGAAAAAGAAAGTATTAAAAATTAGGAAATTTTACTTCTAAAGCAAAAACATGAACAACAAATAAAAGATTTAGAGTAAAAATTGATTGATTAAAACAAAGATCTTTAATTAGCTAGGGAATAGCTATCATCTGAAAGTAATAAATGCTTAGAATTATAAAAATAATTAACAGAAAAAGATTAAACAATAGAAAATCTATATAAAGAAAAGAATTTAACTCTGTAAAATAATAGCTAGCTAGAAAATTTGAATTAAAAACTGATTGAATAAATTGAAGAAGAAAAGTAAAACAATATTCACCAGAACAACAAAACTAAATAAAATTTTGAAGATAAAATTAAAGAATTAGAGACTATAAACAAAGAATCAAGTAAAAAAATAGAATAATATTTTACGAGCATTAAAGAGAAAGAATAAGATATTAACAATTTAAATAAAGAAAGAGATGTTTAGCTTCAAAAGAATTAAGACTTACAAAATTGCTAAAATCGCTTAAAATAATCTTAGTAAGAAAATATTTAGATTAATTAATAATTAGAAGATTTTAAAAATTAAGTCTCTTAGTTGTAAAAATAATATAAAATCCATGAATGTAAATTAGAAAAATCAATATATTATTTTAATTTTCTTATTAAAAAATAGAACAAATTGACAATTTAAAATTAAATGTCGATCAAATTTCTAAAGAAAACTTAGACTAAAAAAAAACAATAGAATCTCTTCAAGAATAAAACAAAATAGCAGAATAGTAAAAAGCTTAATATTAAAGTAAATTTCTTGAATTAATTTTTATATTATAAGCAAATTTCAAATAAATCACCAATTAATAACTTTGAGTGCTTAATCAAAGATAATTGAATTAATAACTTTGAGTGTTTAGTCAAAGATAATTGAATTAATAACTTTGAGTGTTTAATCAAAGATAATTGAATTAAAAACTTAATCTAAGATTTTTGATTTATCTGATTTGCTTGATTAATCATCAAAAATCAACTATTTAAAAAAATTTTAACAATACTTTATTTTTAAAAAAGGATAAATTGATTTATAATAGAAAGCTTTAGTTTAAAGTGAAAAAGAAATATTAAACTAAAAAATGTTTGTAAAAGAACTAAAATCTTAGACTTAAGATTAGGAAAACAAAAAGTTAGCTCTTTTAAGTAAATTAATTAACAAATATTAAATTATCTAATAATTATTTTTAAAGAGTAATTAGAAATTGACCATAAAACAATGATTGATTGGTAAAATTAGGCATCGAATTCAAAGAAATAAATTTTGGAATTAAAGCAACAAATAAATAATTTAGAAAGCCAAAATTAACAATAAAAAAGTAAAATTTTTAATTTCCTAGATATTTTTATATTTTTTATTTCTTTATAAGAATAAAATGGGGAAGAAAGTGCTTTACAAAATGAAATCATCATTTATCTTCAAGAAAAATCTAGATTATTAATTGGTATAGAAAATAAATTAAATCATAAGATAATTGATTAAATTACAACTTTTTCTAATGCAATTGAATGCTTTGTCTAAGAAAATAAAATTAAAATTGAAAGTCTCAAAAATGTTGAATAAAATTTATTCTCAATAGATTCTAGCTCACTTTTTAGAAAATTAGAAACAATATAAATGGAAATTTAAAAACTTAAAAAGAAAGTTGCTGAGTTCTCTTAGTAAGTAGACACATAAAAAGACCAACTATTGGAATCTAATCAGCAACAACAGGTTTTTTTATTTTAAAATTTTGAAAATTTAAGTTTTATTTATGAATCCTTGATAAAAAATTAGAAAAATCTTCAAATTAAAGAGTTAAAATCTTACTTTGAAAAATTGCAGAAACTATTTGAAAGTGAAGACAATCTCAATAAAAAATACTTTAAAGAAATTACGGGTAAAATAAATTAAATTAAGAATTAGAAATTTATCAACAAAAAAATAAAAGATGAACAATAGGAGTTGAGCTTAAAGTTAATTAAATTATAGCATGATATTGAAATTGAAGTATTTAAAATTCATAATTAAACTCTAGACAAAGTTGATAAAATCTAAAAAAAAATATTCCCTGGAGGTATGTCTGATTAATCTTAGTTTGAAATCTTGAGTGAAAACTTGAATTCAATTTTGAATAAATTTGAAAATGAATTTAAATAGGTAGCTACTTAAGCTTAGGGCACTTACTGGGATTATGGAAAAGAAAATAGATTACTTGAAAGGAAGCTTATTGATATTTATGAAGAAGTTAAAAAAATGAGAGAAGGATAATTTTCTATGAAATTGCAACTCAGAAAAAAGGAAATGCAAGATTTTGATAGCTTTAATCAAATATCCAAAAATCTAGTTAACTAGCTAAATAAATTTTAAACAATTATAGAGGGACTCCATGTTACATAATTTAGTCCAGTTAGATCATCCTATAATGTTGATATGTAAATTATAAAAATATTTAATTTATATAATACACTCATATAAAACATCTTTAAATTAATAATACATTTGAAGAAAATAAAGCACTTTAAACCTCACTAAATTTTATCTCAATTAAAAACTAATTTTAAAAAATAATAGGTTTAACTAGAATAATGAAATGGAAGTAGTAAGGTCATCATCAAATCCCTTTATTAAAAATTTAAATCATATAAATCTTTTTGGATCAAGAAAGAGCTAAATGTTTTCTCATAAATTTGAAAAAGTAGATGAAAAATGTAAACATACGTTTTAAATTAAAAAAACTTATTTAAAAAATTTAATTAATAGAGGAAAATGAAGAGAATGCAATTCCTGAAATTGATGATGAAGATGAAGATTTCAAAAAATTCTAAGAAAATTTAAAAGAGGATTCTGACAAAAATAATGATCAAAGTAAAGATATTACTAGTTTGTAGAATTTAAGCTCAACCTTCTCTCCTCCAAAAAAGAGAGATAATGAAAGAATATCCTCTGCATCTGTTATAGCTTTAGCTCTTTAAAACGATGGAGGACCTCAATCTAATACTTCTTTGGGTAAAATCTCGCCTTTTAGAGAATCTATGAATAAGTAAATAAATAAATATTTAAAATAATTAAATTAAATTAAAAAATTATTGAAATAGTTTGGATGGAATGAGATAAAGTGTAAGTCGTATTGAGAACGAAGAGCAAAGAAATATCAGATTTATTTTAGAAGAGCTAAAAAAAATAAAATAAAATGTTGAAAAGGTTGTAAATAGTTTATTGCAATATAACTTCGAAGAAATAAATACCAAAATTCTCAAATAAACCATTGAAACACTAGAAACAGAACTAACTGAGTATAAGAATGTAATTTTTCAATCATAAAATTAATAACTCTAATAATTTATTTTTCAGTATTATCAACAAAGCGTAGGACATATTCAAGGAGTCTTTGATGAACTTCAATAAATTGGAGACCCAGTTTATTAATTTTCTTAGCTGAATGGAATATTCAAAAAATGCTGCACTGATTTGTAAGATTTCTATAAAATGTAGTTACAATCTTAAGACATTGAAAATTAAAATATGGTAATTTTTATCTTTATTTGGATGAAACAAAATTAAAATTCATTTTGATTGATTAGGTGATTGAAGTTGTATAACAAGTTAAGTAACTCGGTACGATAGTAAATAATAACTTAAAAAAACAAATCTAAGAAATACTTAAATGATTTTTCTAAATAAAAATCTTCAAAAATTAGTTTAAAACAATTAATAATTTATTCTTGACCCTAAACATTATTGAAAGAATTAATAGCATCTTTGTTATTTTAATTTGATTATGAACCTAGCTTGGAAGATTTTAAAAAAATAAAAAGAAAGTTTGTAAAAAAATAAAAATTCATTTAAAAAATGTTTGGATTAAACAAACTGAAAAGTAAAGTTGAGTAAGAAAATGATAAATTAAAGCAAACTGAAAAGTAGAGTGAAATATAATGAAAATGATAAAATAAATATAATATAAAAATAAATTAAGCAATATTCATTTTAAATTAGTATTTTAAATATTTATTATTTGTATTTATCCTTTTAAATTTATAATGACAATCTAACTTTAATCAACTTATTCCACAGAAGAAACAAAGTAAATCACTTTCTGGGTGACCCTATAAGAAAATATTTAATTATCAATAAAAAATACTTAAATTGTTTATTTTTTACATCAATGATAGCTGATTTTATTTTGGTAAGAGGAATTTCTTGATCTAATTCTACATTAAGACTACTAAAAAGAAGTCTTGTAAAATATTCTACTAATTGATCTAAAATGTCATCCTTTCCAGTCAATACAAACTTCTACAAACATATTCTACAAAGTTCCTCAATTTCTATTCTAGATAAGTTTCCACTTTTATCTACATCACAAACCTTTATTTTACATTTAAAAAAATTTTAATTTTGCAATAAAAAAATAGATTGAAATTAAATGTGTCATAAAATGTAGAACCCATATTCCAAATAGTGGAAACATAAATTTGTTCATTTTCTGGAAGGGAATTTACCTGAATGAATATGTTGACTTTGCTTTCTAAATCTTTACCCTAAATACTGCTAAGAATTTATAGAAAAGATTTCCAGTCTATAAAGGATTTATAATTGCACATTCTTCTAATAATTTCTTCTGCCTAAGAAGATAGACGATCTACTCCAAGTTCAAATGTTTTAAAATCCATTCCCTTTTCGAAAACATCCTTATAATCAATTTTCTAAATAGACACAGTTAAGAGAGCTTTGTAGAGAATGTAAATACTATGGAGATCATGTCTTGATAGTTCGTATTTGTTGAGTAGTTTAGGGATATTTTATATAAAAAGTTCCCTATTTTAATTTTATAGTTCTTTCATCAAACTGCTTTTGTTATGAAATCTAAAAGTATTTTAAAATAATTTGTTTAAATTGCCTTGATTTTTTATTTATTTATTACTTTTCTATGTTTTGTTGAATGTAATTTGTTTTCTTTTATTCTTTTTAGATACTCCAAAGATCATCCAAACCATGATAATGGTTCTTCACATCACTCTTTTCTTTTTTCTTCTCTTTAGAAACTCTTTTAGTGTCTATGTCATCTAAAAATATATCTATGTATTTAGCTATTTCCCTAAGATCTATAAATAAAATATAAATATTTTATTATTAAATTTAGTTTTTTTACTTTTTATTTCAGATTTATCTGCTGATCTTTCATATTCATTCGGCAATTCAGTTACACTTTTTTTAATTTAATTAATCTAATTTTAATACTCAGTTTCTATATTTAAAAGTTTGAGTTCTTATTTCTTGTGAGGATGGTATTCTTTAATTATTGCATTTGGATTATGCATTAATGCTTATGCTATTTTATTTACATGACTTCTATTCCTTATTTAAGAAATCTATTCTCTAGTTAATATCTTATATTGATTTAAATCATTCTAATTTGAAGATGAATTATTTTCATCAATTTAATTAGGTAGCAAATTATTAGCTTCATTTTAAAACACATAGTTTTTGTTAAGCAATTTTACTTTATCCAAAAGACTTTAAATTGAATTTTTTAAACTTTTCTGATTCTCTTAAGTGCAAAATATATTTTAAACCCCTTAAAAAACACCCTAAGATCCAAAAAATAT
Organism: Tetrahymena elliotti 4EA; assembly: GCA_000231825.2. Taxonomy (NCBI): domain Eukaryota; phylum Ciliophora; class Oligohymenophorea; order Hymenostomatida; family Tetrahymenidae; genus Tetrahymena; species Tetrahymena elliotti. Next base: position 839,845 of record JH720297.1, read on the forward strand.
TGCTTCATTATTATAATCAACTTATTAAAAATTTAAATGAGTTGCAAGAGGTGTTCCATTTTATTTGAAAAAATATAAGTATTTCATATTTAATCCAAGCAATTTCTTCAAATTTTATTTCATTTCCTCAAAGTCATCTTCAATTTATTTTTAAGCTATCTAACAGTATATCTTTTTTATTTATAAACAAAATTTTTACAGCAATCTAAACACAAACTAAGCAAGCTCTTTTAAATTGAATAATTTTAAAAAAAATAAGATTCATCATAATAAGATAAATAAATTTAGTTATTTAGAGATATCCTTAAAATTCATAATTGAACAAATAAATATTTCTATTCTTTAAAGTTCTAAATTTCTATTTCATTTTTTAAAAATTTTATAAAAATATAATTGAGATGTTAGAAAGCCGTTCTTTTATTTTATTCGAGAAAAGCATCAATTTACTTTTGAAAAAATTGCAAAATTTTAAATTTTAAAAATTTATTTTCTTCTTTTTTTTTTAAAATTATGAAAATAATTTATTTGAAATTTCTTAAATTTGATAGTTAATTAGCTATACTTTTATTAGGTTTCAGATGTGCTTAAATATTATTGGGTAAATATTTTATTTTCTTAAAATAATCATTAAATTTAAAGGGAGCTACTGAAATTGTAATAAAATAGAAGTAAAATTTACATATGGGATTTGATATATTTTGTATTTTAGATTATTTTTTCTTTTAACATTACTTAGGTTATCAATAAATACTAGCAAGACGAAAAAGCTAAACTTTTCTTTATTAAAAATTTTGATTTTCTCCTTTTCCAATTGAGAATTTTATCTTTCTATTTTTTTGAGTTTGATTCCTTAGAATCCATTTTATGATTATTAAGTGTTTTCAATTTAATTAAGTTATTCGCTCTCTTTTTTATTTTTAGGTGAAGAAGTTCTAGAGTTTAAATAATTATTTCTTTCTGCTTCTCCTGTTTTTTTGAATGCAGATTGAATTTTAGCTCTTGCTATTGGATTTACAGTATCTATCTAAGGTATTACTAAGTCAGGAACTTCTGCGTCAGAGTAATTATGATTAATGACATTCTATTTAGCTTAATTATAATCAACACTATCATTAGTTCTACTAGCATTTAATTAAGTACTTTTTTGAATTCTAGTAGAATCAGGTGAAACTTATATTTAACTAAATTTATTCCTTAACTATCTATTCTGCTATGAAAATTACTAACTTAAATATTAAATAAATATTAGCTTTATAAAAATCAAAACAAATACAAAATTTTAATTATTATATTTTGATTTAATTTAAAAAATATGATTCATATTTTTATTAATCTTTGGTAATTGAATTTAATTTCAGTTTATTAGAAGAAATTATCTAAAAACCTAAAAATTTATTTTAAAAGATTAAAAATTTTTAAAGGATTTAATTTTTTTTTTTGAAGAAGGTTTGTTTTTATTTTTGTCTCTAAAGACTCTTAGAGATAAATCATAGATTTTTTATTTTCTCTAAGATTTTTGTAGCATAAATTTACTTTGATTGATTGCCATAGCAATTTTAGCATTGTTTTAGTGTTATGAAAAATTTAAGAAATGAAATGATTTTTTCAATAATATAAATAAAGAGTGTAAAACAGAAAATAACATTTTACTATTTATCTTTGAGGACGACCTTGGAATAACTGTTTGAAGTGAATTATGAATTGCTAACTTTTGTTACAAAAATATCTTTTAATTTGGGAGTGTTTATCTTGTAAGATTGTTCGTTGTTGTAGAAATTAAACATACTTTATTTGTCATCTCTAGTTTCAAGATTTATTTAGTTAATTAAATTCTAACCTTATTAAATTTTATGTTAATTTGGTTTATATAAATCTTTTACAAATTTTTAAATGTCTTGGGCTTATTATTGCTTATCTATCAGCTCTTGACTGTCATTAAGGAGCTTTTAATGCAGAAGAGACTTTTCACTTTATTATCTTTAATGAGTCTTGTTTTGAGTTGAAGAAAGCTATTTAAAAATGATTTGATTGGAAGCAATATTCTTTGAAAAATAATCTGTTGATCTCAGCTAATTGTTTTAAGGAGTAAAAACTTAAGTGTTATTAAGATTTAAACCTCCATATATATCTTTATTTTTGTTAGACTCGTAAAAAGAATTAGCATTTGTGCTTCTCAGCATAGTTAGCTTTTATTAAATAACCTATTCTATTTCATTACTTCTGTTAATTTTAAAGTTTAATCCTATCTTTTTCAAATGAGGAGATGAATTATTTGAAAAATATGATTAAGAATGGTTATAAAATCCAGATGAAAATGATTATTAAGGTGTAATAGAATGGGTGCTCTCAATATGTTAGTGAAAATCTTCTTTAATTTTATTTCTTAGAAGTCTCTTTCGGCTATCTAGCTCTCTTTCTTAAGCAATTTAATTATAATTTTGCCTTATATTTCCTTGAGACTAAGCTCTACTGTGAAGTTGCAAGCGTTAAGATCCTTTCATTTAAAACTTTCTAATATTATTTACATTAAAATTAATTAAAAAATTTGTAGTTTTTTCCAAATAAATAATTACTTTTTCTGCAAATTTAAGTAATAAATATTCCAACCATTAAGAGATATTTCACAATTAATTTAAATATAATATACAAGTTACTCTGAAAATAAAATAATAATAATTCAATATAAGATACACTTATTCAATATACTAAATATTATCTATTTTTCATAATTTCTTTTTATTTTTTATTAATACATTTTGCAAAGAAATTTCTCCATCAACAAAATGTTAAAAATTTTGTGCTTTTATTTTATTTTAGATGAGAAATTCATTTAAAATCATGCAAATTATTTAAAGTAAGAAATGTTCATTTAATATTTAGTATAAAAAAGCAGAATTAGTTGGTCTTTGCTTTACTAATTAATGTGTATAACACTTATACATACAATTTATTATTTAAATACTAAAAAATACAATTATTTAAATTCAAACCAACTTACTGAATAAATAATTAATTCAATTTTTTAATTAAGATAATTGGATTAAGTATATTTAAAGTTGAATTTTTTAGTGAAACAATTATTAACATACTTTTGATTGATTATTTTGATTCTTTAAAATATTATTTAAATAAAAGTAATTTGATAAGATATTTATTCATTTTATAGTAATTAATTTAAATCATTTAGTATAATCTACACCACAAAAAAAGCAAAGTAGGTCATTTTCTGGATGTCCCTGTTTTAATTTAATTAATTTTTATTTTTATCAAAATTCTTTGTAATAAACTAATAAACTTACTTCTACAATAGCATTTTTAAGTTTGTGCAAAGGTATATCCTCTTCAGGATCTACATCTAAACTTGTAAATAGAAGACGAGTGAAGTATTCTACCAACCCTTAAACCATACTATCGTCTTCTCCTTCTTTTGGGAGGATTTTATCCAAACAAATATAACATAATTCACTAATTTCTTCCTTAGAAAGTGTACCTCCTCTATCAGTATCAGCTACCTTTTATATAAAAATGAATTAAAATATTTTTCCTTCTATCTAATGGGTAATTTACTTTAATAAAAATATCTATTTTTGATTCAAGAGTTTTGCCTGAAACTGCATAAAGAATATCTATAAATTGCTTCCAATCAATAAAATTCTCAAAGTTACACATTCTTCTTATAATTTCTTCACTTTGAGATGATATTTTATCAATACCATGCTCAAATGTTTTGAAGTCTATACCACCTTTAGCTACTTCTTTCCAGTCAATACGTTAAATAGAAACTGTCAGTAAAGCTTTATAAAGAATATAAATGCTATGCAAATCGTGCCTAGAAAGTTCGTATTTAGATAAAATCTTTGGAATATTTTTCACAAATAATTCTCTGTTTATGTTTTGTATATACTTCATTGCCATCTATGGGCTATTAAACCTTTTTATTTTAATACAAATTTTTGAAATCAAAAAATTTTTTAATCAAAAAATGGTTTAATATAAATCTTTTTCCAGCTAAAAGGTGAAATTAAAAAACATTTGCATATGATTAAATAACATATTTATTTCACCAAATTTATCTTTTAAAACTAAATTAAATAATTTTTTCTTAAAACTAAATGTGAAGAGCTATCTCATAACTTTACAAATTAATATTGTTGATTTTTTTTTAAACCTTTATAAAATACTAAAACCTGTTAAATATTTTTAGAATGAGCTTATTCTTTAATTTTTTAGTTTTTAAATAGATAATTTTATTAAATCAAAGGGGCCAACTAAAAATACAACTTGAAGGAGTTAAATTTAAGAATCATTTCAAAATTATAATAAAGTTAAGTTACTTTTAAATATTTTCTTTGACAAAGTTTCTTTTGGTGGAATTTTTTTATTGCATGTTGTTTACTAAAGAACTGTACTGATCAATTACATGTTTGAGAGGTTTGTTAGAGTCTGGGAAGCTTTTTTCCAAAAACTCATCAATAAATTCTGCAATTTATCTTAAATCTGTTTGTTTAAAATATTTATGATTAAAGCACAAATAGTTCTATTTGATATTTATTTATTTATTTACTTTTGGTTTATTGTTTTTCAGGGTTGTCACCAAGAGAAGAGGAAGCCTCGACTTCAAGTCCAGATTTTTTAAATTCTCTTATTTATTTTTCATAAAGATCTTCTATTTTTTACAGTTATCTTATTCTAGGATTATCTGGACCTTATTCGAAACGTTTAATCTTGGCATAAGGATTATGTGTTAGTATATTTACAACTCTATCAACTATTTCTTTATTTTATTTTTTTAAAAATTATTCTTTTGTCTGGAATTCTTCTTGCCTGATTTCTTCTAATTCTTTTTAAGAGTCTAAGTTTTATTTTTCCTTTCTGCGAGATTTTAATTCTGAGTTATCAGTATTAGGTCTTACTTAACCTATGTTGCTTTGACTGTCTATCTAATCATCTTATAATTATAATTTCTTTTCTTAAATAACCAAGCTATGCTCTATTAATCCGTTTATAACTTTTAGTAGGTTTGACTTTTGTTCAAGTGAGATAAACAGATTACTTATTCCACAAAACCCTCCACTGCCTCCTACAAATATAGCTCTTCTTTCTTTGTTATCTGATTTTAAAATATCCATATGACTGTTTAATGGAGTGCCGTCATCAAGAAATAAGTAAATATCCTTAGAATTAATCTACAATTTATTCTTCAGTTCCTCTTTTAAAACTGCAAAATCTCTTTAAAGCTTAAGTTTACTCATCATGTTCTACATCTTAATTTTTAAAGGTAATATGTAAAAAACAAAAGTGTATAATATTAAATTATTACTTAAGGAAGAGCCTAAAAAGTGTATTTTAAGTTATTTTTTCTTTTAACTTGACTTAAGTTGTTGATAAAAATAAAAAGATACTCAAAATCCCAAAAAGGATGTTCATGAAGGTAAAATTCAGTTATCATTGATGACTGCATGCTTAAATTTCTATTATTTTTTTAAGATTTAGATCTTTACAATTGTTTTTATTAAATTTGCTAATCATCTTTATCATCTTTACTAAAAGTATCATAATAATCAGTCTAAAGTCTGCTTTGAGAAGGTATTTTTTGAAGAGTAATATTATCTTTTGAATTTTATGCTTGCTATAAACTCTCTTATGAGTTTTAAGGCTTTAGTTTTGGTTCCTATGTTTAATTTAAGTAAGATGGTAAATATCCTTATTTTTCTAAGTATTTTTATTAGATTGATGAATTCTTATCCAACAAGCTGTTCCTTTTCTAAAATTTACTAATAATAAAATAATTTAAATTTAATATCTAATTTGGAATTTTAAAAAATTTATCATCCTCCCTTATTTAACAAAATTATTTAAATGCAAAAAGATTTTTGGAATTAAAAAAAAAGTTAGGGAGAGATATTTATAGAAATATTTTTATTTCCATCAATAGTTTTAATTTATGTATTTTTTTTTTAAGATATTTTAAAATAGAATAATAATTTATCTTTACTTGTTTTAGGGTTGATTTTAGAAATAGATGTATTTAGGGGTAATAAAAGTGTTATTAATCTTAGTGATAAAAAGATCCTTCATTTTATATGAATTAGGTTTAACTGGATTTTATTCTTATTCATCTAAAAATCCAGTTGCATTTGTAAAAGTATGATCTGATTCTCTCTAAGAGGCTGCAGCAGAAGAGTAAAAAGTTTTTCCAAAACTAGTAAAATTAAGATTTGATTTACTTTTATAGAAACCGCTTTCTCCAGTTTTATACATAGTTTTTACAAAATTTTCTAATCCATCAAATTGTGTTCCTATTTTTTAATTGCTATTTTATAATCTTCCTTCATATTTAACTTAATTAAATGATCCTAGAGAAGCATTTTTTACATATTATATTTCCTATTTAACAGATTAATTTATGTTTTACTAATCAACATTAAAATATTAATCTTAATTTTTATTCGTTTTAAAATTCAAATGATAAGGCTATGTAGAAGCTTATGAAATACTATTTGCAGCAGCTGAATTAGGTTAATAAACCAGCTTATTCATAAACACATTCTATGAATTAAAGTCTGTATTATTACCTTCCGTATATAGAGTATTTAAATCATTTATTCTTTTAGTTTTAATCCCTACATAATTATTTTTACTTGTTGAACTTAAAAAGTTAAGTTTATGAGAAGAGTTGTTTTCCGCTTTTTATGTCGAAGACAGCCCTTATAAATGCTAAAGAGCATTCTATTTTTGCTATGAAGAAAGGAGTATAGTATCACAGTTAGCTTCATCAAATACTCTTGGATTATTATTATTTGTAGAACCAGCATATGCTGATCCTGGAGACCTATAATGAGTGGAACCAAAACCTTTACTGCTTTAGAATGTATTTGGTTAAAAGAAATTTTTAGAGGTGTAAGATGCCTATTTATTTTTAGTTGGAGTTTATAATTCTAACTAGTAAGTGTCAACACTTTGCTGTCTTCGCTAACTTATACTTGTTTTAAGTTATCTCATTTCTTTAATAATTTACTAGAAAGGTATTAATCAGCCTATCTTCTTAAATTAAATAAATATCAAAATTGCAACTAAAAAAAATATAAAAGTTTTGCAAAAGTTATTTAAGTCATTCGTTGTTCAAATATTTTATATTCAATTAACTATACACTATTTTATTAGTACTAAATCAAAGTTGTATTCTTACATCTCTATTTGATTACTTTTCTGCTAGCATTAATTATCTTGATATTTCAAACATAAATATCTTTTTTAAAAAATATTTGGCAAAAATCATAAATTTCTTAAAAATATTTTTCAATTACTTCATTATAAATTTGACAAACAAAATATTTTATGAAATTAATTTAACAAAAATTAATTTCTTTTGTTTGGATTTAAATATGGTTTTGATCAATTTAATTTTGAAATATTCTATGAAATAAAACTTCAATTTATCAATTTTGTATTCATCTAGAATAGTTATTCTTTGTTGTTTTTGTCCAAAAAATTTTGAACCAAAATTCAGTAAATACTTTACAAAATCTTTTTTTAATTAATTTATTTGTTTATTTTTAATAAATAATTTTATAGTTAAGTTTGTGATAACATTATTTGATTTTCTTAATTTCTGTTATTGCATTTTTTATAATTTATTTGGAGAAAGAAAATAAAAACTACTATTAATATCTAATATTATTTTTTAAAACTATTTTAATTTTTCACACTAATTAAGTATAATTTAAATATTTAAAATATTTTATTGACAGACAAATAAAGTACTACAGATATACAATACATATTTAGCATTAGATTTCAGAAAAACAAAAAGTATATAATTTTTAAGAAATTAAACAATTACAAGAGATTTTTTAAATTATTTGAAAAATTAATTCATATCTATTTGTTAAAACATATTTCATATTTTTTGTTTAATAATTTTAGAAAATCGAAATACTCTTTTTCAATTAATAAACTCAATAAAGTGCAAATGAATAAATTACTACAAATACAATTAGATATTTAGTATTAGACTTAACCATTAATTAAAATTATTTAAAAAAAGATGTCATAAAATTAAATTTCTATTATTTTTACTTTTGTTTTGTAAATTATTTTAGAAAATTAAAATCTTTTTTTTGCAAATAAAATAAAAAAGAATAAGATTTTAGAAATCTTCATTTAAATTGATTGAATATTTTTAGATATAGATTTGTTAAATGATACAATAATATTAACATATCTTCTTAAAATTACATTTTGACAATACTTTATTCATGTTATTTAGAAGAATGCTTTTAAAAATGATTAATTTAAGTTATTACATAATTTAATTTAGAAAAGATTTAATTTATTCATCAAGATTAAAAAAGGACTCCCTTAACATATAATTGTTTATTTTCATCTAAGTTGTCAAAGAAAAAGTTATTATCTTGGTATATGTAACTTACTGTTGAACCTTATATAATTTAGAAAAATATTTAAAAATATGTATTTTTCGTTTATATTTACTGTTCAATTAAGGTAGAGTATTGCCTTAGGTATGCATGATGTCTATTTATTCCAATACGGGAAAAATATCTTAAATACATTAGAAAATGTTTTTTATTCCTTCATTTGTTAAGTTATTGAGAGCTATGCTTAATGAATTTAATTTAGGTATTACATGATAAAATTTTATGCATTCAGTGAATAAATTCATAGAAATGTCTAAGATTTCTAGACTATTCAGATTCGAAAATTTACTTAAAGAAGAATCAGTCAGTGTGTTTTTCTTCAATTTAAGAACTTTGATTTTATTTAGAGGATTTACTTGATAGCGAGTTAAAGAAACCAAATTATTGAATGATAAATCTATTTTTTCTAGTTAATTAGTTTAAGTAAAAAGAGGATCGATGCTGTCAATGCTATTTTTAGATAGATTTAAATCAGTTAAATTTGGAAAATTATCAAGATTCTATTCAATAGATTCTATAAAGTTAGAGCTGAGGTTTAAAATTTCGAGTTTGGGAAAGGCTTTGGTTGAAAATAAATCATCACATGTTTGTAACTAGTTATTACTTAGATCTAAATTTTAAAGTGAATCATATGTTTAAAGCATTTCTTTTATATTTTGTATCTTGTTGAATGAAATATCTAACTTTAACAAGAATTTATTAGAAATATTTGGAATTTCCTCCAATTTATTTTTTTTTATTTTGAAATTCTTTATTTTTAATAGATTTTATTCTTCAGTTGTAAAATTAAGCTAAGAAATTTAATTATTTGTTAAATCAAGGGTATCTATTTGTCCTATCAACTGAATTTATTTGATTTTATTTGAAGAAGCATCTAATGTGTTCAGTTTACAGATACTTAAAACAGTCAAGTCTTCTATATTGTTGCAGGAAATATCTAATTTATCTATTAAATTAATTAGCTCAAATAGGTTTTGAATATTTGTTAATTTATTTTTATGCAAGCATACAAATGTCACTCTTTTAATGGCTATTTAGTCTAGATTATTAAGCGAATTTTGGTTTAGTAGTAGGTTATTAATAGATTCTAGATTTAATTAAACATTTTAAAGTTAATTATATGATAAATTTAGCTTATTTAAATTTGTTATTTCACTATTTAAAATAAAATGAGCTAATTAATTGTTAGATAAATCTATGTTTTTTAAGTTATTTGAACATCTGCATAATTATGAAATATCTAAAGTTCCTGTAAGCTTAGAATTTGATAAGTTAATTTCAACCAAATTGTTAAACTAAACTTTATTTATTTCATTTACAAAGGATTGTGATAAGTTTTGTGATGAAATATTAATTTAACTTGTGCTAGGACTTAATATTCCAGCAATCTTATCAAAGTTTATTACATTTGTATTTTTAAGGTCAATTAATTATATTTTTGACTCATCGTTTATATATAATTTGCATTATTTACATGAAAGAATTAGCTTTTTTAGTTAGACCATTTGTGAAATTTCCAACTTAAAGTGATCTCCAAGGGTGTTATCTATCAGGTATAACTCTTCAGCATTAATAAACTTGTTAAAGCAGTTTAATGTTATATTTGTATGCATTCTGCAATTTATATATGCAAAATATTTAACAGTGGGATAATTTTCGCAACAAAAAATATCTGATATTTCTTATTCGAATTCCATGGTGTCTAAGCTAATATATTCTAAATTCTAATTTTTAATTTGTAATTACCAATTGATGAAATGAATATCTTTCATTTTAAGATACTTCAAATTAAAAGAATTATCGAGAATAGCTTACAGGTCCTTTTCTAAGATATCGACATCTTTTAAAATTAATTTTTACAGATTTTATAGAAATTATACTTAATTGATTTAAAAAGCATTAACTCTTTGGACTATCAAGGTATGTAAAATACAATTTAAATCTAATTCTAAGTAAAAGACATCACTAAAGTTATTTATCACTGTAAGGCGTTCTAATTTATTGCATTTAATTACATCAGCAACCATATCCACTAATAAAAGTCTCTTTAAGCCACAGAAATGTTCCTAAAATTAATTAATTTGATGGGTTTTAAGTCTAGAATTAGCAAACAAGTATTGGTCTTAGTTTAATGAAATCAATTCCAATTACTCAATCTAATCAATGTATTTAGTTGGAAAGAAAGACTCAAGTTTTGATGTTGAACAAGTGTTTAATCTTAAGAAAGTTATTTCACTGGGTAAGTTACTTAATACTTTAGATATTATATTTGGGCTTTTAATATAATCTACTATTAAATTTTATGTATGGTTAATAAAAAATTCTTATTTATTGTCTACTTTTTGAACAAATTGCTTAATATTTTTCCAATTTAAAGTCTTTGTAAAGTGCATTTGCTTAATAATGTCTATACAGTATTCATATTAATTAACAATCAATTGCTATTCAATATTTTCTTTTTATACCTCAAAGCTATTTTCATCAAAATATATTCTAAAAAATTCTCTAACTTGAATCAGATTTGTTTCATCATAAAATGTTGCAGGTAAAAGAATCGCAAAATCAATGAAAAACAACTCTTTGCATAAAATGGATTAAGTCAAGCAAGCTTGAGATAAATATTTTTTCAATTATTACTATTAATTTTATGTGCCTTAATTGAAGGATTGTATTTATTTAAACTCTTAACTTAGTTTTTAGTTGATTATTAATTCATATTTTTTTAATTACTCAGATTCAATCAATATTTCATTCTTCTAAAAACTAATTTCCTGGCTCTTCAAGCAGTTTTCAAGCAAAGAAATATATTGCTCTTCGATTAAATCTTCAAATTTGACTAAAATTTGTTCTTCTTAAGAAATTACTCTAAGCTGACAACAGCTGAACTTTCTTTAAAAATAAGGCTACTATTCCATAAGATATAGATAAAAATTAGTAAAGGTAAAAGAATATTTTGTTCAAAAGTTAATAATATTCATCAAATCCCAAAATGGTATAAGTCAGCATCTAAAAATGTGTGAAATTATGTATTAACACTTCTATTGTTAGAAAAAAAATAATGCAAACTAAATTAAGAAGAAAACTTAATATTTTGGTATACTTTCATAAATTTCAAAAGAGTATGGTAGTTAGTTGAATAAACATAATTAAATAATAATTATTCTATTTTCCTACTTTACTCACATTATTTTTAAATTCAAAACTAAACAGAAATCAATATCTATTTTTTCTAAAAAATTAATTTTGCTTGAATCAATAAGTGATTTCCAATTAAAAAAAACAAAATAAACTCACAAATTAAATTCTTTGCTTTTAATTAAATATTCTAAAATATATTCTAAATAATTTACTTAACCTTACAAATACAATAAAATCTCAAAAATATTTTAGGTTTATTTTCAAGAAATAAAATATCCCAAATCAATGAATTACTATAAAAATTATATTATCATAAACACTTAACTAAGTAAGATACTAGTTTTATGTGTATGTAATTTCTTCACTTTTGGTTCTAAACATTACAATCGAATTTTTTTATTTGATGTATCTTTAGTATTTTAAGATTCTGATATTTTTAAAAAATATAGTATTTAGGCAATTGATTAAATCTATTTTCTATGATAAAATTAATAATTTTGTCAATGTTTATTAACTACAAATTAAAATGGTAATATTAATATTGATTAAATTAAAAAAATAATTGATGAGGTTAAGCTTGTTGATGTATTACCCTTTAGTATGAGCAAAATTCAAAATCTGACTGGCTGAAAAAAATTAGATTTAAAGATATGCATACCTGGAACAAGGAATGAATCAATGAGTGAAAGTATAAGTTATTAGATTACTAAATAAAACTTAAACAATAAAAATAAAATAAAAATAAATTAAAATATATGACTTGTTTTTCTTCATAGATCTTAGGTTAGTAAATTAATAATTGATTAAATGATACATTTTAATGAAATTTTTGACTGAATGTTAAAAATTTGCTTGTTATTTTTTAGGAATTATTAATGAAAGAAAAAAGAAAAACAAATTATTTTTAAATTAAATTGGGAAATTGTTTAAAAATCAAACAAAATCAATAAAATTTATGAATGATTGCGAGTGTTTGCCTGTTTTTGTGTTTGTTAATAAGCTGATGCAATATCTATTGAATATTGATTGAGAGTAATAACGATAAAAGGAATCAAATACACATACATATGCTGTTATAAAGAAAATAATTAAAAATCAAAGAGATAAAAGAAAGAAAGAAACTATAAATAAACAAAGTAGTAAAATTAGATAAGGTAGTATATAAGTAAAATGGAAGAAGCTCCTCATTTAAACGAAGATCAATTGAATGAAATTTATAGTTGGGTAGATTCTATTCCACTCTCCCGTCCAAAGAAGAATATAGCAAGAGATTTTTCAGATGGAGTTCTGATGGCAGAAGTAGTAGCTCACTGCATTCCCAGAATAGTTGAATTGCACAATTATTCAGCTGCAAATTCAGTTAAACAAAAATATTACAATTGGGAAACTCTCAACAGTAAGATATTTTTTAAGTTTTTATTAAGGATAATTACAGTCTATCAAATATCTATCTCATAGTTCTCCAGACTGCTATTTGATTTCATTTTAGGATAATTTAATTTTTAGCAATAATTGCGATTATCAATCCAATTAAGCAATTAATTGATTGAAAGGAATTTCTTCTTATTGAAAAATTAAATAATTCCAAATAGAAATTGAGAAAAATTTTAATGTGAAATTTGCATTTAAATGATTCATATTTTGTTTAATTATTAAATTAGAGAAAGCATTTTCAAAGCTTGGCTTGATGGTAAGCAAAACTGATATAACGAATATCGTTGAATGCAAGCCAGAAGTGATTGAAAGAGTTTTAAAACTTGTCAAGAATCACATAGAAGCTTTCAACAGCGATCCTTAAAACTTTTCACCTGAGAAATCTCAAAAGTCTTTCAACTAAATAAAGCGTGGTGGTGCACCAATGGATAGAGGAAATAACAAGTAAAGGTATTTATCAAAATAGATAGAAAATACATAAAAATTTGTTTGTTCTTCAATAAATTTTTATTTACGATCTAATAACAGCAATAAAAATATTTCTAGCAAAGACAATAAATAATTTTTAAATTAAAAAATAGATTTTAGAATTAAGATAACCAATTTTAGCAATCATAGTAAGATGAAATCATTTGGGAAAAGGAATAAACTATTACAGAACTTAGAGAAACCATAGAGGTAAATTCAATTAACTTAAATATTCAATTAAAACGCTACAAAACTTACTAAGAAAATCTCTATTTTCAAAGATTTAAATACAAATTTTCTTATTTTTTTGTGAATTTACTTACAATCAAATTTAAAAAATTGTTGTTTGAAAAATAGATTTTAGAACTGAAGATGAAGAAATTAGAAGATTTAATAAAATTAAAAGATAATAAAATAGTAACTCTTTAAAATAGAATGGCTGAACATGGCCTTTACTGATGATTCTAAATAAGCTGAGAAGTTTGACGAATCGCACAAGCACAAATTAAGAATTATCCCTTCTTCTTTAAATTTCTCTTAACTAATATAATGTACAACTAAATAACTAAATTACCAACTTGACACTCAATATTCAATCTAACACAGCCAGCCAGATAGCTAGTTAGTTAGTATCAATAAATTAACTAAAATCTAGATAGATCTGATTCTAAATTCATTAAAATTACATAAATTTTACATATTTTTTGTTTATATATTCATACATATATATATTTTATCTATCTTCAAGAAGCTTTGTAGCATTTTTATTAAATTATCATCCTTTCTTTCCACTAATTTTACCCAGTTAATTATTTATTAAATTTCTATCAACCTTAATCAAACCAGTAAAATTAAGTCTTAAAAAAATATCTATCTTTTTAATAAAAAAATCAAAGCGATAATAAAATTTGAAACAATAACTATCTATCAATATATATTTATTCGAAGCTACTTTTCAAGCTACCATCTTAAAAGTTCAAAAAATAATGAAGAATAAAGAAAATTTTTTATGATTTTAAAAAATAAAAGTCAATATAAATAATTCAATTCTTTTTTGAATAAAAGAATTTATATTTTCCTCTTATTTACTGAATTTAACAAATAACCAACCTCTGCTTTTGATAACTTACTATTTAAATAAGTTTTTAAAATAAACCAGAATATATTTGAAGTTCCTTATAAAACTAACATACCATAATAGCAAATATTTTTTTTTATAAATGTCATCAAGAAAAAATTTATTTATTATTTAAAATATTTTTTTTGATTGTTGTTGTTGAGAATGATCTTTTTAGAATATTGAAAGTTATTTTAAAATATTGTTTTAGATAAAACTATACATACGTTTATTATTTTATTTTTATTCACTTGTTGATTGCTGACCAGTTGTGCAGCATAATCTTTTACAAAGCTAGCAGAGCATTTTCCCTTACAGATGGATCTGCAGATTAATCCCTTGCTTTTTGCATGATCATGTTTTTTTTGTTTAAACTTTCTATTATGCTAAGAGAAGATATTAACTAATTGAAAAATTAAATTAAATTTTTTTTCTAATTTACTTTCTACCAAAAGGATGGAAACGGCAGAATTCACCTATATCATAACATGCTATAGCAACGTTTTTAGAGATATCACTATCCAATAAATCACATAATTTCTTAATCAAATCTAATTTTAATTAAGAAAAATAAATTAACACCGAGGCTTTGCTTTTGAATAAATATATAAATAAATAATTTACAATAGTCATTATCATCAAATTTTTTGACATTTTCTTTCCAGAATTTTTCAGTATGGACAGGACTCCATTCAAGTTATTAAATGTTTATTTCTTTGACATATTTCTCAAATGAACTTTTAGATGATTAATTATATCAAATCAATTTATAAGAAAGTCATATTTATCAATAATTTACGTTAAAATTTTAATATTTTTCTCAAGAATTTCAGCTAAAAAAGTGATATCATTAACTAAATCTTTATCTCTAATATTACCCTTGAGTAAGGTTTCACATAATTTTAATACATCGCAGTCAACCATAACTTCAATACATTGTGAAGATTTTTAGGCTAAATTCTATAAAAGAGATAAATATTTGTTTAGCAAATGTTTTTTAATTTTTATAAATACCTTTAAGCACTAAAATGTAACACGTATGAGCTTTTCTCTGGAAAGTTTTTAAATACTTTCTACCATTTAGGAAATAAACCTCAGCTTTGGTTATAAAATAAAATTTAAAAAAATAAAAATAGCATCCAATTTGTTATTAATTTTACATTAGGTTAAATAAAGCACTCAATAGATTTTTCAGAAAAAGATAATAACCATAAGACTAACAAAGTGTAATACATAACTTACAAATCATTTTTATGCTTCTTGAAAATTTAGTAAATTCTATGTTTGTTATTTATATTTATAAATTTTATCTAAAAATGACTTTTTAATTGAAAATACCTTTCCTAACCTTTGTTATCTATAAATTTATTGACTAAATGAGCTTATTTGAGAATGAATGCAAAGCATGTAATAATACAATAATCTTCAACCTATCCACTCTTGCTACTATTATATAATTCATTAATATTTTTTATTTTTCAAATAAACAATATGATTTTGAATATTTTATTTATCATATGATCCAATAATTCTACCTACCTCGAAATTAATTTCAAGTAAGAAGATAAAAAGTAAAGTTTTTATTTATCAAATTATCTATTTATTTTTAAATAAATTAATTAATTACTTTTCATTCTACAAGTTAAGCAACTTTAAGAGGTATTCTTGCTATTCTTTGAGATAAATTTTCTTATCTAACTCACCTATAATACAAGCCTTAATTCTTAGAGCAGCTTCAATAACAGTGATATGGTTATTATCATTATGAATAATCAAATTTAAAGCAGTCAACCAGTTTTTAGATGGTGATTAATCAGCAATATTTTATACAATCTATTATAAAACTCTTCTATTATCTAAAATATTTTAATATTAATATTTTGAGAAAATACTTTACAAATTCATAAAATCTCAAGATTTTTATATTCCTTGCCTTCATTTTTCATATTTTCAAATAATAAAATTTAAAAAAGATACCCATAATTATACCATCAATCGTAGGTAATAAATACCTCATTATTTTTTAATCTTCATATGCTTCACTGAGAATTTCGAAAAATGTTGAAAAATACAAAGCTGAACTGTTTTTAATCATTTCTTTTTGAGCTTAAATATCACTTTCATTAAACTTTTTAAATAGAGTTGAAGTTTAATTGGAAATCTGTTAATTTAAGTGTGTAAGTTGAATTCCATAGTCGGTATCTTATTGTAATTATTTTAGGGGCTCATCTCTACTGTAAAAGACTAGTGAATAGTTGAAATATCTTCTCTTCATTGCTTATTTACTTCGCTTTTTAAAAAATGAAATTTAATTTCTGATAAATTTTTATTATTTTTGATAATTACTTAAGATTAGATTTATTTTTTAGATAAAAAATTTATTTTGCAGACATAATTTAATAATAAATTGAAATAAATAGAGTCTAGAGTCTAAATAATATAGGAATAACAATATATCCAAACTATTAATAAAAAAACACTAGTAGAAATAAATTTTCTTAATCTAATCTGGCTTCTAAACAAAATAAGAATAATAGAAATATAAAATTATTTATTTTTTAATTGATTTAGTAAATTTTATTCAAATTAAAGGTTAAATAGGAAATTGTAATAAAAATCTAATATATAATAATTATTACTTTTTAAAAATTAATAACGAAAACACTATCAGAAATAAATTTTCTAATTTAGTCTAGTAATAAACAAAACAAATATTGTAAAATAGTTCATTTCAAGAAATATTTTAATCAATGAAAAATGTTAATTTCAAAACAATTTAATAATAAATTGAAATAGTTAGAGTTTTTACTCTTTAATTTTTATGAAGTTAATTACTTTAGAGAAGCTAATAATAAAAACTCTCATATAAATAGATTTTCTAAATAGAATCTAATAAAGATAAATTTATTTCAAATAGAAAATCCTTTTCAAAAAAAGAATTTAATAGCCAATAGAAAAATACAAAGTCTCATTTTAGTAATAGAGTCTATAAGTAGAGTAGATTATAAAAAGTATAAATTAAATAAATCATCTAACTCCTCTAAATGTTCTAAATCGAATGTAATAAGTAAAGGCTTGAACAAAGAATGTGAAAATAATTTATTTATTTTATAAAAGATTTTAATAACTTTACAAAATTGCTTGAATTAAAATGAAGACAAATAGAATATACATTTTGATAAAAATTATCTTTATTTATTGATTGGTATTCATTTTAAGATGAAGACAAACAAACTAACTAATAAATTTTGAAATCACTTAGCAAGAGCATTCCAATTGTGAAGCATTATTTTTTGCAAAGCCAACAAAGCATTTTCTTTTATTGTGGGATCAGAATCATTAGCTAATTTCATAATAACACTCTTCTTTCCTAAGCCTTCAATAACACTTTTTATTTTTAATAATAAATAAACAAATATGATTAAAATTGCATATAAACTTACTTTCTGCCAAAAGGATGGAATCTGCAAAACTCACCAATATCGTAGCAAGCAATAGCAACATTCTTTTATCTTTCGCTGTTAAGTAAATCGCAGAGCTTTTTAATCATTTCTAAATTAAATAAAAAAACATAAATTGAAAAAAATGCTTTGAGATATATTTTACGATAATCTTAATTTTCGAATTTCTTGACATTTTCCTTCCAGAATTTTTCGGTGTGGACAGGACTCCATTCAAGTAATTGCATATTAATTTCCTTTTCGTACTTTTCATATGATCTATTTTTATTGAGAAATATTGAATTAATCCTAAAATTTTTAACAATTTATTTTTACGTAAGAATTCTAATATTCTTTTCAAGAATTTCTCCCATAAATTAAATGTCATCTAAAACTTCCTTTTCCTTAATGTTGCCCTTTAATAAAGTTTCACAGACCTTAAGTAAATCGTTGTCAACAATAACTTCAATGCAGTTGCTGAAAGAAGATAAGTTCTAATTTTATATTTTAAAAATTCAATTTTTAATTTATTCTCACTTAAAATGTTGCTATTACCTTGTAGCAAGCAAAAGCAACTCTGACAAGCTTTTCTCTAGAAATCTTTTGAATTACTTCGATAGATTATCCAATGAGTCTCAACTTTTTTATTAAAACAATTTATTAATCAATCAATCATGCAAATAATTTAAATTACTTTAGGATCAGTGAAGTAGGGAACTGATTTATCAGTGAAAGAGATTAACCAGAGAACGAGAAGGGTGTAGTACATTTTCTAAAGATCAGAGGGGTTCTTCTTCATGTTATCGTGGAGGCTATGTAAAGATTAAATATAATTTTATTAAAATTTTTAATTTAAGAATATTTAAATTTCTTACAATTAAGCACCATTATTATCAAGGAAAACTTTAACGAGATGTTCATGCTTAAGGAGAAAAGCAAAGCAAGTAGTTAGGCAGAAATCATCCAAATGATTAGAGCTGTGGCTAACACTGTTTGATTAATAGTTAAACAAGAATAAATTAGAGATAAGTGATTTATATTGATGAGAGATAAATAAAAATAAAAAATAATAGTGACAATTTTGATGGATAAATGCATCACTTTTTTATAATAATAAATAAAAAATTTTTTATATTAAACTAATAAGTATCTTTTTTCGATTTCAACCAATAATCAAATCAATAAATATTCTTCTTTTTCATGTTTTTGTTTATCTTTCTTTTTAAAATCTTTTTAACATTGATGAATTTGGCAGTAAATCTTTCAAGAGAAAAGTTAGGAGAGAGGTAAAGGTTCATTTTGAATTATAATAGAAGAGGTGTTAAATAGAATGAAATGTTTACTCCTTGGATCTGATGAGCCATTAGAGGAATTACTTTTATTCATTTAAGAAGGCCTTCTTATCTAATTCAGCAAGAATCTAACTTCTAACTCTGGCAGCAGCTTCATAAACAATTTTGTCAAAGCTGGGAAGCTATAAAATTTAATTTAAAACAGTAAGCCAGTTCTTGTTATCAGGTTGATCTTAGAAGCTTTGTAAAAACTTTTGGATGTTTCTTCTGTCGTCTATGAAATAATTTATAAATAAGTTAGAATTCTTTTTAAGTAAATTCTATCTCAAAAACAAATAATTTGATAGCATAAAATAATCAATTCGTTTCTTATGTTAAAAAATATGTATATTTTCATTTTTCTAAATTACATTTTATTTGTCAAAGCTTGAGTCTATGCAGAGCATAGCTTTCAAGTTTTATAAAAGAAATTACGAATTATATTTTGCTATGTTTTAACTAAACTATTTGCCAATAAATTTACCTAAAATGATACCATCAATAGTTGGAAGAACATACATCATGATAGCGGAATTGTGATTGCATTAATTAATTATATCGAAGAGCATATTGACATAACCAATACCTTCGGATTTGGTAATCATGTCACGCTATTGATTGATATCAGCTTCGACGAATTTCTTGAACAAAGCTTGATTTTCTTGCTTGACCAAACTTCCTTGATTTTGTAAGTTAACTATGTCATTTGTTCTTTCTTAAATTTCCCTTAAAGAAGCTTCGTGCTCGTAGAAGACAAAAGAATAATTAAGATATTTTCTCTTCATTTCTATTATATCTATCTATTTTTATTTAATTCCTTAATTTACTTCGTTGCTTTATAAACTATTTAGTTTAATTTATCTTTTTTATTATTCTTAATTAACAAGGATTTTATTTTATTGCATCAAATAGAAACAAGCACTCCTAGCTCAAACCCAATCCTCTTTCTATCTATTTATTTATTGTATGATACAAACAATCAATCCACCAAAAAAATAATAAATAAATAAACAATCAGACAAAGCATACCCTCATCTGTGCTTGTTCAAATGCATGTTCCTCATGCTAATTTAATGATTATTTCTCAATATGCCTACTTTACTTACATAATATCTTTTCATATATTTTTAAGATTTAGATTTGATCAAACAAAATGAATGTATGATTAAATAAACATCCACTTTAGATTTGATACGATAATTCTTTAGTGTAAAATACAATTTTTATTAAAAACAAAATAAATCAATTAACACATAAAGCTAAAATCTATTGTTGTCTTGATCTGCCCAAAGTATTTTACATTTAAATTACAAAATTAATGTACTAAAATTCTTTTTTTCAGTATAAATTATTTTAAAGAGATTATTTTTCTAAAAAATATTTATCACTTTCTTTAATTTTAATTCATTAAAGCATAGCAATATTTTTATTTTATGAGATAAATAACACTATTGACTCTAATCTTCAGCCTAGTCAATAGAATTCCTTCTAAAAATATTTAATGCAGAAATGTTAAATAATTTCTAAATTAAAAATTAGTTGGAAATTTCTTTAGATAATTTCCAAAGATTAAAATTTAAGAAAATGCATTGAAGCGATGACTTTTCTCATTCATCTCTATAAAATTTCAGTAAAATGAATTAGTGTTGATTTTTTAAAAGGATAGACGAGTTAGATATCTTTAAAATTGATTGATTTTTTTTATATTTGATTATTTGAATTAGAATTAAGAAGATAGAATGTTTGTTTCTGCCTTAAACAAAATTACGCGAAAAGATAATTAAATTTTAATATCATCCTTTAAATATTTTAATAAATTTTATTAACTTGATTGGCGATATTTAGATTTCGTTTCTTTTTTTTTTGTTTATAGATCAATCAATCTATTTTTTGATTTCTTCATTTTTGAAATCTGTTTTCTTTTACCCGTACAAAAGTAAGTAACAAAGTTATGAAGGTAAAATTTTAGTTGAAAATTTATATCTTTGAGGGACTGAAATTTAGTAAGTTAAAATCGATTGGGTAATTCAAGTGGTTTTTGTTGGTGATATTGTTGTTAAAAATATTCTATTATAAAAAATTTCTATTATATTTTTAGATTATTTCAAAAGATTTTATGTGTAAATGTTTAGAAGTGATTTTGGAGATATTTAGAATTTTTTTGAATGAATAAAAATTGATAGTAGCTGATTTTTAAAAAAGAATTTAGCTGACTTAAGCAAAAGATGAGTTGTCAAAAAACTAAATTTCTAACAAACTATTTATGAATTTTATCTTTTTATTAATCAATTTATCAAATTTTTTTGTTTTTGCTTTTGTGCATGAATTTAGTTTGGAAAAAAGCTTAAAAAAAGAAGAAAGAAATAGATATTGGAATTATTTTGATAGTTTTTTTAAATAACAATCTGTGCATAATAGAAATTTTATTAAGATAATTTAAGGAACTGTATGAATTTCTCATTAAAATAAAATGAATATAATTTTGAAATTTGCAAGCAGTTTCTTTGCAAGCAAATCAATTGATAATTTTCAATTTGATATTTTGTTAATTTTTTGTTACTGAAGTGTATTATCAATTTTAAATTTGCAATCAATTTCTTATGAAAATGATAATGGACGACAACAAAGCTAATCTTGATCGACCAACAAAACAAAATTTTGATAGGTTTTAAAGTCAATTTTGATTGAAACAGATAAGTATGAAATTTTAGTGTTGATTTGATGAGATGGTATTATTTATGTATGTAGAAGGAGAAAGGGATGGTAAAAGAAATTTGATTGAAATATGATTAATAAAAACAGACTTGAAAATGCAAAAAAATTATTAAATTAGAAATACAAAATTTTTATACCCCAAACAAACAAATAAACATGCAATGAATGCAAAGTAAAACAATCAAAATCAAATGAGAGAGAAGCTGATAGAGAGAGAGAGAGAGAGAGAGAGAAAGAGACTGATTAATCAATCAAGCAAATAAACAATGAAATAAAAAAAATATTATTATAATTATTAAAAGAAAAGCAAGTAAAATAATAAAGTAAAAAACATCAAAAAAATTAATAATAATTATTATACAAGGCTATAATCAGCTTTAAAAGTTAATTAACAAAGCAAGCAAGAAGAAAGAAAGCATTGAAAAGTTAAAGGCAGCGAGCAAGAAAAATTATTTGTAAATAAAGAGTGAAAAAAGAGAGAAATTATAACGAGGGTATAAACAATTCAAAAAATTTGGGATTTTGCACTTTATTAAAGACATATAGACAATCATAAATTGCCTTATTGCCATTAGATATTAGATTTTACTGAGAGAAGGGCCTTCCCAGGGTTGTAAGAGATACTCACTGAGATCGAGAAAGTCCTAGATAGGCACAAAAAAGCAGATTGATTGATTGATTTAGTTGCAAAATAATTATAAATCAATATTATAACTTAAATTCAAATTTACACTCACTTGCTCATTAACACTTGCAAACATCAATAAATAAATGGCTCAACAAGTCAGAGATTTTCCACTTACCCCATAGCAGATTTAAATTGATTCCCCAAATCTGACTTCTCCTCAAATAGCTCCTAATTTTACTAGATAAGACTATCCATATTAACAGCAAATTAATTAGCCAATTAGTTAATTTAATACTAATCTTAGTCTGAATTTAAATGGCTACATGGCTCAAACTGATCAAATCTTTCCACAATATCAGCCCGCCAGCCATTATCTTTAGAGTGAAATTAATACAAACTTTTAACAAAATCAGCATCCAAAATAATATTATATTGGAAAAAGTATACCAAATTAAACTAATTCAAATTATTATATTAATCCCTAGAATGCTAACACCTTCAACCATTTTACACATCCTGTTGGCCCTATT
The DNA here is from genome assembly GCA_000231825.2 of Tetrahymena elliotti 4EA. NCBI lineage: Eukaryota > Ciliophora > Oligohymenophorea > Hymenostomatida > Tetrahymenidae > Tetrahymena > Tetrahymena elliotti. The sequence continues at coordinate 863,084 of JH720297.1, forward strand.
AGTGCATTAAGATAACCTTAAAATGTTCCATAAGCACAGAAACCCGTTGACTTTAATATTGATCTTTCCAAGCAACAGTAGTACAAAAATTAATATCATATCCCTTTTTCAACCAGCGAAAAAATAACCCAGATAAATTCTCCTAGCAGAATTTTTTAAATAGATGACAAAGCTGTAAAGAATCACTTCCCTGTCAGTTCTTTAGATCCCTCAGTAATGATAAACCATAACCCCTAACTGATTCCTAACAAATAAAAAAGTAATAATGCTAACAACGGCAACAATGTCAATAACAACAATACTAATAACGCTAATAACAACAACAACAACAACATTAACTCCCAGTAATCTCAAACCCCTCCTTCTCAAGCTTCTCCAATAGATTAAAGAAGACTTAAAATTTAGGAATTCAAAGTCTATGAGTGCACTAAAAGAGATAAGCACGAAAAGAAAAAATGCCCATACTATCATAATTAGGGTGATAGGAGAAGATGTCCTGAAAATTTTCACTATTCATTTAATGTGTGTAAAAAAGGAGAAAAATGTCCTCTCAAAGACAATTGCCCATAAGTTCACAACAAAGTAGAATAACTCTATCACCCTCTCAGATACAAGGCTAAATTTTGTGAATCGTTTAAAGAAGATAATTCTAAATGTGGTTATGGAAATTTTTGCTCTTTTGCTCATCACGAAAATGAAATAGTTATTCCTATGATCTGCAAGCTTCCTAAAGATGCTATCTTTTACATGTACTTCTACAAAACAGTTTGGTGTCCAAACACTTAAAAGTAATCTAATTTATCTTCATTTTTATTTCTTTCAAATTTTTTACCAGTCATCATCATGTTTAGCTGAAAGTTCCACCCCAGAAAACCATTACGCATTTATTTGAAATCAATAATTGTGAAGTCAAAAAATAAAAGGATCAATCCAAACAAAAAGAAAAAAACGCACTTATTTATCATTTTAAACATTTTTTTAATGCATCTGCTGCAAACCAACCAATTCATAATATTTAATTTTACATAAAGATTTAAAACGAAAAATATTTTTGACAAACAAAAAGGGTAAGCGAAACAAATTTTGAAAATTTTAAATTTAAATTATTTTGAAAGGTATAGCTGAATTTAAAAATTAATTCCTTAAACAAATAAAAAAAGTGAAGAAATAAATTGGCAAATTAAAAACTTACACTAACCTTGTTATTTACTTGGTTTTGTTTGTTTTTTTATTACTATTATTTTGTTCGACATTTAAGAAATTCCCCTTAATTTTGAAAAAGGTTTTGAAATCTCTTTTTACATAACAAACAAAAAAATAAGCTAAGAAATAATAGATTTATTTATATTAATCTCTGGTAATTATTTAAGAACTAATTTAGTTATAGAAAACTAACTAGATACTTTAAATATTTGCAAATAGCGAAAATAGCGAAGGGTTTTGAACATGAAAATAATTAGCTGCTGCTGCCTATTCATTTTTGCTTTCCCTATTTTTATTTAAAATTTAAGGAAATATCATTCACGATATCGACCAGATAAAATTATATTTAAATTTCACTTCAGATTATTTGGAAGCTTTTTCCCCTCTCCACTCAAATAAATAATGAAAATTCTAGTGTGAGTTTTTTTCTTAATTTTTATCTAAATTTCAAAATTGAAACAAATAAATTCAGTCTAAAATAAAATTTATATTTTTAATTGGGGCTTATTGATTGATTAGATTGATTCTGCACCTCCGCTAAACATAAAATTTAAAACAGATTTTCACTTCTATTTTACATAATTAAAAGTGCGCAAATCAATAGCAAATGTTCATTTCATCTAAATTTATTTTTAAAAATGAACTTTTAAATCAACAGCCTTTCATTTCTTTTAATGATTTGCTTTACTCATTATTTTGGTTGCACAAAAAAATATCTTCAACAAAAAATTTAAATTCAAAAATTTCTATCAGAAGCAGTTTTAACATTTAATTCAAAGAAAGAAATTAAAAAAACTTACAACTCAGACAAAAATAAACTAATCTATATTCATTTCAAATTAGACATGAGCGCGCATATTGCCCTTACATGCATAACGTGTAAGACTTCAGGAGAGATCCTAAATCAATTTAGATTGAGCCAAAGCAGTGTGATTAATGGAAAAAAACTAACATCCAAAAATATTCTGAAGGAGAATGCCCCTTACAGCTTAAGTGTAAAAATTGCCATGGCTGGAAAGAATATGATTATCACCCTAAATTTTACAAAACACAACAATGCAATACACAAAATTGCTAAAATCAAGAATGCGTTCATTACCATAATGAATAAGATAGAAGGTAAACATTTTTAATTTAACATTATTTATATCTTAAAAACAAAGAAGAAATAGTTTGATTAAATAATAAAATTTGCTTAATTAATAAATATTTTTTATTTTTGTTTAGAATCGTTACTGAAGAGTTGCTCAAAAAAGAAGAAAAAGAAGCTAATGAAAAGCTCAAAAGTTTAATCAAGTAATCAATTAAAAAAAAAATAAATTGAAATTAACTTATTTTTATTTAATAATTTAGTCCTAACATTACTTATACTTATCGTGTTAAACTCGGTGCTCCCATAGACGTTTTCTATTCAGAATAAGAAGAAGAAATGAGTAATTCAAACAACGGATCAAACAATAGCGTTAACTTAAATCAGTCTTATTAAAGTAATAGCAATAACAATCATAACAATTCAAGCAACAATCACAGCAAAAGTGTGTCTAATACTGACTTAAATAATAACCAAAACATTAACTAAAATTAAAATGGTAATAATACTCAAAAAAATAGGTATAAGTCGAATACTATGAATAATTAGAATAATTCATATCCTTAAAATAGACAATAATCTAATAGCTAATATGGATAGCCTTAGCAAAATCATTACAATAACAACTAAAGAAACCATGATTAAGGTATGAATCATTAAAGAATATAAAATAAAAAATAGCAGAATTTCAATTAAAATTATGGCAATAATACTAACACAAATAACAACAACAGTAATAACCACCATCACCACAAGTAGCAAAATAATTATGGAAATAATAATTTCTAAAATTTTGGAGGAATGAACAACAATTAATACAATAATAACAATTCTTACAATAACAATAACAGTAATAGCTTAAACAATTTCGTTGATAACTATCCAAAGAACTTATACCAAAACAGCTCAAACAACAACAATAATAATATATAATAACAAAATATTATTTATAACAATAATCCTAATTATTTAAATAACAATTAAAATAATTTCAATGCCTACCAACCCATAAACTACTACCCACTAAGCCAAAATTAAAGTAAAGCTTTATTATTTATATTATATTTATCAAATTAATAAATAATTAAATATTAGGTGATTAAGATCAAACCTCTTCCAATAAATCCCAATCATAATCACAGTCGAGAGGATCTTCTTTGGAAAAAAATGATTTTGATAAGCAAACAATCATGAACGAAGATAGAAGAAGCATCTAAATCTACCCATAGGACATACATTTTTCATACGAACCTAAATCAAAATAGTCTGAGTTGTAAAAGTGTTTTGAAAAGAAATTTTAAAAAGACCTTTATGAGACATTACAACACAATCATTACAATGATGAAAAAATTCTGGAGTTAGCTGACAATGATAAATACTAGCTACCCTTCTTAAGTGATAACCAAAACAACATCCTCAAGAATATCATTAGTTATTACAACGAAAATGAAGAATAATACAGAGATATTCAAAAGCTTGGTAACATTTTAAATAAATTTTTAAATAAAATATTCTAAATAATTTTTTTGATAATATAAATTTAGTTGATTATTGATTGATCCTCTCTTCTCATGAACAATTCAACCTAACCTATCTATCTAGATAGATAGATTAATTATCCTCTCTATTCATTAAATCATTATTGAAATCTTAATCATAATAAAAACCATTCCAATTTAAACCAATATAATCTTAACAACAATCTATTGTCTACTTACCTACCTACCTCAATAGATAAATAAGTACCTATATAAAAAATACCTACCTACCAACCAATCAATATTGTTTTCCACCCACCCTTTTTCTCATTTCTAAAGTGGTTTGAAGTTTTTAATCTCGGTTTGAACTGTCTCTTAGATTAGTTTATTCAATTTTGAGTTCCTAATTCATAAATAGCTTTTCCTTAGATGTTAAATATATAAATAACTATTTTCAAATATATTTCAATACCTTCCTAATCTATCTATCTATAATCTATCAATCAATTATTCATTCATTTATCTAAATATCTATCTATCTTTAGAGCCAATAAACTAACTGGATATTAAGCATTTTCTTCAACCTAAAATTTAAAAAATCTAATAAGCATTACACAAACAATTGATAAGTAAATAAATAATAACAAAATCAATAAATAACAATCAAAAATAATAATTTAAATAAAAAATTAAATTCAATAAATAAACAACCAACTAATAATTTAAAATATAAAAACTAATTTTCCAAACCACTAAATGAAATGTAATAAGTTTTATAAATAGACAAAATAATAAATATTTTTCTCTCAAACAAACAATTTAAATTTTCATAAGAAGAGTCATTTTTGACTTACATTTGACAATGATAATTATATTATTACAAACAGCTTTTAATTATTGATAATTTATATATTGAAATATTATAAAAATTAATATAAAGAAGATATAACTATTGTGAAGAAATTATAATTATATCAAAAAGACAATAAATTAGCAATCCTAAAATACTCAGTTAGCTCCATTAACTATTAATAGACAGACCTTTTCTACTGCTTAGCTTAACTGCTTTAATCTCTCTACTGGCAAGTATAAATTTATTTTAGGACTTGCAGTTGTTTTTTCCTTAAAGAAAGATGTAGTTAATATAATAACAACACTTATAGTTATATAATTTCAATACTATCTTAATATTCTCCTTTCAAATAAATCTATCTATCTATCTATCTATCTATCTATCTATCTATCTATCTATCTATCTGCCTTTTAAGTAAGTAAAAAGACCCAGGAAGATTTTTCTCATGTCCTTCCTTCCTTGCTCGTCTGGTAAAATCTGGAATGTTAACTATGATTGATTTTAATAACTTATCTAATTATATACATTTCAAATAAGTTTTAAATTTTTTGATTATTGAAAAACTTTATAAAATTATATTCTAAATAAATAAATACATAATTATATATTACTAATATAATGAAATATTGAAATAATCACCTGTTTTCATGTTTCATATCCATGCATCCAACAATAAATAAATCATTTTTCAATTTTACTTTATTTTCTACATAAAAATGATATTCAAACTTATTTCCCTTCATATCAAATTTAAAAATAAATTTTTATCTTATTCAAATTTTATATTTTAATTTATTTTTAACTTTTCAAAATTAAAATTGAATTAATTCAGTAAAATATTATAAAAACTTTAACTTATAGATGGAGGAGATTTGGGCTGTGAGGATGGTATTACCATTATTCTGAATAAAGCTTATATTTTTGTTGATACCCTTTCTTTTTGTTTAACTTAGAAGTTCAAAAAGATAAAAGCAGTTTCTATTTTTCCTTATTAGTATAAAAAATAGCATTTATTTATTTTATCTTATCAATATTTATTTGAATTGTTCTTGTTTAACTTTATTTATCAAATATCTTCAATTAAAAAAATTAATTTAAACTATCTTAAAATATTTTCCTTTTTTGAGTAAAGTTTTACTTTTTATTTTAAATATTTCAAAAAGAGATTTTATTTCTAAACATAAATTAAAATTGAAGCGAAATGGATCTAGAAGTATCATAAGGTTTTAAAATTAAAAGAAAATATTTATTTATCAATGATAAATGTAGAATAAAATAATTATTATTATCAAAATCATAAAAAGAGTATTTACGATGTAAAAAATTGTTATATTAAAAGAGACAATAGATTGAACTAAAATCAAAAAGGTTCACAAAATATAAAAAATAAATAGATGGATAGGCGTTATTACTTTTGCTGATTAATTGCAAAATTAAAAAAATTAAAGTAGAGGAAAGATTATTATTATTTATTTCTTAAAAATTCTATTATAATTTACAGTTTTTAGTATATGTTTTAATATCCATATAATTTATATGGAGTTTTTACACAAAATTTTAAAAATTTGGAAAAATAAACAATTTTAAAAGGCTTGCTTGGATTTGATTTGATTTGTTTGTTAATACCTTCTGATGATTAATAATATTTCATCTTTTTAGTTCTAGAACTAGGGTGTCTCCTTTGAAAAGTTAAGGGTTAATTTGGTAGAGATCTTCAGCAAGCTGTTCTGGCATTCCAGTTACTAATACAGGAAGATATTTTTTGCTTAAGAAGCAGAGCAAGATTTTAATTTAAAAAAGTGAATTCATGTCATAAAATGTAACGTTTTTAAATTTAATAATGATTCCACGGAATGTGTTAAAAAGATAGAGCTTAGAACAGATTTATTCTTAAATATACTTTACAAGTTCTACTGTGACTTCACCATCAATTTCTTGTACTATAAACTGTGAGTCAGTGCATAGAAATGATTCGATTCCTTTCTATTAATATTCTTGGTATAGCTAATTTTTTTCATCATACCTTGAAATAAAGAACTTATTGTCTTCAAATTCTTCAGATGCTAAATCTTTTAAATAGGAATCCTCAAAATTTTCAGGATGAGCTTCTGTGTTATCTGGCAGTTGAACAACTTGGTCATTCATCAAATTGTATTTTTCAATAGTCTTTGGTTTCTTCTTTGTGAGGAATGTGACTTTTTCACTTGGATTCTGCTAGATTTATTAATCAGTCTACCTTTATTACATGAAACTTAGTAATTTAGATTGTTGAATGTCAAAACTTAATTTTTTAAGCAAATCATTTTGATTACTATCTTCAATGTCATATTAGTTTCCATTTTAGCCTGAAAGTTCTAATGGAGGTTTTAGCTTATGTAAAGGTCTCTCTTTTGATGAACTTTTTTATATTTAACTTGTATTTGGGGTTAATTGTTAATTTAATGATCTTCTACGGAGAGTGTAACGACTTAGCTCTTTTTAGAGAAGGCTATATGAAGTACCCAAAATGGCAGATATTACTGGATTGTAAAAGAATCCAATAATAGCTTGTATCCAAACTTCTAAGTTTTTTTAGGTGGCATTTTAATGGAAGTATAAATTCATTTTTAGGGTAAATACAGGGACTCCAATAAGAATTGCAGCAAAGCAAATATATGGTATAGAAATATTAAAATAGATAACTACAAATTCAGATAATATTGTTATAGATAGAGAAATAAATCTAGGGTATTTAGATGTTCTTCTAATCAAAACACCATTTAACGTAGTAGAAAATATTCCTGCGCTGACAGGTATTCCACAAAAGAGCCCACTAATAATATTGGATATAGAAAGAACAAATGCTTCCCTTTAAGGTTAAATATTTTTATCAGAACATTCTTTTTCAGCAAAATTAAGAGTGAATAGACTCTCTAAATAAATTAAAATCGCTAGTTAAAAAGCTTCTACAAGCAAGAATAGACGAAAAGAGGTAATAGATGTTATAGGCCTTTGAAAGTATTTAAGCAGATCTAACCACTGAGGTTCGGTATCTTTGTAAAGAAGACTGACAATATTCAGACTTTAAGATGAATCTATTAGGAATTTCCCTACAAAAATAGAGGCGATGAATAGAACAAAAAGCCAAGGGTATTTCGTATATTTAATTTAAGGAATTAAATAGGAAGCAACTAAAATAGCAGTTAAACCTAAAGTTACAAATGAATACCAACTGATATGCTGAAAAATACTTTCGGTTCTATCAAAGAAATCACCAATTTCATTAAAGGTACGAAACCCAAGGGTGAAATCCAAGTAGTTAAAAATAAATTAGAAAACCATACTATAAACATATCCTAGTAAAACAGCAGCAGGTACAAAAAATATTAATCTCTGGATATCTAAATACTTTGAAAATATCAGCAAATAAATACCACTTAATGCAGTCACCATGCTTATTTACCCATAATCGTATGTTTTAGATAAGTTTCTTATGAATGATATAGCTAAAAATGATGGAGCATAAACGACATAGCGTGAACTACCAAAAAATAAATTAGTTAAAGAAGCGATCATGTAGCCAAAAAGTCCAGTAAAAGGTAATTTTTAAATTGAATTAGTGACAGTGATGCAATAAAAGTAACTAAAGCAAGCCAAGTTAATCCCTTAGCTTATATCCTAAATAAGTCTTCTCAAAATAAACTGATTTTTATATGCATTAGTATTAAGTGTGTAGCTTGTTTATTTAATCAATTTTGATTATTTCTCGGGAGAATTTAAAATATTATTTTAAGCTAATACTGGAGGATTGTTAGATGTATGAGTAGGTTTGTCAGGATTATCCTCCATCAATATGGAGAACGAATTATTCTTCTTATGATTAGAGTTATAAGTATAGTCAAATTCGTGGACATGCTACAATTCTATATCTTATTTGCCTAAACTAAATCTTTTACTCTCTTTTTAATTAGATCTGTTATTCATCTAATCGGGGAGCAAAAACTTCTCCCCTAAATCGTATTCATCATCTTCTTCATTCATGTAAATGTATTCTGAATACTAATTAACTCAATACGTCAACTGTAAAGCACCGTTGCAGCTTAGCTATTGCAAATGATTGCTTTCTTTTTTTTATATTTTACTTTCTGCTTCGGTTTATGAATTATTTATGCTGTCGTTTGGCAAACTTGAAGCTTAAAAGTAGATTTAAAACCAATCTTTAATTCTTGATAATTTTCAATGAATAAATTAATTAAATAATAAATTATAGATGATTTATCTTATTTTCTTTTCTCATCTTCGTAATATTATACCCCTCCCCTTTATCATTTAAACACTTTTTTCTAATTTTTTCTTAATTTCTTTAAGATAGATAGATTAAAATCTAACCTTTATCCATTTATAATACTATTAAGATCCTTTATTTATTATTTAAATCTGTTTTTACTTGCTCAATCTAAAGAGATTTTTATTTTAGGTCTACTATCTATCTTTATATCTATCAATTTATATCTTACTTCTCTAACTTTATTAGCCAGAAATATTTTTCCTCTTTCATTCTGTAAGTCAGCTAGCTACAACATAATGAACTTATTATTTTCTTTTATAAGAAAGCAAAATCTAAATTTAATATCTAATTAACTATTGCAGCATTTTATATTGTGCATCTTAAGAATTTCTTTGATCAATTATTCTCTTACACACATTTAATTTTTAAGCAAAGATTTTTTTTAAACAGTAAATAAAAATTGAATTTTTATCTGACTTAGCATTAACATAATATTAAATTATTCAGATGAAAGTAATAAATAAATCATCAAATAATATGATAGCAAAATAATATTAGAAATATATGATACATTAAGAAGAGTTTACATACTAATTAATTATTTATTAATTTATTTTATAAACATTTTTTATTATTAATAAATCTAAATAAATTTAATCAAAGTTAATTTATGAATTGAATCAAAACCCGAAATAAAAATATCCAAATATAATTTGGCTGGCTTATTGAAATATTTATCATAATTTAAATATAACCTAAATCTCGCTTCGAACATCTCTCTAACCTAAACATAAAATAATTGAGTAAATTTATTAAAGATTCAAATATAAAAATTAACGATTTGATTTAATAGTAATTATTTAATCACCTTTTAAGAAATGAAATCCTTGTGCATTAATTGATTAAAAACCAATAAAATAAGAGATAAATATAAATTCTTAAAACAATTTTTTAGATTAATTAATTGATGAACAGATCTAAAATATTTAAAATATTTTCAGATTTACATTAAACTTTATTCATTTATTTTTATGTAGGATACAAATTTATTTAAATTTCTAATTTTTATTAAATGGATATTTGGATATATAAAATTATTTTCTTTTTTAACCAAACAAACAGTACTCCTTTAAAACAGTTTGACGAAAAAGATGATTTTTAAAATTTTAAAATTATTGTGCAATATTTTTTAATAAATAATAAAATCTTTGCAAAAATTTCAAATAAAGTTTTTCAAAAGACAAATTTTTTTATTTTTATTAATTAATGGGAAAAATTAACAAAACATGATATAGTCTTATTCATTCAAGTTCATTGAAAACGTTTGTTGGTTAAATAGATATTATTTTTTTACAATTAATAATTAAAAGTTAAAATAAAATTTTTTATTTTAGAAATGTTGTTATTTTTTATTTAATGGAATTATTAAATCTAATTAAGATTAACATTTAAGCAAATTTAAAAGAAATTCTAAATATTTGTACTATATTGGGTTATTTTAATAAAAATGATTGATTTTATTTTATAATAGAATATGAGGGTGAATTTTTTTTAATAAAATTTGATAAAAGGAAGGTGTATAAAAAAGATATTTATTTATGTATTGTGTTGATAGAGAATGAAATAAATTAATTAAAGATAACATTAAAAAGAAGATTGAGAAATATGAATGAAATATAAGGATGCTTAGGTATGTGTGTTAATATATATTTATTAACAATTTGCATGTGAAATGAAGAATAAATAGTATTTTGTTAGATACATAATAAATTATTAGATTTGAATAATAAATAAAGCAATCAAACTAATTTATAAAATACATTAGGAAAAATATCAAACAAGAATGTAGGGCTTATTGTCAAAGTTTGCAAAGTTTTCAAATAAACAACTCACAAGTATTTAACTCGCTTTTTGAATTCAATTAAGCAAAATTTTAGGGATAAAATATTTCTGCATGGCTAAGTTAAAGCACTTAAAATAATAAATTTAGACAAGTTTTATATATTCATTTTACATTTTATTGAGATTGCAATTAATGATATGTCAGAATATAGATCGTGCAAATGATTAGAAATAAAAAACGAATTAAAATAAATGCCTCAGATTTTATTTTAAATCCCGAAATTTGAATTGAAAAAGATAAAATAGAATGAGATAGTGAGCTAAAATTATTTTAAATATAAATTATAGATAGCATTAGAAGATTTGCTGGTAATCATCATCATCACGCTGGCGATCAAGCTGATAGAGTTGCTGATAAAATGTGATTTAATTATTTCATGTTTTTAACTTTTAAGACAAAAGCGATTTTTCTAGTTTCAATATTTAGTCATAATAATGATAAGCTTTTCTTTACTAATATTTTTAACTGGATTAAAGGCTTTGTTTTATTAAATAGAATACATTTTTTAGCATTTAAATTAGTGTATTAATCTCAAAAATCTTTTTAAAATAGTATTTGGATCAACATCTAAAATCGTATTGGATAGTTTGAAAGAATTTCTGCTTTTGAAGGTGAATCTCTTTTGGAAGCCTTACAAAGAAATAAAGTTGCTGGTATTGTAGGTAAAATGCTCAATAAATAACATTTAAATTTACTTAAACTAAATAAAAAACAATCATGTTAGTTTTGATTTATTTATTTATTGTGCATATAAAGAATAAAGGAATCTTCTTAAATTGCATAGTAAAATTAATGACATAAACAAACAAAACATATTGAAAATCTTTTAAAATAAATGAATAAAACAATAAATATTTATTTTACTTCCACTTTTGAAATTAATGCTAAAATATCTACTAATAATTAATTATAGCTACTTGTGAAGGTGGTGAAGATATTAATACTATGTTAGAAAAACCTATCGACCCTGTCACTTATGGTCCTTTCTGCAGCTCTTGTTAAGTAGTCGTTTCCAATCCCTGGAGAACCAAGATGGGTGAATTGCATTATCTTGAAGAAAGAAACCTTTTTAGAAGCACTTATCCCACTACTGAAAAGTAAAGATATTTTGATTCACGATTCAAATTTGCAGAGAGAAGTTATAAAATTGTATATTAAATTATTTTAATAAATTATATAGCACTAGATTAGCTTGCTGTGTCCTCGTTGAAAAGTGGATGAATGAAATGATTATTTCTATTCCTCAAAATCCTAACTCTGTTTATGAAGACAATATGTGATAATTTTAAGATATTTTAATTCCGAGTACCACTCTTGTCATTAACATAATAACTTTATTCTTATTGATTTTATATTTCATGTCATAAGAATTAGTTTCAGTTAGTAGTTTCTGCTCATTTATTGTATTGGATGTTTCTAATTAAACAATTCAATCCAAAATTAAAACCATTTTTCATTAATTTATTCATTCATTCATTTAAATTATATTCATACTTTTTCCTTAATCTTCAATAATAAAATCTAATTTTGTGTTTAGGCATTAAAAAAATTTCATTTTAAAATAAAAGAAGCTTTCAGCTTTTATAGATTCTGTCTTGCTTAACAATGAGCTTATATTAAATATTTAAAATTGTAAATTAAATTGAAATTCTTGTATTTATAATAAATTTATTATGTTTGAATGATAAATTTAGATCTAAATTTTACAATAAAATAAATAAAAAATATTCAATCAACAAATAATCAATCAAATTGGCAGTAAATTTTTAATTTTTATGAATAAAGAATAGTCTCTCAAAGTAAAAATAATTTTTATTTGTACGCAAGATTTTATTAAACTATTTTAAAAGACAAATTTTTCGAATAAAATTAAAGAAAACAAATAAAAAAACTGTGGTATCTTATTATTTGGTTGTGAATTTTAAGAAATAATTTATTTGATTAAAATTTAATGAATAAACATTCAAGAAAGATTTTTAAAAATTAAATTTAAAATAATTTTTGTATGAAATAAATATTAAAATTGTTGGATTTATGGATAAGCAATGAGTGAATAAAATAAAATAAATTAGGTGATTTTAGAAGATGCATTAGAAAGGATAGCATTTAACAAATGTTATTCTCTTAATTTGTACAAAGAAGAATGGAAAAGTACTGATTAATAATACAAGTAATAAATTGATTTTATCATCCAGGTGAAGTATTTAATACTGCTTCTTATTGAGATATAATATCTTTCTATTTATGCATATGATTGCTTGTACGCTTAAAAGATTTATTTCTTTGTTAATACTGCTAAGAAAATAGAAGGAATCAAAAAAATAAGATTTGTTTTGCTTTTATGAACTCAATCAATCAAATCAAATTATTCTTGTTCCATTTGTAGTTAATTTGTATTTTAAAATGAGTTGGATTAGCTCAGCAATACTCTCACTCGTATTGATAACCGGGTTCAGAGTTAGCCTTTTTGAAAGCACCAACACCACACTCCATCAAACTATCCTTGAAGTTACCGCATTTGCCTTCATCGTTTAATCTCTTCATACACTATTTTTTTTATTTTAATAAAATTTGCAATTTGAATATTCTTTTTAAGGATAAATTATGGCTAAAATTTTTTTTGTATCTAATAGTTGACTTTTGTATTAGAATCAATGCTAAATATTTCTATTAATTAATAATTACTTCCTTGAAAGCAACAAATTATTCAGTGCATTCCTTTTTTAAGATTTTAGTTCTGGGAGCGTTATCATCTTCTCTAGCAAAACTATTCATCAAATTTATAAAACAAGGTTGAGTAACTATTAAAAAAAATAATTGCTTCCAAGCATAGTGCATTTAAATATTTAATAATCCCTTTTCATTAAAATAATATTTGCAAAATTCTTTTGATTATTTAATTTTCCCTATTTCATTTATAGATAGCAAGTATTTGCTAAAAATAATCATCGACATACATGCCAATTTGTATTGATTGGCTCATTTTTAGAATTTGCTCATTCAATCAATAAAAGCAATAAATAAATTGCTACTGCTGCTGCTATTTCAGTTTTCAAATATTATTTCTACACTATGCTTCAAGCAACTGCTATTTTATATTAGAAATTATACGTGATAATCTTGTTTTCGAGAAGAGTAGATCTCTTCTTAGCCAAGGAGAACATATATGATCTGCTTTCCATTTCTTAAATTCTTCTTGTTTTTATTTTACTTTTTTAGATTCTCTTCTTTTTTGTTGTATTATTTTTAATTTATATTTTTTTCCCTTTAATTTCTCTTTCCTTAATTTTCTTTCTTTCCTTCTTCTCGTTAATTTTCCTTTCAAAAATTAATAAAACAAACAAACAAACACTCAGCACTAAATCAATGAACGCTTTTCACATACATTATTAATACATTTAAAATGTTTATAAAAATGCCTGCATATCCATTTCACCTATAATCAAATCAATGAAAATCAAGCTAGCAACCAAAGAAAGATAGATAGAAGAAGTAAAAATGAAAGGAATTAATTAAATTTATTGAATTATTATTAATGTTATCAAAAGGCTATTTTTTTATTTGTTAAATAAAATCTTTCTGAGAATATCCTTTACATTCTATTAAGGTCTTCTATGTATCATTAAGAATTTTAATCAAAGATATAAAGCAATTTAAATTTATAAATTATCTTTATTTTAATTTTATAATTTGTGGTATTTTTAAACCAATTCTTTTTTGTTTTTTTCTCAATTAAAATGTTTTTTTATTTTCAACAATTATTTGAAAAAGCTCAAAAAAATTTAGAAAAATGAAATGATTAGTAAAATAAAATATTTAAAATTCTCTTCTTATTTTATTGAATGAGTTTGTTTGATATCTGTTAAAATAATTATCAGAAACACAATTTTTTACTTATTTACTTTCCCTCAAATCTAGAATAGTTTAATTTGCTTTAATCTTCCGCGGTTAATTCGAAAAAGTAAAAATATTAGAATTATACCTCTTAAGTGTTAGTGGTCAAAGGAAATAAGTGATTAAATCTTTTTAAAAGTTTTTGCAAACAAAACAAACAAACAATTTATTTATTTTTAGTAGCTTGAAGCAGTTAAAAAAGAAACAAATAAACAAATTTTTAGGAAATGGAAAAGCTTTGGGTAGACGAAATAAGACCAAAATCCCTTGATAATTTAGATTATCATCCTATTTTGACATAAAAGCTATAAAAGTTAGCTCATTCTGAAGATTTCCCTCATTTATTATTATATGGACCTAATGGTGCTGGTAAAAAAACAAGAGCTATGGCTTTCTTACAAGAAGTTTATGGAAATGGCGTTCATAAAGTTAAGGCAGAAGAAAGAGAATTTAAAGTTAATCCAAATACAAGCACGACAGTTGAAGTCAACATCATTTCATCAAATTTTCACTTAGATGTAACACCAGCAGATGCTGAAAATCAAGATAAAGCTGTTATCTAAAAATTGATCAAAGAAGTTGCTTCTACTCACTAATTGGATCCAAACACTTAAAGACGTTTTAAAGTTATCATTATTAATGAAGTAGACCGTCTCACTCTTGAAGCACAAGCCTCTCTAAGAAGAACTATGGAAAAATATATTGGTAGATGCAGGTAAAATAATCAAATAATTTATATTATCAGTTAAATTTATCTCATTATTCTTTAAAATATTTTAGTAAATATTATTTCTTGCTTTAAAAAATAACAAAAAAGAATTTTAATTTTCTTAAAAAGAAGCAAATAAAATGGATTCCAAATAAAAAGAAATAGAACATTTATAGTCTTTGGTATAAGTATTAAATAAATAAATAAATTAAGGTTATTTTGATCAGAAAAAGTAGAAATTAAAAACATTTAGCATAAATACTTTAAATTTAACTTTTTTAAAAATTATTTTTATCAATTTAAAAATTATAAAAAAAAATTGAGAAACAAATTAGAATTTTATTTTAACTGATCCAACTTATTTTCACTGAAATTATCAGTAAATTTAATCCATCATTTTTTAAGAAAGAAGCCAATCAAAATGGATAAAAACAGCTTGAATTTAATTAAGTGTGTAAATTCTAGCGTTTTGAAAATAGATTACAAGTTTGGAAAAATTAATGCATAAATTTTTTAGTACAAAGATATTTTGAGATCACTTTCAAGCAAGGAATTATTTGATAAGGATATTATTAAATGAGATAAAAACAAAATCAAAAATTACAGTTTTACTTTTTATTCTATTAGCAGTTTATTAATTTTCTATAATTTAAAATTCAAAGAAATTCTATTCATAGAAACTGAGAAATAAAATTGCATGTTTGTCATTGAAAAAATATGATATCCATAAATATATTAACTTTTTTACAACTAAATTATTTATTAATGGTACAATTTTATAAATAAAAGACTCATTTTAATTGCAGAAAATATTGGAAGAGTTATTTTACCTCTCAGAAGTAGATGTTTACTCATTAGAGTTGCTGCACCTTCAGATTCAGATGTTAAAGCTGTTGTTAAAAAGCTTAATACAGAAAAAAATTTAAATATACCTGATGAATTAGCTAGCAAATTTGCAAAATCTTGCGATTATAATTTGAGAGCAGTCATTTTAAATTTACAAACTCAAAAGTTGTTAAAAAGCAATTACAGCAACACCATGGAAGTATAATAGCCCGAATGGAAGAAAGAGATCAAAAATATTGCTGGAATCATCAAGGAACACTAAAACCCAACAAAGTAATTAGTCAATTTTTTATTTAACACACTGCTTTTCATATAGTTGAATTTATATCCAATTTTGAAATCTGATAAGTTATTATCTCAGATACAATAAAAGATACTTTTAAACCAAATAAAAAAATACATCTAAAAGTATTATATAATCATCAGAATATTTTTAAAAATACAGTTTATCTTTGTTCATAATTATTCTAAATAAAATATTTAATTAATTCAGACATAAAAGTCAAAAAGATTCAAGATACACCACCTTTTATTGAAAAAATTCTTTTTGACCAATAAATAAAATTTTAGTTTATTGAGCTTATCTTTACTTGCAAATAAATTTAAATTTGACCACGTTTTCTTATCAATTTGATTTAAAAACTTAAATTGAAATAAGATTTGAATGTAAACCAAATACTTCTTTGATCAAATTTAAACAAATTTTTTAAGATGAGCATGGATAAAGACACTTTTTTTAATTTTATTAATTAATAATTTAGGTTAAAAGAAATAAGAAGTAAATTCTATGATTTGTTGGTAAACTGTATTCCTGGAGATATTATAATTAAAAATTTGATGTACAGTTTGCTAGACTTAATAGACTCAAAAGATGTCCATACAAAGCAAGAAATTATTTATTATGCAGCTCATCATGAAAATTTAATGAACATGGGATCAAAGCCCGTTTTTCATTTAGAAGCTTTTGCTGCACAATGCATGCTTAGCTATAAGAAATCTATTTTATAATTAAGAGATTAAGTTTGATTTAAAAAATAAATTTGAATTTTGAGTAATAAAAACTATGTATTTATATCTTTTTTGTGTAGAGTTATCCTGAAAATAAATATTCTTTTTTATTTTGCAAAGTATCCTTTTTTTTGTTTTTTTTTTGTAATTTGATTGGTGCTTACAGTGTTTGGAAATGATTGTTTGTTCGTATTTAGAAGATTGAGTACTTATTAAAGATTAATAAAAGTAAGTATGTAAGTATCAATCAATTAAATCGATTAATCAAAGTAAAGCTTTTTAAGAATGTTGAGAAGATTTAGAGTATTAGCCAAAATAAAATAGTGAAAAAAGATAACTATTTTTTGAGTCAAAATTCTTCCATATTTTATGGTTTTAATTGACGCTTTAAATTATTTAAAAATTTGATCATTTTTTCCCCCACTTGAAAATATTCTCAAATTTAGCGAGATATTTTAAAAATTTGAGAAAATAGAAAAATTTGGTGAGTTAAATTGTGTTTTACTGAGTAGAATTAAAATATATATTTTTTCTTCAATTATTATATAATCATCTACCCAACGTCATTTTTAATCTTAAACCTCGTATTATTTTATAGTTCTATTATTGGTAATTTATTTATTTCTGACCATACAAACATACAAAGAAAAGCCTTTTTGTGATTAGAGCAAATAGTTGCAAATATATTGAAATAAAAAGGGTTGAAAAAGATTGAATATTTTTAATGATTGCAAAGAACCTATAAAAAGTTACATAGATGAAATTACTCATATAAATCTTTAGATTAAAATTAATTGTGAAAATAAATTTCATTCCAGCAAATTTAGTTCTAAAATTGCTAAATGCATAGCTTTTTATAGGCTTACTTTTTGTTTTGAACTATTTCAGCATAGAAACAAAAAAAGGTTATAACTTATTTCTTTGAGCTAAAAAAAGTGAGCTCATTACAGATATTTGAAAAAATGTTTCAATAAATTCCAATAATCTACCTAAATTTGAAATAATTGACCAACAAGTTTAGTTTTGATGTTAATCTATGAAATTTCATATGAATTTGCGGCGAAAAAATCAATCAATTAATAAGTAAAGTAAACTAATAAACCAATAAAGGAAAGATAATTAGGTAAATTATCAATTAATTAATTAATTTGATTGATATTGCTATTCAAGCTTTTTTATTATTACTTGATTACTTAATTAATTTATTAGAAATCCAAAAAACAAATTTTTGTCTTTCTTCTTTCCTTCTTTCTAAATATTCTTGTTAACTATCATTATATACCCAATTAAATATAATCAATGTTAAAGTCTTATTTCTTTTGCTAAATTATTTATCCTCTTAATTTATCTCTTTCAAAATAATAGATAGTTTTTCTTTTATATCAACGCGCTAAACAATATCTTATATTTAAAATTGTTTTTACATTGATCTTCTTCTATCTTCTTCTATTCACTATTTAAATGTAAGTTGTAAAAAATAATAGTTGAATTTAGGATTTAGTTGTTTACCTTTTTTTTCTAAAAGAATTGATAACACTTATATGTGAGAATTATAAAATAAATCCTACTTAAATGAAATTAAAAATTAATAGCCACCATCTTCGAGGTTTTTAAAAAGTTGTAATTGTTTACAATAATCTATGTATTAATATAGACTTTCTTTTTAAAAGGAAAAGAAAGAGGTAGATTTTATCATCGAAAAGATAGATTAATAATTACTTTTAATGAATTTAAAAATACCAAAAGTACAGGGTTATTTTGTATTTTAGAAAATAAACATATTTTTTTATTAAAATGAGGAAAAGAAAGCTTTAATGTTAATTAAAGTAAGGAAAATAAATTGATTTGTTAAATAGTTAGTGCATAACAATAAAATTAATAGTATGTGATCAATAACTTGATTAATATTAATTAAAATTGTTTGTATTAAAAGTGAATGAATGGATAAATCATGAATGAAGAAATGAGTGAAAAGCAAATTAAATTTTTTTAAAGATGTGATAATAAATAACTTTATAAAAAAGTAGATTAAAAAATACATTAAATTTATATAATAATTAGTAATAGTATATATATAGTAATCATTTTTATAATTATATTATTTATTTTTTACGTAATTGGTAATTAAAGATTTTGAAAAGAAGTTTTTATTTATTTGTTGATTTGATATTTTAATAGATAGATAGAAAGATAGAAAGGTAAGTTTGAAAAATTTTTTTGTTAAAGAGGAGAGTAGTCTTAGTATAGTATTATATGTTTTTTTTTATGTTGTTTGGTTATTATTCCTTTGTTTATGAGTAAATATTTTGTATTGCATTTTAGGAGTCTTAAGTCATCTTAATCACATAATACAAATTTAAAAATCAAGCAATTGTTAATCAGTAAGAGTGGTCAAAGTCTAAATCTTCTCCTTCAGAGGAATCAATTGATTGTTAGCTGTTTTGCTTTCTGGGAGAAAAGTATTGCTTGATGTATAAGTAGATTTGTAGTGATTCTTCATCTTCGATTTGGTCAGGTTCGATTTTTATAAGCTCTTTGTGACATTGCAAAAGGACATAAAGATACTTTTATAGGGACTACTTGATTTTTAAGTACATTTTTTAAGGGATATTTCCCTTCATGTATTAATGAGCAGATTTAATTCTTTGCATGTCGAGAGTGAAGAATGTTTAATTAAGCATTTCCATGCAGTGGGGTATTTCTGTTATATCGAACATGAGTTCTCTTGATACTGTAATACTGTTCAAGATTTCCAAAAGCAGTTGAGTGGTATTCATAATTTATGTTGAGGATTGTTTAATTAACTAATAAGAAATAAATTGTTTGGTTTGTTTTTTCTTTTTTTTTGTTTATTTGTATTTTTTTTAATAAATTAATTAATAATATTTGGGTAATTCAAAGTCGTCTTAAATTATCATATAAACAGGCATTTAATTGAGGATTTAAAAAAAATAAAAACTAAATCTTAATTACTTTGATTGATTATTTATGAAGATAGCTATTATTATTATTATTGTTTGGATATTACTAATTGAAATAGAACGAAAAAATCGCTTCTATGTTAAATTCCTTTATATACATAAAGAGAGATAAAATTTTTTTCAATCAATAAATCAATAACTTACATTGTCATATTTTGTTAGGCTAATGTAAAATCTTTTTTCGATTTTTTTTCTAAGAACTTTCAAACTTTTTCAAAATAGGAAAAGAAATATTTCATATAAAAGAATATTAGGTGTATTAAATATTTACAAAATACTTCTTTTTTTTGCTAGCTTAATTTTTCAAAAATTTATCCTTGTCTTACACTTTTAAATTTCCTATTAAATCACCTATTTATTGTTTTAATATTTCAATTTTTTCAATTTCTGTCTTTCCAATTAAAATATTCATTTCAAGCTTCGAGCTTGTAAGTTTTAGTGATAATTAAAGCCCATACTTTAAACATATTTATACTATTTTTACTGTGTATTTTTTGAAATATAACAAGTAGCCCTCATTTATGGGCAAAAGACAAGAAAGTTTTCAAAGAAAAGTAATTTATTAATTTGCAAGAATGTGGTGTAAACTGAGCTTGAAAATTATCAAAGAAACCAGTTAATAAAAGAGCCTTAGATTACTGCTCTCAAAAATCAAAAGAAAAAAAATTTATGTAAATTAAATACCCAAATAATTTGGAAGATTCTACCTGAAAATTCATTTAATCTAATTAAAAAAGTTCAAGTAAAAACTAAATAATTCAGGTAAACTTTTATTAATTAATTGTAAGCTGTTAACCTAATATTAACTGAAAACAATTTGTTTCTGCTTAAACAAATTTACTTAAGACCAAATTTAAACATTAATTCCTTTATTAAATATTAACACTTCATTCAATTAAAATTATAAAAGAATCTTTTCATAATTAATTTCAAAATCTTACTAGCATTTTTTGAAAATTTTTACTCCTTATTAAAACTCAATTAAAAAATGATAAAAGAAATTGAAATAAGTACAAACAATAAAATTAGATAATTAAAATTATTTTCTATGAGCAGATTAAAAAATTTACCTTTAAAAAAATAAAGTAAAATTTTTATTTTTAGATTGTTCAATAGAACCAAAAATGTAGATCTAAAAATAGTGTTTTTCTTTATTAATTGAAAGGATCTTTATGAAAGAAAAAAAGAGATATTTTGAAATTTGCAAGGTATCTTTATTTGCAATTAAAAAAGTGGATTCTTTGCGAAAATAGAACTTATTACTCTTTTTCTCTTCAATTTGAAAATATTTCCTTTATAAATAATAACTTATCATATTTAATCATTTTTAAATATTTAGATCATTCATAAACTCCTTTCAAAATCTCAGTAATATTAATTTTTTAAAAATGGAAAAAAGAGATAATTTAAGTTGAATTGCGAAAATAGAGCTTATTACTCTTTTTCTTATCATATTTAAAGTATTGACTAAAAGAATAATAACTTATGACATTTAATCATTTTTAAATATTTTAAGAATTCAATATTAATCCCTTTTAAAAACTTTACAATATTTCTAAAATAAAAATAACATTAAAAGATATTCTTGTTAGAACTATAAAAGAATAGCGAGATGTATTAGTTAGTTTGCTAATTAGATTCATCAGAAGGTTTATATGTAATAAATTAATAGTTGTAAGGTTTTATAAGTAATAATCAATAGATTGCCTAATCTAAAAGCAGCTATTTATTTACTAGATTTAAATCTGAAAATAGAATAAAAATTAAAGATTTATATTGTTAACTTATTTCTAATTAAATAAATTTAATTACTTTTACAATTCTTTTATTTATAATTTTTTGAGATATATGAGATTGTTAATAACATATATTTATGTAAATTTAATTCTTCAAATGTAATTAACAATTATTTTATAGATAGCTATCTTCCAGAAAAATCCTTATTCGAAAAATGTAAATATTGATTAAATAATATTAATTTCATTAAAATCAATTTAGCAAAATAAATTACTTTATCTTAGCAATCATCCTAAGAGGTAATTCTCAGCCCTTTTTATTCTATTATATTACTTGTTAATAAAAAATAATATATTATCCACTGTAATTTATTTTATGCCAGTATTAACCTACCGTTATTGTAAATAAATAGTGCAGGTAAGGTATCAATCGCTTAAATAATAAACTAATAATTTTTTTATTTAAATACAAAAATAGAAAAAACCACATACATACTTAGATTTAGCTATAGATATTTTAATATTTTCTATGATTACATTTGGAGCTGTAAGCAATAAATAATACTAAAATTAAATCTTTATATTACTAAGCTTGACAAACCTTCTTTCCTAACTTAAAATCTATTTAAATGTTTAATTTTGAAAGAATCATAAAATTTTTTTGTAAATAAGTCATCTAATTAAATTTTTTGAAAGACTAATCAATAATTGTCAGATTAACATTACTATGAATGAACATTCATTATAAATTACTGACAAACTAACTTATTTTTAATTAAATCACAAAGAAGAAATAAAAGAATAAATGAATCCTTAACTAACCAAATTATTGTTAATTCTAAAATTAATATCAATAAAAATACAAAATTAAATTTTCATATTACTTTTTAAAATTTCTTTAAAATTATTGATTCAGCAGGTATTTTATTAAACAAATTTACAAATTTAATCAATCCATATGAAAGAATACATTTATCTTTCTTTCTTTTAATTTCTAAATCCAAGTTTTTTCATCTATTTAAATTGATTTAAAATATTTTATCATTCAAAAACTAACTAAATTATATTTCTTTCATATGTGCTTTTTCATTTTTTTAAATTATCCTTCATGTGATTAGTATAATCATCGTACATCATTATAGTAACTTAGAAGATTTAGAATAAAATGACTGGTTATACAAGTATTACGGAAAACTAGTAAAATAGAGTTATTACCTAAAAAAATGTGGCTGCAATTAATATGCAAAAATAAATGAATGCAGAGATTTTAAAGGTGGAGGTTATTTTTGTTCCGATTTGTTCCAAATAATAAATATTTATCAATTAAAGGATGAGATATTAATATTTAATAGATTACAATCAAACATAGATCAATTTATTCCTTTGTACCTTTTAATAAAAATACACTCTTTCTTTTATTTTCAAATTTCAAATTATTTTGTATTATTTTTACTGATTGATTTATCGTATTTTTCACTAAAGAACTACTTGATTTTGTACATAAACTTTCATCGGATGAAATAATCTTTAACCTAAATACATATATATTTTATTTTATCAAATATTATTTATTGATGATGTTACCTATATAAATACTTAGATATTTAAACCATTTCATTCAATTTTTTTGAATGTATGTTATTTATTGAAAGTATTACTCCATTCTTTTATTTTAGGATAAGAAATATATATTGAATGATATTTTTTAATTTTTGTGGTTATGTTTAAGTCGTAAAAATTATTAATTCGAAGGTATTTTTGAAAAGATTTTAAAAATACCTTCGAATTAATAATTTTTACGTCTTGAGCCAGACCCCCGGTATTACTTTTTATTGTATGGTTATTGATTCAATATAAATTTTAGTTTAACTCTTCTGGTTTAATTTATTTTGTGGATATATTTTCATTTTAAAATAATCCCTTACATTATTTTTATTTGTCAAACATCTTTGTGAGTAACATATAAATTAGTAGATATTTAAAACATTTCAATAAATTATTTTTAATGATTTTCATTTAAAAAATGAATTATAGTGCTCTTTTATTTTCGAGTCCAAATATTTTTCTTTGCTTTCTTTTTTCTCTTTGATTCAGTACTTAGCTAAATTGGTTTTTTATTTATTTATCAGATGAATTTACCTAAAAATAATTCTTAATTTTTGTTAAAAATTTCTCATAAGACAAGTTACATCTAAATGAATTGATATTTCAAAAATTTCAATTGAGAATTGATCAATCAATCATTTTGAATCTATCCCATTTAATAAAAAAATTTAATGACGAGAAAAGATTTCTTTCGATATTACTTCCTCATTTCCAATTTAACTTCTAATTATTTATGAATATTTTGTACTTTTTAACTTCCTCATTTGTTATTATTATTATTTTATCCTGCTAAAAAAGCAAAAATAATATTTTTTTCTTTGAGTATCTTCCAATATAAGTTGATTGTAAAGAATTTTTAAGAACTTTACTTTTTAAAAAATATTTTTGTTGCTCCTTTTTAAATTCTTATGTTTCATTTTCTAAAAAATCTAAATACTCATTGAAAAGTATTTAAAATACAATAAATAAATAATAGAC
>JH720297.1:887734-1108392 GCA_000231825.2 Tetrahymena elliotti 4EA
ACCATTTCATTCAATTTTTTTGAATGTATGTTATTTATTGAAAGTATTACTCCATTCTTTTATTTTAGGATAAGAAATATATATTGTATGATATATAGTAATACTCGGGGTCTGGCTCAAGCCGTAAAAATTATTAATTCGAAGGTATTTTTAAAATCTTTTAGAAATTAATGTTTTTTTAAATGGTTATTTTTAGAATTAGCTCTGTTTCATTATTTCTTATTGAAACACGAATTGATGCTCTATACTAAGATTGTTTAAGAATAAATTTAGCAAATAAAAAATGATTCATAAAAAATTTAATTATTCCTTGAAATTCAATTGCTTGACCCTAAGTTTTGAAGATATTCATTTCTTTTATTTTATGCAAACAATCAAGTTTTCAGACAAAAAAATAAAAACTTATGCAGGAAATCTGCATTATTCTTAGTAAATCAGATATATTCCAATAAATTTAAAAGGTCCATTTATATAGAGGATTTACTTTATTTAAAAAAAATATAATTTCTTCAACAAATAAAATACATTTTTTTAATTTTCTTATGTGTTTTGAGTGAAAAAAGTAAATAATCTTTTAAAAAAGTGAAAAGATTAGTTTTTAAATTATGATTAGTGAAATATCTATCTATCAATTAATAAGATCTAATTTGAATTTATTATTGACTATTTAAAGCTGAATTATAAATTTTTATTTATTTATTTACAAATTCAAACATTTATTTTTAACGTAAAACTTAAGGTTAATTTCTTAACATTAAAAAGTCAGTAAGATTTTTGAAATGAAAAGTAATTATTAGACTTAAACTATAAGCAATTTAAATAAATCAAATAATTTTGGCAACCAGCTTGCATTTTAGTAAAGTGTTTTAGCAAATCCTTCTGTTGGAGGTGGTGGCCAAGCCAAGTTACAAGAAAAGGGTATGAAGAATAAAATTGAAAAGCTATCAAACCAAATCTTAGAATTAAGAAAGAATTTAAATAATGAAGATTAACTTTTAGAAAATATAGATAAACTAAATTAGAAAAACCACACTGTTCTTTCTTCTCAGATAAATGCTTTGAGGAAAGCCTTTAATATGCTTGCTGATGTAGTCATGGAAGAAATAGAAACTGTTAAAGTAGACATGTTTCAAGAACTGTAAGATTAAAATACAATTTTGGAAGAAAGGGTTAAAGAATTAGAAAATAGAATTGTTCAAACAGAGTAAGAGTAAAGTGAGAAATTGAATTACTAACAAGTAGAGTCAATAATTGATATGAAATTTAGAAGTTATGAGAAGGAGTAGTAGCAATAAACATAGTATTTTGAATAGCTTTCTCTGTAGTTAAAAGATGAAAATAATCTTTTTTTAGAAAAGTTGAAAGTAATTATAAGTAATAACTCAAATAGGATAGATATTTTAGCCAAGGAAAGGTAGAACATGCAGTAATAAATAAATGAATTAAAAGTTAATACAGTTGATTTTTAAGAAAAAGTTGCTCTTTAAGAAGATGTTAAATACTAATTGGCAGAAAATAATTTAAAATTTATTGACTTTTAAAAAGAATTTGTTGCTTTTAAGAATGATTTGTAAAATGAATTATAAAGTATAGTATCAAAGCAAAGCGAGATATTTAGTTAAAAGTAAATGCAAAACCACCTTGAAAATGATAGAATATTTTAATAGCTCATTGAAAGAAATAAAGATATTGAAATTTAAATTGAAAAAAATGCCTTTGAGCATGAAAAAATGCAATCAGAAATGTAAGATGGTTTCAAGGAACTAGCAATGATATATAAAGATTCTGCCAAATAAATTATCAACGATTTTGAAAGATCTATTAAAGAAATACATACAGATAATAAATTCTGCTTAAAAAAAATTAACTAAGTTGAGGATTTCTTAAACTCAACAAGAGATGAAATCTTCTAAATTATTAACTAGCAAGAAGTTTCTGTCACCAAAAAATTTGATATTTTAACAAGATCATTTATGAAAATTAAGTGATTTTATTAATCATTCTTAACCAAAACAGAATAAAATGTTTAATTATATTTTTCTTATCCTTATTATTATTTTTATACTAACTAAATTCATTTAGTTTAAATTAAAAAATCACTAAAAAATATTTTTCACTCGTAAACATTTTAGATCTTATTTTTTAATTGTTTTTTAGGCTCTAATTAACAGAAATAGTCATAAATATTTCATATTTTTTCTTATCACTAATTAGTTATTTTTTAAAACATGAATATTTAATAATAAATAATTTTATATTCTAATCTTTTAGTTTAAAATGATTATTTTCAATTCTTATTTTATTTTACAAATAATAAAAATTTATTTTATTTACTTTTATTATGATTAATTAATACATACCCTATCAATATCACAAATTATTTTGTATTGAAAAATCTTAATTTATAAGAAATATTTTTATTATGATAAATGCATACAAAATCAATATCATAAATAATTTTATATTAAATAAAATATGAGTTTTTAAATTCAAACATTATTAAGAAATAAAAGTATCTTTTTAATTGCAGCCCTCCAAGATAAAAATTAGCTTGAACCTTAAGTTATTATTTTATCTCCCACTCATGATCTTGCTGAAAACTCAAAACTCTTAGTGACTACATAAATCAAATAAGAATGAGAAAAGAAAGCATAAAAATTGTAAATATTGATTATCTAAAATAATTCCAATATTTTTTATATATTTACCTTTTTAAAAAATTGATTATCAAAACAAAAAAAAAAGCATCAATGTTGTAAATTAATAATTTAAATTGTTAAAAATATTTATCTTCCGTAAGAGTAAATAAAAGTTTAACCAAATACAAAGATAAAAAAATATTTTAACTTTAATGGCTACAAATAATTTCAATTTTGATCAGAAAAATCTTATTTTTCAATAATTGTTTTTAATTATATTTTTATTACTGATTTGTTTTTCTAGAAGTAAATAATTGATTGATTAAAAATAATTAATTAAAAAGAGTTGAAATGGAAATAGAATAATTCAATTTAGATGATCACTCTCAATAAAAAAATGAAAGTGAAAGGTAGTCTTCAAACTAAATTGTATCTCTTTCTAATAGTCTCAAGGAACTTTATGATAATGGAGATATAAATGCAACCTCTTAAGTTAAAAAATTATAAAAGGAAAATATAAAAAGAAAGAAAAACATTTACAAGCAAGTAGAGTTTTAATTAGAGAAAATATAAACTTTAGAACTGCCTAGGAATCTAAATATTTTGTTTACTTATGGAGATTTAATTGTCGATTTATCCTAAAGCAAAAATGAAATTAAATTTTCAGCATGGAATTTTTACAAAAAATGGGAGAAAACAGAAATTTGGAAAAACTCAAACGTTCTAGCAATACATCTAGAAAATAGATACAAGATTGATGATGAGTAAAACAAACAATAAATATAATAATTTAAGTCATATCCAGATTAAGATGTGTATTAATTAATGTAAAATATGGATTATTACTTTGAAATCAGCAAACTGCTAATAATTTACTTAACTAATTATTTTGAATTGATGAAGCAATAGCCTATCTTTCTTTAAGGATTCTTTAAGCGCAGGGATTTGTTTGATATTAAAATGGATTAAATTTATTAAAAATTCAATGAATAAGGTTTAATTTATTTCTCTATCCATACTGGTCCAGATATAGAGACAAATGATTTTTAATTTTATAAAACAATTTATAGTGAATCACTTGCATTTCTATTGGGAAAAACACTATCAGAGTTAGAAGAAATCTTTAGAAGAACTGGTGTTTATGATTATTTTGATTTTTAAACTTCTATTGAAATAGTAAGATTGATGGTAGAATTTAAGATACAATTTTTTAATAGCCTTACTCAAAACAAGTAGAATATTTGTTAATCAATTAATGAAAATCTTCAATTTAAAAAATAATTTAAAGTATTTACTTATGATGACTTAGAATTTTATACTGATGTTCAATGTAAAATCTATAAAATGAGTGATTTTTGTGATGATAGCAAACACTTTTTAGATTTTTACTGTAGTATTCTTGTATTGGATATTTCTCCTTCTATGCTGAAATAAATTATTACTATAAGGGAGTAAAATCTCAAATTTAAAGAGCTGAATGAAAGCAAACAAGAAAATATAGATTTTACATATAACATTGAATATATGGCTTAAGCAGAAATATTTAAAGAAAAATATGTAGATGAATAAAAAATAAATTATACCAAATATTTATCTCAATATAGTTAAAATCAAAACAAAGTATGCAATTATAAATTAGTATGAATTTCCTACTTCTCCTTCAACTCTATTCGATATCAATTATTATCTATTATTCACATACTAATACTAACCTACTAAATAAATAATATAAAACTAAAATTCCTCTCTATCTATTTTAATTTAAACTCTAAAGCAAATTCCATAAAGATAATTTCTATAATAGAATTTGAATTCAAAATAAATGGTTTACTTAAAATTTAGATGAAACTATTATAACATTCATTATTTACTATTAATTCAATCTCATCTTTGAATAAATATTATGCCTTTCAATTTGTTAATCTTAAATATTTATTATTTATTAAAATGAGTTTGCTCAAATTTTTGAATAAAGGAGAAAGTTCAATTAAAATTAACATTTTTCTATCAAAAAATTTACTGAATTTATTTTAAGAAGAAAAAATAGTTTTAAAAAATATTAAAAATTTTCATTTAAGTTTTTTATGAATTTTATCAGATTATTTCTTATGGGATATCTGGAAATTTCTTTTGTAAATAAAAATTAATTAATATGATAGTCCATTTTTTTCTATAATTACAAATAATATGAAAATGATTATTGAAAAAGAAGAAGAACGATAAAGTGATTAAAAATTTAGTTAACAGATATCATAAGATGGTACCTAAAATTAAGAAAACTAATAAGAAGTGTAAGATAAATGTACAAAGATTGTGAAAGCAGTGAAGAAAAAGAAACTATTTAAGATAGTAGAATTTTCTTACAAATATATTCATAACATTCTAGTTTCATTCAACAATGTAGTGTTGCATACTTATGGAGATATTGTAATAGATTTATCTAAATTAAATAACGATAATAGATTTTCAATATGGAATAGCTGTAAATCCTGGCCTAAAACAGAAATATGCAAAATTTCAAACACATTGAATATACATTTAGAAAATAAGAATGATATAAATGATGATCAAAATAAATATCTGACTCAAATGTTAAAGTAATATCCAAACCAAAATATTCATAATACCATATAATTAATTGAATAATATGGAGAGTTTAGTAAGATCCTAATTCAATATTTTAAAAACTATTTCTCTCTTTTAAAATAAAATCCAATTTTGGTAAATCAGTTCTTTTAGCAAAGATAGTAGTTTGATTAATTCTTAGAAAAGTATATCTTTAAAGAATATAATGATCAAGGTTTAGTATACTTTGCTTCAAATATGGGTCCAGATATCATATCTAATGATTTGCAAATTTATAAAAGTATATATAGTGAATCTCTTGCTCTAATTCTAGGTAAATCACTTTAAGAATTGCAAGATTCGTCAAGAAGAAATGGAGTCTACGAATTCGTAGAATTTGAAGCTTATCTTGAAATTGTTAGATATTAAATGAATAGCATACTAGACATATTTTAAAAAAGTCAAAACAATATTTTATCTTTTAATAATTTTTAAAGTCATTTGCAGTTTAAATAGTAATTGAAAATCTATACATACGATGAAATTGAATTTTATACAAACGCTTCCATAAAAATTCTTAAGATGAGTGACTACATCAAATCAAATAATTAAATTATCGATTTTTATTGCGGGGTTTTAGTTCTAGATATTTCTCCATCGACTCTCAAATAAATTATTACTTTAAGAGAAAAATCAAAATCAAATTAAAAAATAGATTTAGAATAAGAAGACTAATCTATAAATTATGTATACAACCTAGAATATGCTATGTAAGCTGAAATATTTGTAGATAAATACATTAAGCTAAATAATTCTCATTAAAATAATAAAAATATAAATGATAAATCTTGTAATTATAAATTTATATTAAAATGATAATTCATGTATAATTCAAGGATTATATTAAATGGCAAAAATATTATTTTTATTTCTATGAACACTAATGTATATTATTATAAGTTTTCTTTAAATCTAATAATATCTGTCTTTTTAATGATTGATCATCTCTGTATTTCTAAATAAAATTTCCTTGTAGTTTTAAGTGAAATTATACAAAAATATCTAAAGATATTATTTAATTTGATCTTAAAATTTAATTAGAATAAATAACCACAAACCTCCTTTTAAGCTTAAAGATAGATTGATAATATTTGCAGATTATTTTATAAAAATAAAGAGGGTTTAAAATCAGTTATTGTTTATTAATTTATTTTTTATATTTTAATGAAACAAAAATATTAAGGAAATTATTTTCAATTTAAAAATTAGTGGAAAGACTAATATTTTATTAAATTTTGCTTTTAGTTAATTTTACATTTATTTAAATTTAATTAATATTTTTTTATATTGTTAAAAATGAAGAAAAATAAAAATCTTTAATTAATTTAATAAGCTATGTAAAGTTTATATTAAATTTTAATCAGAAAATGAACTAGAGTTCGTGATTTTTTCTGTTTATTAGAAATATGAGTTTTAAAATTATCTTAACTATGAATTGGATATATAAAAGAGTAATTTCAATTAGACTTGTGGTGTTTTAATTAAAAATTAGATGCAAATATGTTATAATGCTTCTTTTTTTTTTTCATAAAGCAATTATAAAAGAATTATTTATTGCATTCATAGACATCTATTAAAGATAAAGCAGATTATCAAATATCTTAACAGTAGTGAATCAAGTATTAAACTTGCATATCAGTTATGATTTCAAAATAAAATGACATGCAAGTGTAGTTATGTATCCTATTCAAATATATATGTTGAAATAAAGCTTATAATTCAAAATAGATAGACTAATAATTGCTTCAAAGAGGGAATTGCATATTTTGATGATTCAAATTGAATTAACATCTTGAGCGTCATTAATTAAATTCACAATATATGTTTAGATAATTATAAAAGAATATCTATATTACGAATTTATTTTAAATTGAGTAGGTTCTGAATTGATAAAATGCAGATATTGATAGAAGTCTATTTGTAAAAGATTTTTTGATTTGAAAATAGTCTAATTAAAAGCAGCTTTAATACAAACTTATAATTAATTATATACAATAAAAGATTAAAAAATAAGTAAAAGTTCTAAAAAGAAATGAGCAAAGTTTTAATTGCACTTTCTGCTGTTCTCCTTTTGGGTTTGACCACTGTCTTGTTGGTTGAAAAGAACAACAACGGATTGAGATCTGTAATTTGATTTGAATTTCTACTCTAAAATAATCGATCAATCAATCATTCAGCTTTTAGTTTGAATATACATAAAATTTGTTCTTATTTGAGAAGCTTTTAGAAGCTTAACTATTTAAAACATTATTATTATAAGCAATTAAAATCATTTAATTAACATATGCATTTTGGAAATAATAAAGGAAGTTGATGAATTCCAAGCTTGGATGGTTAAATACGGAGTCAAGTTTGCTGATGAAGAAGTTTTAAATTACAGAAGAGACATCTTCTACTAAAACAAGCAACTTGTTGAAGAAGTTAATGCTGAAAATAACGGTACTTTCCACTCTTTGAATGCCTTCGCTGTTTACACTAAGGACGAATTCAACAAATTATTCAAGGGTTACTAAAAGAAGGCTAAGAGCCAATTATACTACAAATTGAAGGGTGACGTTGCTGCCTCTATTGACTGGAGATAAAAGGTAAAAAAACTTAAATTTATATATATTTAATCATTTATTAGCTTTTTTATTGCTAATAATTGTTTTTTTAAACTAAAAAGAATGCTGTTACCCCTGTTAAAAACTAAGGTTCATGTGGTTCATGTTGGGCTTTCTCCACTATTGGTGGTCTTGAAGGTGCTTACGCTATCTCCACTGGTAAAAATTTTGATTTATTTTTGTAAAATTTACTCTTAAAGTTAGTATTCTTAGCTATTAAGAGATACATTTTATAGTTAGGTCTATTCTTTATTAGCAAAAAGAATATTTTATTTTCTACTAGATTTATTAAATTTTTTACTAATATTTTTGTTGATAAAACTAATAAAGGTAAGTTGACTTCCTTCTCTGAATAACAAGTTGTTGACTGTTCTAAGAATGGTGGTAATGAAGGTTGCAATGGTGGTGATTTACCCCCTGCTTATGACTACGTTGTTGCCAATGGTATTGAAACTGAAGCTGACTATCCCTACACTGGTAAGGACGGTAAATGCAAATACGATGCCTCAAAGGTTGTCTTCAAGCCTAAGTCCTTCGTTTAAGTTAAGGCTAACAGCCCTGACCAATTAGCTATTGCTCTTAACAAGGAACCTGTTCCCATCTGTATCGAAGCTGACCAAAAGGCTTTCTAATTCTATACCTCTGGTATTATCTCCAAAAACTGCGGTACTGAATTAGATCACTGCGTTCTCGCTGTTGGTTATGATGACAAGGCTTGGATTGTCAAAAACTCTTGGGGTACCAGTTGGGGTGAAAAGGGTTACGTCAGAATTGCTAGAACTACTGCTGCTGGCCCTGGTGTCTGTGGTATCTATGAAGAGCCTGTCTATCCCGTCTACTGAAAACTTTTAGAAAACAAATAACAAATTAAATAACAATATATAAATTTGTGATTTTCATATTTTATAAGAAATATCTCAATTTACTGCA
This sequence comes from Tetrahymena elliotti 4EA, assembly GCA_000231825.2. Taxonomy (NCBI): domain Eukaryota; phylum Ciliophora; class Oligohymenophorea; order Hymenostomatida; family Tetrahymenidae; genus Tetrahymena; species Tetrahymena elliotti. Next base: position 896,532 of record JH720297.1, read on the forward strand.
AACAAATAACAAAATTAACTTTTTAATGAATCAAAATTTAATTAATTATATATCAAAATATGTAATTGGAAAGTAATGATAGCAATCAATAAGATATCTTATTATCCTGAATAGTATTGCTTTAAATTACTATACTTGGGAAATATAATTTCAAAGTAAACCATATTTTTGATTTAATTTCGAATGTTAATGGAATAATTCCAATTTACAAAAAGGAAGAAAAAATCTAACTCAATTAATAAAATATTTAAATTTTATAAAATTCATTCTTATAAAGTGAAAAATAATAAATAAATCTGCTTGATTTACTTTTTATTAATTTATCAAAGCTTTTATTACATTTTACTTGTTTTATATAAAATATTAATAATCATTTGTTAGATATATTTAAAGATTTTCAACTGCTTGTTTCAATGTTTATTGATTTAGCCTTTTATAATTCTTCTTGTTAATTGGATTTTATAGCTTCTAAAGCCCCATCTGATTCAGGGTGTATGTAGAAAACTTGAATGAGAGTTTCTTTCTTCTAAGGGTTTTGCTCCTTATCAATTAATTTGTTGATATATTTTTGAATTGATCTAGACTTCAAAATAGGGTTATGTCTGTCATAATCTGATGAAAAATGTCCTTAAGATTTGGCTTCTCTGTACGATAATACTTCAATGTAGTTACTTTCAGCTTAAAGTTTGGAATCAATCCATTCATTTATTGGTGCAAAATAAAATACAGCACTAAGAATTACCATAAGAATAGTGCAAATATGAGTTTCAGAGTAAAGAATAATTTCAAAGGCTAAGCAGCCTAAAGAATAGAAAATAATAATGATTTCAAAATAAAAGTCAACCATTTCTTCAGGGAGGTCTGAACCTAGAGGAATAGGCATACTTTATCTCCTTAGAAGCTTATACTTGTTAACAAATATTTAGAGGAATAAAGAGATAACACATAGAGGAAGTGCGATTGGAATAATCCAAGCATAAAAAGCTGCAAAAAGTAAAACATTTGCTGCTGCAGCAAAGCATGCTGCTGCGTTAAATTAGGGAAGCTCAAACAATGAGTGTACAAATTCCTATGAGACCAATTTTTTCTTTCCATCACTAAGTTTTAAGAATATTTTTTATTGAATATATTTTGTTATATTTTCTGGACTTATAAAAGAGACTATTGCAGGCATAATTGCATTAGTAACTGCAATTGATGCTACACTGCTTACTAAACCACCATTAATCCAAATCTAACGTCCATTGAGGATGATCATGACAAAGAAAGAGACAATAGTTGTGTTAATAAATTGTGCTATACCAGATTTTTTAGCAACACTGATAATAGTATCAGTTTTAAAGTTGTGTGCTTCAAAACCTGATAAATACTAAATAAGAGTTTGCAAAACCAAATTGACAATAACTGTAAGAATGGATGAAATTGTAGAAATAACAGTCAATTTAACTTAATCGTTTGTTTCATTTCTAACATTACCTTGTTCATCTCCGATTTCAAGAATAGCCCAAAAAGAAAGAGCCAAAAAACAAAGAGTCAAAATTAAAGTTAATGATCTTCTTTTAAACTTCTACTTTGCATCAATTTCAATATTTTCCCAATTAGTATCACCTGGTTCTTTAGCTTGTTGAACAAATATTTAAACTCCATCAAATAATTTACTTTCATCAATTTTCTTTAGCTTCAATAGTTGTTTCCAGTAATTATAGTAAAAATGGTCAATCACTTTTTCCTTTTGTTCTTCTTTTTCAAAGCTTACAAAAGCAGCTCCACAAAAGGTATCAATGACTCCATCTTCATCAAAGCAATGCTATTCGTATTGCTTGATTTCTTTTAAGAATTTTTTCTTTTCTTACTCTGATTTTGCTTAGAGCATGTTTTTGTTTAATTCTTAGAATTTTTCTAGTTTGAATGCTTACACTACTTTCTCTACTTTAACACCAGGAACTTGGCTCTACAAAAAATTAATTATATCTTAGCGCGTTTTGTTTAGAGGGATCTTATTTATAAAAACGGTGTAATCAGAAACAGAAATGTCTGATTTGTCTATTTCGCTTTCGAATTTTATCTATCTAACTCTGAATAATGTGCTAAAGATCATCATAATTATACTGGTGACTAAGTTCAAAACAGCATTTGCCAAATCTGGATCATCCCTGTCTCTATTTGATCCAGCTGTTTTTTCAAAAATACTGTTTTAACAAATTTTAGTTAAGTTATTTGGATATTTTTCAGAAAGTTTATCACAAAAATCTCCTTCGCTATTAGCAATCAAATTATAAATTCCTGAAACAAGGAAAATAATTGATATAAAAGCTATCGAATATCTCATAAACTAGAAATACATAGGATATGTAGGACCCAAATAAGATAAATCTTCATAAGTACTTTTCCAAACAGGAATCAATTCACTATCAGGCTAAATTATTTTTGAGCAGCAAGGGCATATGTCATTAGGGTTAATATTAAAAGAATCTGATACAGTTGATTTATCAATAGACTCTTTGTAAACCTTGTTTGCTTGGGCATGTCTTAATGCTATTTCCATTGAAAAAAATGGCAAAATTGGATTAAAAAATTAGCCTCTATCTGTTTCTGACCCTTATCTCAACTCCATTTCATCATAATTCCTTTTATTGGATTCAATATCATGAAGTTATGCATTTGACTCATTATTTATATTTTATCCTTCATTCGTTTAACGAGCTGAGTAAGAAATATTAGGGTCTTTGCTATCTAATTCTGAAGTGCCTTGTTAATAATCTTGATTATTTAGCAATCTTTCTTTATCCATTTTATATTAAAACAAGTTTTTTAATTAATTTTGTTTATCTCAAATAAGTAGGTTTATATTTTTAAATACTAATTAAGTCTTCTTACATTTTATCAACAAATTAGAATGTATCCATTTGATTTATAATTTAATTATCACTGCTACACTATCCCCTCATAGAAAATACTAAATACTTATCATTTGATCTCTGAATTCAATTATACTTTTATGAATGAAATTAATTAAAGCCAAAATAATATCTCTAATCAATCAGCGTTAAAATAAGTTAAGCTTTATTATGTATGTATTTTTCTTCAATTTTATTATTTGTAGAAAATTTCCTTTAAATTATACTTAGTTTTTGTATTTTAGTCATAATAATACTTGACATTTTTATAACTTTAAGCCGTATCACAAGCAAATTACTTTAATTAAATCTTTTATTAATTTATTCATAGAAAAATTAAAATATTTTCATCAAATTAATTAAATTTTTACTTTAAGTTAACTTTTAATTTTAAAAATTAAATTTTAATAAATAGAAATTAAATTATAATTATTATAAATGTAAGATGTGTTATCTCTTATCTACTCTTTTAATTCTTCAACTATTTTATTTCTATCAAATTTTTATTAATTATGTCCCATTATAAAATTTGGATGAAATAAACTGATAAAACTAATTGATAAAAAATAAGAATTATAAAAAAAAAAGAATGTTAATTTTTTTCTAGAATTAATTTAAAAAAGCTTTTTTTATTTGTGATTGATTGTTTGAATCTTTTAAGACAGGATTATTTGAAAGTAAAACATGATTGTTTATAATTTAGATTTTAATGAGATAATTTTTTTATTGATTCTTAATCGAAGCTAAAAAGAGAAGAAAATTAAATTTTATTTTTTCTTTGGAAAAACATAGAAGAAAAAAGAAAATTTATTTTGTTGCAAAAAATTTTTTAGGGAAAAAAATTTTACTTTTGTAAATTTTGATTGAATTTGTAATTAAAAAAAATATAATTATTAATTTCATAATACTTTTCAAATTTCTTTTTTAGAGGAAAAAATGTCAAACACTTTAATTAGCTTAAACTGTGAACATAATTTAAAAGTTTATTGCCAAGAGCATAAAAAAAAGATTATATTTTTAAGTTTTCGTAAATAAAATTAGAAACTTATAGTAGATATTGAATGTAAAAGATGTTTGGTACATAAATAAGAATTTACAGAATGCAAAATAATTGAACTTTCCCAGTTATTCGAAAACAATAAATAGGATATTATTTGTGGATATCCTCCCTTCAAAGACTAGTCTTTCTTAAAAGATTACTATGAAAAAGTAAAGTCTGATAAAAAAAATCAATAAGAATATATGCAGTAACTAAAAGAAAAATTTTAGAGAATCAAGCAAGAGATTATCTAAAAGCTTGAAACAATTGAAATAGATATGATAAATAAATGTGAAAAATAAATTGAATAAAGCTAAAATTTATAAAATTAAATTTATAAACTTCAGCAAAGAGATGAACTCATTAATTTAATTTCTAAAGACTTAAATGTTGATTCTAAATTAAAAGAATTTATTGAAAAGCAATATTAAAATTTAGATAGTCTTGAAAATACTTTGAGAAATAAGATTAACGAGTATGAAAAATTATCTGAATAAAGTTTGAACCTAAATGATATCCATTAAAATATTAGTTGCTTAGAAATTTTAAATAAAAATCTATAACTAGTCTAGAAAAAGAATACAATTAGGATAATTCAGGATATTCAAAATTAATATACTAAATGTGATGATGATTAAGAAAGAGAAGTACAAGAAGAAAATGATAATGATAGTCATAGAAATAAATCAATTCTTTAAAGCCATAGTAGAAATAATCATAATGATAATAGCTTAACAGAACATAAAAGCAGTGAAAATGATTAAAGAGAACAAATTAATGGGGGTATTAAATTTTACTTTTTTTATTTTTTTGATATTTTTCAAAATTAAAAAAATAATTTTTTATTTTTGTTAAACTTCTAAATTAAAATTAGACCCTAGCTGCTGATAATTATTTTTACTTTAGAAATAAATTTAGATACTAATAATTTAAAATATGTAAAATTTAGGTTTGGATAAATAATAGAAAAAGAGAAATACTGATCCAGAAGAAAATTTAAATATTAGAAAAGGAGAGATCTAATAAATTATTATGGATGAAGAAATAAAGGATTAATAGAATTAATCTGAGAATTAAGAGAATTAACAGAAAGATGATGAAAGTATTGAGAATTCTTAAGACAATTAATTAGAAGATTAATAGGGAAAAATAGATAAAGTATTTGATTAAAAAAAAGACTAACTTTAGCTAAAAAATTAAATTTAAGAAAATTCATCAGAAAATTAAGAGAGATAGTTTGATGATAATTAAAACATCAAAATTGATGAACCAGGCTTAAAAAATTAGAATTCTTAAGATATCTCATCAGATGTTGAATTTAGAAATTAGGTATTTGATTAAGAAAGTGAAGAAGATTAGCTTGATAATTAAATTGAAAGAGCAGAGAATGAATCTGAAAAATAAGAGATTTAATTAGAAGATAATTCAAACATCAAAATTGATGAATCAGGATTAAAAGATAAGAATTCTTAAGATAACTAATAAGGAGTAGAATAAAGTAAAATAAATTAGGTATCTGATTAAGAAAGGGAATAGTTACCTAAGATAGAAAATTAAATTGAAGAAGTAAAAAATTAATTAGAAGATAACTAAAACTTCAAAATTGATTAATCAGACTTAAAAGATAAGAATTCTTAAGATAACTAGTTAGAAGTTCAATAAAATAAAATAAATGAAGTATCTGATTAAGAAAGGGAATCACCTAAGATTCAAAATCAAATGGAAGAAGAAGATAATTAATCTAAAAATTAAGAGAGTAAATAAAAAGATAATTAAAGCATTGAAATTGATTAATCAGGCTTAAGAGATAAAATTTCTTAAGATAACTAGAGGCAAAATGAATAACTTTAAATTAATTATGTATTTGAATAAAAAAGCGAACAATAACTTAACATAGAAAATCAACAATAAGAAGAAGGGAAGAATGAATCTTAGAATTAAATCTAAATTGAAAATTCTTAAAGTAATTTACTCAAAAATGAATAAGATGAACATGAGGTACTTGAATAAAAAAGAAAATAGCTCTATATTGAAAACTAAATATAATGTAATTAAGATGACCTCTTTGGAGGATCATAAAACATTTAAAGTTATTTAGATGATGATATGAATGATTAGTAGTAAGATAATGGGATTATTCTTAATTCCTAGGAAGATGAAGAGATTTAAAAAGATAATGATAGAGAATAATAGTCCAATTATGATGATCTAGGATAAGATATTTTTGAAGATAATCAATAATTAAACTTTTAAAATTTTGAATAGGGAATTTTAATCAAAAAAGAACATTTGAAAGACAAAATTGAGAATTTTATTTATAATTGCAATTAACACCTTAAAAATATTTTAGATGGATGTCAATATTAGGTATTCATTCATTCATTTAGATTCTACTGAATAAATGCTTAAATTAATACTCTTATTTAATAGTGGAATACTTTAGTAATTATTTTTAGATAAACTAAATTCGCTGTTTACGATAGATTATTTATAGGAAGAAATTATTGTAAGTTTTTACAATTTACTTCAACATTTTAATTCAAATATTTTATTTTAATTAGTGGGTAAATATTTTAAATATGTAATGAATCATTCATTATTGAATTTAACTCTATCTTAACTTAGGGAAACGTAAAATAATTAAATTATCAAGATTTAAAATTCATAAGATTTTTAAATAAAACTAAAAGTTCATAAATGTAAATTTATTGAATCTTCTTTAACAACACTTAATATTAAAAATTAAAACCTTAAGGAGAAACTGGTAAAATTTTATTTTTTATTTAGAATTATTTTATTTTAATTTTTCCTATAATATTTTAACATTTATTAAAAATTTAAAACAACAAAATTTAATCAATTTTTTTAAAAAAAAGAGAGTAATTTATTTAGAAAAATAGCTTATAGAAATGAATTAATAGTTAATTAATTATTGCTAAATCAAATTAGATAGTAAACAATTTAACTTGAATATAGAAATTTAATATTTAATTATTTAAAAATTTTAGGTCGTAATTTATATTGATATTCTAACAAAAAAAAGATTGATTTATTGTTAATAGTTTGTAAGTTTGATTTTTTGATAATTTAGTTGCTAATATCTTTCTAAAGTTCGTAAGATTTTTTTCAAAAAAATGCCAAACATATAAATGAATACTAAGCTTAATTTTAAATTAAAAAACAGAAGGTAAAGGATAAATTAAATAAAGGCTAGTTCAAATAAAATTATTTATTAAACTTAATAGGGAAATAAAGAGGTAACATTTGAATTTCAATTTTAATATCTAAAATAATAAAATCTATTTTAAGTTTAAGGTAACATTTTTAGTTTATGTACTAACTGCAGAAAGTTAATAATTCACACAATATTAGTAAATAAAAAAGAAGAGCTTTGATTAAGATTAAAATATTATTTTAAAATAAAGGGATTATCAGCAAAGAGATAAGGGATAAGTAAATAAATTTTTTAGAATGATTATTGATATCAAATATGATAAATTTAAATTACTAGAATAATGACAAGGTAAAAATAATTTCAACTGTTTGTTATTTTAATAGTTTTAATAAAAACAAAAAGGCATTGAGTACTTTGCTAAATTTTAAGATAGATTATGAAGGAAATAAAGAAGTAGAATCATTTTCATTGAAATTCAAATTAATGATTATTCGTTTGTTTAAAATTATAGGGAATATGGGTAATATTAAATAATACAGGCTGAAAAGGAAATAATTAATCTTTTTATTTTTAAAGTGGGTAATAAATATAAAATTCAAAGAATGACCAACAAACCAGCAATAATATTATTAATTTATATTTAATAGATAGTAAAATTATTTCCTTTCTTTAAAATTAACTTAAATTCAATATTAAAATTAGCATGTAAAGATGAAATTAATTAACTAATTAACCAAACCTTTATTTTCAATAAAGATATCAGTACATTTTTAGTTTAACAAAAAATTATTTTTTCAAAAATTTTTCATAAATAAAACAGAAGGTAATTTCAAAATCAATGAAGATACTTATTTAACTAAATTTTGTTTAATATCAATCAATCTAGTAAGGAGATGTAAAATTTTTTTCTTTTATTTGAAATACATTTTTATTTCATTTTTCTAAAAAAGTAACCATCTGACTAAGGAGTAAGAAATTTTATTAAGATATAAACCAAACCAAAATTAACACTTTAATTTTTAAAATTTAAAGGAAGTATATTTTTTAAACCAAAATAAAGTAGTCTTAATAAAATAATATTTTTCTTAAAGTTAGTAAATTTTTTATTTATTTTTGAAAAAATTTAACAAAAAAATTATTTTTTTAAATAGTCAGTAAATTAAGAAATTTAGATTCATCAAGATAATTCATATTTTTTAAATATCTCAAGCATCACGTATGAATTTTATACTAATATCTATAACTAATGAACTAACTAACTTATTTTTATAAAATTTAGTCTGTAAATTTATTGAGTCTGATTTTTGTTTTTAATCATGTTACTAATAATAAAAGAATGTAATTTATCTTATAATATTATTGATGACGAGACTCAAAATTTTCTTCATTTAAATAGCTTGTATGATTGATTTTAAAATGAAAGCTAATTCAGAACATTTTATTATTTTAGAAAGTAATTTTCTTTGGGAAAATTTATTTTGTTATGACAAATGATATAATAACAAAATAGTATGTAAGGATTGCAAATTTTTGAAATAAAACTAAATTTACAATTTTGAATGTTAAATTAAAAGATCAAAGTAAATTTATTGGGTATTAATTGTAATTTAAATATGATTAAAAATAAAAAAGTTTCAACATGACGTATATTTTTGATTTACTTATAAGGAGTTATTTATCTGAACTATTATGATAATTAAAAATAAATAGAACAATGTAATTAATTATTTAAAATACTTATTGTGAAAATCTTAATTAAAATAATCTTTTAAAAATAATCATTAGAATGTAAATTGATTGAATGGAAGATACATTTTTTAATTAAAATTTTATTTTGCTTGAATAAACAGAAAGTAAACATTTGCTGCAACAAAATAATTAAAAATCGACAACTTAAATTATTAAAAAGGCGATTGTAATTTAGATTTAAAATAAAAAAATTAATTAAACATTATTTTTTTATGATTAAAGTCATCAGTAAATATTAGATAATTAATATAAGTATTCATGACAATTCATTTTTTTTTCAATTTAAAAGTCAAATTTCCTTGAGGTAAAAAACTTTATTATTTAATATTGTTAATTTATTCCTTTCATTGACTGTAAAACTATAGGCTGAAAATCTTTGCAAGTACATATAGGATCAAGGGTTTATGCTTAAAAATCTATAAGATGAGCAATAAAATAATTGATTAAGAAAATATAATAATTTTATTGAGATATCGATCGATTTCAAAACTAATTAAAATATATTTACAATCAATCAGTGATTATTATTATTATTTAAATTTATGTTACTTGTTTGTAATTTTTAAAAATCTTTCTTTAAATTTTTTTTTTTTCTTAAAATATTTTTAGTTCAGAAAAACATAAATATATTTTATTTAATACTGTCAGTTTACAGCTATGAAAATATTAGATATATATTTATGTATTATTTATTTTTGACTCTCAAGTGTATCTATATGTCCCGTTATTAAGAAGAAAAACAAATGAGATTATTTATTCCTCCTCTTGGTATTAATTTCTAAATATTTCGAAAAGAATTTAATTTAAAAATAATGATTAAAATTAAATTATTGCTTGCAAAAAAAATGACAAGAAAAGCGATTTCAAAAAAGCAAGCAAAATACAAAAATAGAAAAGAAAAAAATTCATGATACCTCTATCTAAATAAAAAATATATTTGTTAGAGATGATTCTTAATTTATTTTACTTAATAAAATTAACATTTAAGAAAGTTTGGCACTAAGTTAGACTAGATTATTTATAGTTCAGATTAATAAGTTTTAAAGATCTATTAATCATTAACAATTAGTATTCTTTGTGTTTTATTATGTCATTGAGCAGTGTAAGAATTTAGAAATTATTTATTAGAGATTAAGTGTTAATTATTTAAATTTAGGATATTTTCTATTTTTCAATCATTTTTAGATGAAATAAAAATAAATTCTAAAACAAAGAAATTGGCAATAATAAAAGAAAAGATATATTTTGTTTGATGGATTGACATTTAAAAAACAAAAATAAAGTTGTTAATTAATATATATAATTTCTAATTATAATATTTCTTTTTATATATTTGATGATATTATTAACTATCTTTGAGAATTATCGAAAATTATATGATATTTGCACATGAATAATTCTGAAAGGTTAATAATACTTTTAGCAAATAGTAATCTATTTATATATTCATCAAAGCCAATCTGATTATTTTTTATAATTATAATTACTTCATGCAAATTAATCTTAAGACATATTATAATACATAATAATTAGAGGACCAAACTCATTTGCTACTTGCTGTGGAATTGATACAAATAATTTACTCAAGTCATTAAATAAAAAGCATTCCAAATCTTCTTCTTCGCCTTTTGAATTAATCTTAATATTTGCTTCGCTTAGATAGCTTTTTAGCTGTTTAATGCATTGTTAGAAGGGTATTCTGCCAATTTTATCTTCAATAATAAACTTTAATGAGTCTAATTAAGATTCATTTTGAGTTTCTGATCTATTTGTAGAGGCCTGTGTTTAGGGTACAGAGCTATTTATACAACTAGAAATATTTTCTTTTTATCCACTGTTTACATCTAAATCAGTGGCATCTTTTTATTTTAAATTATCTAACTTTCCTTCAATTTACTTTTGCTTTGAAGAAATATCTTAATTTTTGTCTTACTAAACTTTATTTTTAATTTTATTGTAATCTTTTTCAGATTTCAGATATTCTTCATCATAATCACTATCTTCTCTGCTAATGCAGTCTTCCCACTCTTTTTCAACAAAATCTCTCTCATCTTCATCTTCACTAGAAGATTAAATATCATCAACTTCATTGTCATTTGTTTCCCTAATACCTTTTAATTTTTGCATCAAATTTTTAGAGCTTTCATCTGAATCAAAATCATCTTAATCATCTCTCTCTAAATTGTTTAGATATCTTTTCTCAATTTCATTAACTGATTTATCCAATTCCTATAGTATTTTATTTTACTTTTCTCTTTATTCAGAGCTATCACTATTAGAGCTGTTAAAGTCAAAATCATTAACTTCTTCTCCATCCCCTACACATTCTAAGAGTTTTTAGAGTATATCCTAATTAGTATGAGGAATATAAGAGACATCATCAATTTAATCCTTGCTTCCTTATGAATTCTAACGTTCTCCTGAAGAATTTTATTATTAAGATTCTTTTTGATTCTGATTTTGTTACTTTAAAGGAGAAGAACTATAATCTTACATATTATATCTCTACTTTTAATTATTATTTTATTATGCACCACTTGGAACATTGTTTGAGAAGAAATTCTATTATTAAATTTATTGTTGTTGTTGTTGTTGTTATTATTATTATTATACAACATTTACAGATTTTTTAGACTCGTAAATCTCAACTGGAATATCTCTTTAATTTAATTTTTTACTTTGCTTTTTAACTTCACTTTCTAATTAGCTTTTTTGAATATTTTCATTGTTTGCTTCGTCTTTTGGAGGCTTCAAATTCATAAAAAATTCTAACTTTTATTCAGATTGAGATTCCATCAATTTTTTTTATCTCAATTATTTAATATCTTCATGCATCTTTCTGCGTTCTTCTTCAAGCTTTTGTTTTCTTTTTTCTTTATCTTCTGAAGTTTATTGTATCTGATTCTTTAAATTCTTTTTACTATTTCCTAAATTGTTTTATTGCTAGCCTAAAGAGTCACGTTTAGAAGGAGGAGCTGCTATATTGTTAACATTATTAACTTTATAGTTATTAGGATTATAATTATTCATATTTTACTAAAAATCATCATTTTTTAAATTATCATATATCTTTTTATACTATTACTCCTTCTTGTTTTCTTTTATCTCTTCAATCTTCTTTTCTAAAGCTTTTTCTTATTGTATAAATTGCTACTTCTTCTATTCAATATTTTCAAATAGAGGTTTTTATTTTCCAACAAATGTTGGCTCAGATACTTCCCTTCTTAATTTATCAATATGACTAGGCATAAAATCTTAAGCATTAGCATTAATCTATCTCTTGATATCATTATTGTTCTCAAAAAATTACATTTTCTACTAATTCAAAAGCTGTTAAGGTCCTCTCTAATTTGGATTCTATCCATTTAAATTATTATTAGCTTATACTGGAGCAGGCTTCTACAATTATTGTTGTGGTTGCTAAGCTGTTTGAGGAGTCTGATCTGTTTGTATTTTCATGTACAAAGCCGGAATTGGTGCTTAATTATTATTATTGTTATTCTGTAAATAATTGTTATTATTTATTTTATATCCAACAATTCCTCCATTTTATGGTATTGAAGGAGTGGATGATATATCGTTTTTAAGAATATTGTTATTGTTGTTTTTGATTAAATTATTTACACTTGGCTATATTTATTGTTGTTGTTACTATTTTTAATTTTAGAATAATTAATAGTTGTTATTTTGTTATTGCTATTACTAATTTTAAGGTAAATACCCTAGGATATTTTATGGTTATGGTTACTGTTAAATTTACTAAACTGGCTTTTATGGAGGTGGCATTTAAATATTCCTATTTTAAGGAGAAAGAAATCCTCCTAATGCATTATTGCCATTATTATTGTTATTATTGTTGTTGTTATTGTTCATATTTAATGGTTGTATATTCTGTCTTGCAATGGGTTACTATTATTACTACATTTGAATTTGGCCTACTTGCTATTATTATTATTATTATTGCTGATTTTATTGGTTAGGCTATTATTGCATTCTTACAGGCTATTAAAAAGGCATAGGAGATGGAATATTATCAATATTTAAATTATTGTTTACAAAATTACGATTATGTAATATAGTATGAGAAAACTCATTTTAACGTATTGTTTCACTTAAAAATTTTTTGATTCTATGCTGTATAATAGGCATTTTTAGAATTTGATTTACCTAAGGTCTTTTATTAGGATCTACATTCAACAACAATCCAATTAGTTAACTAAGATCTTTGGAATAGTAAGAAGAAATAGGAGCATACACTCCTTTTACTATTTTCATAGCAAGATTAGATAAACCGACTCCATCAAAAGGAGGTTTCTATGCACACATTTCATAAAGAATAACACCTATATTAGATATAAAACAATTTATTTATTAATTCAATGCATGAACTATCTTGCCTAAAATGTAGTATGATTAACTAAAAACATTTCAAAAATTTTTGAAGTTGTTTTGAAAAATTTAATTTGAAAAATATTCGAATAACTTTTTAGTAATTTGTTTCATTCAGTAGCATTATTCAAATATTAAATCAAAATCAGCACAAGTTTTATTAAAATAAGTAGCATTTTTAAAGCTTTTTTCTATGAATAAGACAGATAAAACTGGCAAATTAACAATTCAAAAATAAATATAAATTGCTTAAATTTAGAATTAATTTTAATACCCATCGACCATATGTCTGAACGAAAAGAGTAAGGTTTTGCTTCGAGAATTTCAGGAGAGATATAATATGGTGTTCCTACCATTGTTTTACAGTTTTCTCTTGTGTGTCTTAAAACTTTGGCAATACCAAAATCACCAACTTTGAGAGCATTGTCTTTATTCAAGAAAATATTTTATGTTTTTAAATCTCTATGAACAATCTTTCTATCATGGATGTGCTTTAATGCTAAACATATCTATGTAAACCAATCTAAAATTTAATTTTCTGGTATAAATTTCCCTTTATAATCTTAAATTTTTTTAGCTAAATCTCCACCATTACAATAATCCATCACAATGCATAGGGCCTTCTTGGTTTTATAAACTTCACGAAATCTTACTATGCAAGGGTGGTTTAATGCTTCTAAAATATGTGCTTCACGAACTGTTTCCTGCTTCTCAGCTTCTGTCATGCTCTTCGTGTCCATCTTTTTTATTACACAGAGACTCCCATCACTCTGACACTCTACTAAATATGCTTTACCAAAAGAACCCTCTCCAAGCAATTTTATCTATTTATAGCGCTCATTATCAAGAGGCTAATTGTTATTTCCATTTAAAGCAGACATTTTACTAATTTAGTATCAATAATGACCCCTACTTTTTAGCCTCTTACCTGAAAAACTATTAAAATTTTTCAATCTTTCCTATTTTTTTTTTATTAATTATTTGCGCGTTGAGATTGATTGAATGATTTAATTATTCTTCAAATTGTATCTATCTTTCTATGCTTTTTGCGTATTTACCTATACTTATTACTTTTTGTTTATTTAATTGAATGTTTCTTTCTTTTTTAATAGGCTTCAATCTCAAAAACTCAATGTCTTTTGTTTAAACCATAAAGAAATTTACTTATTGTGTGTGTCCAGAATGACAGAAAGACTTGACAGGCAAATAGATTGAATAAATGAATTCATTAGTAAATAAACTAATAACTAACTCAAACCAAATCAAGTTTTGAATGTTAATTTTTAAATTTTTGATCAAAATTTTTTAAAATTAACTAATCCTCCAAAAAATCAAAAGCAGAAAATATATTATGTTTTTTTTTCCATTCATATTTTCAATGGATAATTATGAGTTGGCTTCTAAATTAAATCAAATTAATAAATTCAAACATCTTTCTATTTTAAGATATTAATTAATTACTTCAGATTCTTTTGTCCATTAAAATCAAAAAGAATGAAAGAATACCAAGATTTTTCTATCAAAATTAATATTTTAAAAATTATTTTATTAAAAGAGCAAATAAAAATTAATTTTTTTAAAAAAATTAAAAAATATAAAAATAAATAAATTATTTTCAAAAAATAATAATTAAAAGTAAGGTTTATTATTACTTTTAAATTGATGTGATTTGGAAGTTAGCACTCTTTTTTACGAGTTTTTTAGACATATTAGATTTGCAAACAAAATTTCACTTTCTCAAAATATTTAAGATGAGGAGTTTTTCATTTAAAAGATCTAAAGAAGCAAAGAAAAAATAGACGTTTTTGAGAGCAATTAATAAGAAATTTGAAGATTGAATAAATATCTGTTGAAATGTAATTTGATTTTATTATTATTTTTTGAAAATAATCTTCTCTTTTCAGAAAATATATTAAATGATTAATTTGAATACAGTGATAATAATTTTGAATAAATTTCTTTAGATAAGAAAATTTTCATGATAATTTAAAAAGAGAATTAATGTTTAATCATATAGAGTATTTTTAATGGTATCAGTTGAATTATAGAAGTAATTAAAACTTGAAATAAAAGTAATGAAATACTGATTATGAAGAATTATATATTTACAAAAGTTTATCAGCATTAATTTAAAATTTTATTATTAATTGTTTAAATGATGATTTATTTTACTATATTTTAAAATGTTTGTTTATAATGTTTTTTCATCAGAAAGGCTTAGAAACTACTATTTTTTCATTACATTCTTAGAAGAATTTATAATATGGTAAGCTTGCTAAAACTGGGTATTTTGCTTTGTCAGTTAATATATTTTTATTGAAAGATTGCTTTTATTTGTCACTAAATTCTCTTAATTCCTAATTATATTGAAAATATTTTATTTAATTGGAATCAAAAAAACAATGAAGGTTAATTTTACTTGTAATGAACGGTAAGGAATTTCAAGCTTGCCTTAGTTCCAAAATAGTATAGAAATTTGCTCTACATGGGTAACCTTAATATTAAATCTCTCATTTCCATTATTAATATTTACTGCTATAAGTTATTAACCTACTTTAATCACTTCATCTTCTTTTGCTATTATATCTGCAGAGGGATGAGCATCACCGTTATTCCATACTCTGTAAACTGTCTTCTTACCAGGTAAAGTAGATTTTTCAGATTCTTGAGATAATTTATGTTTGGGAACTCCTTCTAAATCGATTAACTTGTAAACACCTCCTAATGCTGGTTATTTTTGACAAGTGACTAAGTTTGTGCCTATACCAAAAATGTCGATTGAGTGTCCCTATTTATATATTTATATTTTGTTCTATTTCTTTTTTTATTAAATTTTTTATTACTTTTTTATTGAGTTCTCTCAAAGAGTCTTCATTAATGTCATTTGAAGCTGCAATCTTGAAATTTTTAATTTAAGGTAATTGGTATTTCTATTCTACGAAATCGAATAATTTTCTGCTATCCCTAAATTGAAAATAAAAATGGTTCACTTTACAATAATTCATATTGAATAAATATATATTTACAATGAAAGTTTTGCAAGATCACCTGAATCTAATCTGATACCCTTAGGTTAAATACCTGCTTTGATAAGTGCTAATGAAACAACTAAAAAGTTAGGAACACCACTGTGAATAGTATCATAAGTATCTACTAGAGCCAAGAAATTATTAGGCATAGTTCTAGCATAATCTAAAAATGCAGCAAGTTCAGATTCGTTAGAATGGCCATACTATTTTGATAAAAGATACATTAATTACTGATATGAATTAATTTTGATAAATTTATTATTTGTATATAAAATAAATGTTATATTTTGTTCTTTTCAAACAAGGATTTATTTTATTTAAATGTAAAATTATGTTAATTATATTTACTCCTAATTCGTTTCTGTAATCGAGAGCAGTTTACTTTATAGGGACTCCATTGATTTCATATTCTTTCACTTATTCCAAAGAGTTGTAAGAAGTTACATAAGAATGAGCCATAGTACCACTTATGGGAATACCAAATTTATAACCTGCTAAGACATTAGATGTTCCATGGAAACCACCAAGGTAGGCATATTAACTAGCCATAAGTCCACCATCAGGTCCTTGAGCTCTTCTCAAACCAAACTCAAGTAAAACAGATTTTTCTCCTGCTTCTTATTTCATTCTTGCAGCATTAGTAGATAACAATGTTGCAAAGTTGATTATGTTGAGTAAGGGAGTTTCAATCAATTAAAGAATACCAATTGGGCCTTATAATCTAATCAAAGGTTCTCTTGGGAATACCACTGAACCTTCTTCCATGGCTTTATATTTTAAAAAAATACATTTTAACAATATGTTTTACTTGAATTGGTATAATTGTCATTAGAATATTAAAATTCTGCAATCAAACAAAATTTACCAAAAAGCTTGATTTTAGAGCAATCTAGATTTTAAAGCCATTCAAAAAATTCAGGTTTGTCATTAGGTAATTATGTCCTTTTGATTATTTGTTAAAGTTCAGATTAAAATATTTTTATTTTTCCAATAAAATAGTTCATTTTTACTTCAAGTATTCTACATGCTCTTTGGGAATTTTGAAATGAGCAATAAAAGAAATGAGTTCATGTAAACCACCAAAAATAGCATACTATATTATAAAGTTAAAATTAGGTCATTAATTTATCTTTTGCTATTGAAATTCTATTTTATCTAGAATTTAAAATGCTTTGCAAATATTTACTTGTCCATGGAAAGGGCATTTTCTGAAGAACATTTCAAAAGAAGCTTCTTGTTCATGCTTATTATTGTAAAAGTAGGAATAACACATAGTAATTTGATAGTGATCAGTGAGAATGGGAGTAATCACATCGTTGTGAGCTGTTACAGGGATGTTTGTAGTCATTTGTGAATTAGTTAAGCTTTGATACTTTTTTAGAGATTTATGAAAGTTTGCTTTGTTTTGTTTTTTTAATAATATTTGTTTAATACATACAGTAATTGTTTTGGATTTATATGAAATTGTTGTAGCAAATATGTAAGATTTTACAGGGCTTCCGTTTTTATAAGAAATTTGAATTAGAATTTGAGATAGATTGTTAGAAAGTTTCTATTTTTTTATTTCTGATCATAATGATTCTTTAATTAAACGCGGATAATTCCTTAAAAAATTTATGAAAAGTAAAAATTAAAGTTTTTATTCTAAAGCATATTTTTGTCATACAAGTATGAAAGTGCTTGCTTATTTTACTTACATTTAAGGTTGATTTTTATAATATTTATTTTTATAATTTTGAATACTTATAGAAAGATGAGCGGTGAATAATTGTTTTCTGGCTTTTGCCTTTAGAAAATTGATGTAGAAGTTAAGCAATAGATTTTATTAAATAGAAAGTTACATACCTTTTGGCATATTATATATACTTATCAATCAAAAAATTTCATCATCTTTCTATTGAGACCGAATTAATTTTCTAGAAAAAAATAAGAAATTAGAATATCTCTAGTAAAGTAATGACATACAAATAACTTGAAAAACTCATTCAACCCAACGAATCATACAGGCTATTTCATTATGAGTTAAAAATATTTTATAAACATTAAGAATAGATAAATAAAATTAATCCAAAATAAATGGCTCAAATTATAAATAGATCTTTCAAATAAAAAAATCTTTTTTATAATGAAGAACTTCTTCTATCATTTATTGTTATAAAAAAAGCTATTTCAAACTCTTTTAATAAAATTTCTAAGTAAAAAGTGATACTTTTTTATTAAAAAAAGTAAGTTGATATTTAATCAATCTAAAGCGTCTCCAGCAAAAAATTAAGAACTATTAATTTTTTTATGAATAAGAAATAAATATATTCTCATTTTTAATAGTAAAAAAATATCAATCAAAATATTTTAACTAGAAAATGTATTTTTTTAATTAAAAGTATTTCACATTTGTAAAATCAAATTTTTTGAAAAAAATATTTTTTTAATTATCTTTATGAAAAAAGCTAATAAATAAATACACTTGTTAAATAAATGAGCTATTTCTAGTGCAAAGCTTGTTTGAATTGAAATGAATGATTCATTGAATTTAATTTATAATTAATAGATATTATTTTAAAATTTTAACTCTTAATTCAAATAAATAAATAGATCAATTCATAAATTGCAGTATTGATTAAAAAAATAAATTGTCTTATTATTTATGAATGCGATTTTGCATGTTTATTTGTGCTTGTATGTGTATTTTGAGTGTTGTGTGAGTGAAATATAAAATAAAATTTGATGAATAAACAAATAAAAGGATTAAGATAGAATTGTAAGGAATTTAGACAGTAATTCATAAATTTAGAAATAACATATAAATAAAAATATCTATTGATAGAATTTAAATATAATTTTATAAGTAATGTCAAAGAAAAGAACTCCCGAAGAGGTTGAAGAAGCAGCAAAAACTGTTCTTAAAGTATAAAATTTAAATTTAAATTTCAACATTTTTGATTCAATTGAATTTTCCTAATTTTTCATTTTTTAAAGCTATGCGAAAGCGTAGAAAATTAGATAAAAAGTCTTAAGCAAGATTAGCTCTCAAATAATTAAAGAGAAACTATAGTTAAGGCAATTAGTAAGGATTTAAGCAATCTGAAAAAGTAAAAATCTATTTATAAATTAGAAATAATCCATTTTATTTGCTAATTTTTTAAATATGCTTCCAAATTAAATAAATATTGCTTAAAAGTATTAGGAAAAATTAGCTAACAGATGTTGTATTAAAGTAGCATGGTTCATTCTAATTCTAATTCAATAAGGAAGCAATCTACACTCTTTAGAATATTGTTAATCATGCTGACAACGTAATTACATCTTTAATTTTGCTCAGAAGCATTTCATAGTTTCATAATTCTTCTTCATCATAAATCAAAAAAAAGGTCATTAGAAAAGTAGAATAGAATTTCCCAAATGCCCAAAAAGATGAATTCTTATAATGGTAAGTAAATAAATAAATATAGCAATAGGTTAATAAGTATGTTTGTTATCAATAGGTATTAAGAATTCAGAGAAATAATGAATCACAGAATTAAAGAACTTAAGCAAAGGCAATAATAACCCAATAACAAGAAGGTAATAAATAATCTTTATTATTATTAAATGAAAGAAATATTTCAATAAATATAAAAACTTAATAGCTTAAAAAACCTGGAAACTAGAAGTAAAATGACAAAAACGATTAATTGATTGAGGCAATAGAATTCCATTAACAAAAGCTAGATGAAATAAAAGTTAATTTGGAATCTCACATAAACATTCCTATCCCTGTATATTTATTTTTATTTAAAAATAATAAATTATTTATCTTATATTTGATATATAAATAAATAGATCGATTCATTAACAGCTATTAGATAAGCTCTAAAAGATATTTTCAATACAGAAAACTAAGATGAACTCATAAACAATGAAAATATAAAATTCGTATAATTCTTATTTCATTGAAAGTTATTGATGGAAATAAATTAAAACATGTTTATAATAAATAAATAAATAAATAGCATTATGATACTATTGAAAGCGTTTATGAAAGTGAATCAACCTAAACAACTAAATAATAGGAAGTAGCTCAACCAACTGTTAATAATAACACCAGCAACAATAGCAATAACAACAATAGCTCATTCACTCTTTTCAATAAAAGCAAGTTGTTGGCATCTCAATAAGAGAGAAAAAAAGACTTCTCATACCTTACAAATATGCTCCAAACAAGCTTTAGCAACTCTATACAGTAGTCAGATTTTTATCCTTCTGAATTGACAAAAGTGAGCACATCAAATAAAAGCTTATTCCCCAAACATAAAATGCTTTCAGAAGATGTCTTCAACAAGTTTGATTTAGAAACACTTTTCTTCATTTTCTACTTTTAGAAAGTACGTTATTTAATTAAATTAGTTTATCTTTTTATGATTAATTAAAATTATAAAAAGAATACATACGAGTAATACAATGCTGCTAAAACTCTTAAAAATAAGAGTTGGAGATATCACAAGAAGTATATGACCTGGTTCCAAAGACTTGAAGCTCCTAAAGTAAAGAGAGAAATATTTATGATTTGGGAAAATTAAATTATTTTGTAAAAAAAAGATTTAAGAAGAGGAATATGAACAAGGAACATATGTAATTTTCGACTATGAAAAAGGGTGGATCTAGAGAAAGAAAGTAGACTTTAATTTCAAATACACTTATTTGGAGGATGAATTAAAAGTCTGAAAAGAAATCCTCTGATTGCAACAACAAATTAAGATATAAAAATTCATTTATAGATAGATAGTCAATTAATTAATTAATTAGCTTTTCTAAATTATTTGTTGATTCCAAATAGAAAAGATATATTTAAATTAATAAGAATCACATTCCCTCAATATAAATAAGCTAAGAAATATCCACTTTTCTGAATGTAATTAGCTACCAATGAATGAATGGGCGGAATTCTATTTAAACTATCAAATAATACTTTATCTTTACTTATCCTACCTACTTTTATATATTATCTGCTTATCAAAAGATCTCAGTTTATGACTCAATATTTTTATAATTAAATCTCATAATAAGTTTTAATCATTTCAAATCTTATTGTTTCATCTTTGTTTGCATAACCATAATCTTAAAGAGTTAATACTATATTAATCAAAACTATTCGCAATTTTACTCATTTTAAATACTATATAAATGATAATAAAAAATCAGTAAAAATTAAATAATAATATCTTCTTAAAAAATTAAAAAAAGGTTTTTAATTTAATAACAAAAATAGAGATAAATTTAGAAAGGATATTTTAATTTATTACTTTTCAAAAATTTCTTTTTATTCTTTGAATTTTTCGCTTGTTTAAACTCTTTTTTCAGATAAGAAACAGATTGAAATAAATTAAAAGATAAAATCAATTTTTCTTTAATTCACATTTAATTGCAAATTTATTTTTCAAAATTTTATTAATTCCTAATTTTTTTTGAATATTTTATTTTATATTAAATTTACTTTAGAAAAATTAAAGTTGATTTAAAATATCATAGAATTTCTAAAAATTGGATAAGTTTAATAATAGTGTTAGCTGTTTTAAATTTTAGAATACTTTTAAAGAAATTCATTAAATCACTCCAAACGAATAAAGGAATAAGAAATATTACCAAGTTAGAAATTAGTTTACAAAAAAATATTAATATAATTTCTCATAAGTGTTTTACTTTAATTAACAATAAATAGTAGTAAATTTATTTTTTAATTACTAAATTTTTTGAACATTTTATTTTTAATTTTTTTATTTAAAATTTGATCTTAGAAGAATTAGAATAAGAATAGAAAATAGGTGAAGTTAAATTTTTTGAACAATTCATTCTCATTTTTTTTGTTAAAAATTTATCTTAAAATAAGACTTTGAAAAATTGTTTTAAAATATGATAAAATGCAAAGATAAATCTTTATTTTATATTTTAGATTATTTTAAAGAAGTTCATTAAGAATACTCCTAATTTGAGGACTATGTAGAGAATTTATGTAAGATTAATGATGTTATTAGAAATATTTAATAATTAATTTAAAATAGATATTAAATTCTTTAGAAAATATGAATTTAATCTCTTTTGAGTGTTATTTTACAAATTAAGATTATTGTTTTTTTTTTTCATTTTTGATCATTGGAAAACTTAACAGATAGTGATGAAAGCATTAACTGCAGGTTGAGAGTAGTATATATATTTTAATTAGTTTTTAATAACTGTTTGATTGATTATTAAAAAAACATTAAATTTGATTAAATTTATTTATGATTTTGGACAATAATTTTTGCTGAAAATTAATTATAAGATATGGTGTGGTGTATCTTAGTTTTTTGTTTTACAAATATAAAATTTCGTTTTTTCATGATCAATTTGAATTTAAAATTTAGTTATTTTTTTAAAAGAAAATATTCTCAAAAATAAATTTATCATTCCACTCTTAAAATATTTGTTGTATGTATGAAAAATGATAAAAACTTTTAGTGCAGATGATTTAAACAATAAATTATTTTGTTAAATATTTTGCAAAAAACTAAAAGATTTTAGGTATGTGTGTTGCATGTATGTGCATCAATGCATATATGAAAAATTATAAGCCTTAAAATAATTAATGTTCAAACCAACAAAAATATTATTGCAATAAGACTGACTAAAAAAAGATTTGTAGAATATGCAAAAATCATTTCTAGCCAATATCTATTAGAAGCTAAATAAAGATATTCTTTTTGCTTTGTAAAATCAAATACAATTATTGGGCTTTATCAAATGCAAGAATGTATCTATCTATTTATTTATTTATCTATCTATCTATCTTCATAATTGTTTTATTTATTCTACTTGATAATTAAAAAAATTGCTTTGCTTGAGTTGATTGGCTAGAATTTCATTAATTTGCTTTTCTTTATTGATTGCTTGCTTGAATTTTTTATTGATTAGTTGGTTTGTTTGGAGTTTCTTGGCTTTGAAAAAATATTTAGAATAATGGAGAATGGTGTGAGTTTGATTTAGAGAGAACAATTAGAGCTAATAACAAGAACGTTTTTAAGAAAATCTCAATTTAAATAAAAAATACAATCCCTTATTAACTAATTAATGCAAATACTTTATAATCTAATATTAATTTGCTATTATACATTATGTTTAGTAGTTATTAATATATTATATTCGTAAGAAATGATCTTTTAATAAAATCAAGCCTTAAGGGCACCTTCGATGATCTTCTTTTCATCTTCAGTGATTTCGGGAGCGTACTTTCTAATGGCAAGAGAAGAGCAACCCTTAACCTTCTTGATTTCACCCTTAGCGTTAGCGGTGAAGTGACCCAAGTACTTACCCAAATCAGCTCTCTTGGGGACAGAGACATACTTAATTTAGTTTTAACTGCAGAGAGCCTTAACTAACTTGACGTAATTACCTTAATCGCAATCTTCAGCAACGCAAACGAAAAGAGCTTGCTTGGCTTCAATGGTTCTCAAGACTTCGTGGAGACCCTTGGAGATGGCATCTTGGCAGTTAGAGCTCTTGATAACCTTAGCTAAAACTTCGTTTAATTATTCGTTTTGGTCAGCCATTTTAATAATATTCCCTTTTCTTTTATCAAATATTTATTTTTGATTCTTTTTTGATTTTTAATCTTTTTTTTGGTTTCTTTTATTTTAGTTTTTCCTTTCTTAACTCTATTCAATTTTATTACTTTCCATCATATAAATGTCCCTTGTATTTTTCTCATTCAATTTGATTCATTCCCATATCAAATTTAATTTCATTCTCCTTTCATCCTTTTTCATTCTCTTATTTTATATTTTCTTCTTTCTCCATCTTCCCTTTTTATCAAATTCACTCCATCTTTCCCTTTCTTCCCTCTATTTATCATTTACAATCTATACAAACAAAACAAACATTTTCTTCATTATATTAATTCTTTCTTCACTAACTCGCTAAATATCTCATTATAAACCATTTATTTATTTATTAATTCGCTCACTTACCTAAGCATATTCCTTATTTCACTCTCATCATTAAATATTTTCTTTAGTATAAAAATATTTTTACAAATTATTTTATTAAAAAATATTTTAACAAGTTAATTTTTAATTTATTTCGGGTGTGTGAACAAAACTTTTTTCTATTTTAGATGAACAATAAAAAATTCTCAAACTGATTTCATTCAACAAAGCAAAGTCGAGAAATTAATTAATTATCTCCCATTTCCAACCAAAATAAAAATTTGAATGAATTTTAGAGTTGATTTTTAAAATGATTATTTATTTCAAATAGCAAAATAAATATTAACTAAGAATTAATAGTAATATGAATAAAGATAGATGGTAAGTAACTTTTGAAACACAATTAAAAAATAAACACAAAACAAAGTAGTATATACATTAAAAAATGTTCAATTAAATTTATTTTTTGCTTTTATACAAATTTTAAATATGATTGACAACTAACTAATTTGCTCTTTAATAGAAAATTTAATCCATTAAGGTTACTTTTTTGATATTTTATTCTACCATTCATTTTTTTACTTTTATAAATACTTTCAGCTTTCAATTTTATCTCTCGCTCATTCATTATGATGAAATTATTAAATTTCTATCCAAAGATCCAGAAACTAAATCTTTTGAGAAACTACCAAACCTTTGTTTATTTATTTATTTAAATTATTTATTTCTTTTTATTTTTAAAATTATTTTACTTCAAAGACTTAACAGCAGCAGTATGATAAGAGAATGTTGAGACATTGTTCCATTTTTTGGTTTCGTAAAGCTTTATTTATCCTGTAGTAGAACCAGCAGCAAATACGTTACCAGAAAGGTCGAATTCAATACTTGTTAAATCAAATTCTTCTCCTTCTCCAAACAAAGTTTTAATGCACTTAGCTTTTCTTAAATCAAAGATTTTTACTAATTTATCTACTGTACTACCAACTGATAAAATATAGCCATTTTCACTGAAGCTGATCAAATCAATAGCTCCCTTTTTGAAATTAAAAAAGCAAAAGTTAAAATATATTTTTTCAGTTATTATTTGTTTACATTAACATTGTCTTCTAAGGATGTCATAATTTCATTAGCAGATATATTCCATAATTTAACTGAACCATCACTGCATCCTATACCAAGAATATTACCATCAGGATGTACTTAAATACTGTGAACGCTCAACTTTCCTACTAAATCATTAACTTCCAAAGCAAGAGAAGCCTTTTTATGATAATAAATTTAAATTAATTAAACTATTAACATTTTTTAATATTACTGTAATTGCATCATGATATGTAATAGAACCGTCTTTAGCAGAAAGAACGAAGAGAGATCCGTTAGGATGAGCAGATACAGATGTAAATGAAGAATTAGTATTGTAGGTATATAAACTTTTAAATTATTTATTTTCAGCTTAATATTGATAGAGATGAGCAACATGTTCAGTTACTGCAACAAAGTGAGGATTTTCATCATTTCCTAAAAATGTCAAACCAACAATATGCTTATTTAATTCAACAGTTCCAACAATAACATTTTATACAGTATCATAAAGGATAACAGATCCATCTTTACCTCCACTAATAACTAAATTTCTTTAGCGATTGTAATCCAAAGCATTAATACCTGGATGAGTGGTACTATGCAAACTGACAGTTTCCTTAGGACCATAGCTAGAAATGACCTATAGTTAAATTTTAACAAAAAATAAAGCATTTTCTTTTATATTATGATTTTATATTGTTTACTTCAGTTGTTGCAAATTTGCTATTGTATTCAGCATCTTTCTTTCTATCTTTTCTAATTTGATTCAGCTTTAATGCAGTTTCATTGATTGAATCAATAATAATTTAAGGAAGTTTGATATTTGCTTGTTATTGTTATTCATTTTAAGCATCTTATTCTTCTAACTCCATTTTACCTTATCTTAACTTTTCTTAAAGTTGAGCTACTTCGCTAAATATAAATAAAAACAATTTAAATCAAAACATCATTTGAAAGATGAATGTAAAATTATAATTCTCAAGCAGCATAATTATCTTTTTCTAAAATAAAAAAAGGCATTGGCTTCATTTCTTGTTTTCAAATTGTTAATTAAAATAATATGGTTACAATCTAGCTTCATCTCTTTCTTTAATCAAACGGGCTATAACTCTACATGCAGCATCATGTTAGTAAAGAGCATGAGAAAGCTCTTAACGAACAGTTTCTAAATGTTATTTTAAATTATAAGTTTCAAGCATTAATGCATCCCATTCGTTCTAAAATGTTTTTAATATTCCAGGAATAGAATTTGCTGTAACAGATCTAGGCTTTGTTTAGATATTTACTAGTTAATAAATTAACAAAAAGAATTAAAATAAATTCACAATTCGATAATTCAATATAAATATGTCAAGATTTCATTTAAACACGTTAGAAATAAGACCTAAAAATAATTTATTTTAAGCTAGAGTGACAATTTCAATTAAAAATCAGCTTGAATATTTATATTTATTTACATTAAACAGGGATCAAATCATCGTTGCTTAAGGCTTATCCAGTAATTGGACATTAGCCCGTTGATTAAATATGCTTTTCAATAACTCTTTTTTCAAAAACATGACCACTCTTTTTTGAAACAACAGGTTCGTGAAGCTATTCACCAGTTATTGCACAATAATTCCAAGACATTTTGAAATGTAATTAACTATTTGATTTTTTAAAAGCTTTAATATGATTAATTAATTTTATTGCTATTAAGATATATATTTATTTATTACTAATTGATCTTTTCTTTATTTTATCAAGTTCTTTAATCAATCTTCATTTAATATATTAACTTTCTATGATGGATACTTTTTATTTAATTTCAAAATTTACCAAATCTCAATCAATATCTCTGTCTAGACACATCCCATTTATTATATCATATCTTTTAATTTTTTTAATATATTTGTACATCCTTCACTTATTTATAAAAATCATTTTATTTATTCATATTTCTAAAATTTAGCTTAAGTCTCCTCTCCTAACTTTTTGGCATTTGTTCAAAAATGTATTCATGTTTAAAATACTTATTCAAAAAAAATTAATAATTAATCAATGTTAGTTAGTTTTATAAGAAAATTTGTTTTTAACTTTTTCATAAAATTAATTTTTATTAAATCTTTGATAAAAAAATTTTTAAAGACCAACATTTATTAAATTAAAACATTTAATAGAATAATTAATATTTATATTTTAACATCTAAATTAACAAATAATTTTAATTAGGATTTGATGCTAAATTAATTTACACACATCAATATCTTAAATTAATTTGAAAATTGTTTTGTCTTAACTAAAAATAATTTCAATTTTCAAATAAATATCAAAATTAACACAAAATAAAGATGTGAATATTTTCTTTAAATAAATTAATTAAGAAAGTACGTTGTTATAAATTTATTTGTTAAAAGTGATTGATTGATTTAGAAGTACCTTAATTAAATTAGATAGCTTAGAGAAAATTTACTTAAAATGTAAAATTACATTTACATAATTACAGATATTTGTTTAGGATAGAATTATATTATTTTTATAGTAAAATCTACTCACTTTTTAGGATTTTTTTTATTACCAACCACTAAATCCAATAAAAATATTAGAGTGGAGTGAAAATTATTTTAAAATATCTATCAAGATGTTTCAGAAATTATTATTATGTTAAAGCATTTATTTTATTAATAGTTAAAAACAACATCAGCTTTAATTAAGAGTTCAAAAAATATTTAAAATAACTTAAATGCAAAATTTTTAACATAAAATATTATAAAAATATGTATTTATTAATTAAATTAGATAGAAAAGAAAAGATAAAAGCAATTATATTTAAAATTGTATCAAATTATTGGATAAGATTGGTTTTAATGCTTAAATTGCTTTTAATTAGAAGTAATTGATAGTTTTTATTCAGTTTTCAAAGAAGGTAGTATCTTTAAAATTTTTAAATCTGCTTTTTTATATGTTTTATATTTTTATTTCAAATATTAAAATTATATTTTCCTAATATTTTAAAGAAATGTTGGGGTTACAGTTTGTAAAAAATTAAATTAATTACCCACTAATAATAAAATTGATCATTCAAGCAGATTCTGTAAATTGAAAAATTTTTAATTATTATGTTGTTTAATAATAAAAATTTTGAGAAATAAGATTAAATCACAAATCTTACACAATTCAAAAAAAATATTGTTTTGTTGATTTAGACAAAGTAAATTTTTAAATCAGATTTCAAATTAAGACTTCAAAAATGTTGTTTTGATAAATGAAAACTCTACAATAAAAATATGTTGAATTAAGCTAACATTTTAGATTAAAATCAATTAAATTTGATTTGTTAGAAATTTCGTGTAAGTATAGC
This sequence comes from Tetrahymena elliotti 4EA, assembly GCA_000231825.2. Lineage (NCBI taxonomy): Eukaryota > Ciliophora > Oligohymenophorea > Hymenostomatida > Tetrahymenidae > Tetrahymena > Tetrahymena elliotti. The sequence goes on from JH720297.1 coordinate 925,167, forward strand.
TCATTAAAAATAATTTTGTTTTGTGTATCAATAAATAAACAAATATGATCTTCATTTTTAGTAAAGAAATTAATAAACTTATCTGATAGATGAACAATTAGTAAAAGTAAGATAATTTATCAGATAGTTAATTATTATTACTTATTAGTATTGCTTGTCTCCTCTAATTTATAATTTAGAAGTTGATTTTTTATTACATCAAAAATCATTTAGAGGTTCGTTTATTTTTCCAATAATTAATTAGCAAAAAGTTTAATTAATTAGATATTTTAATTTTAGTAAAAAGAAAGAAAAAAAGAAAAATGAAATTAGAAGTTCCTTCTTAGCAATAACAATAAAGTTAAGTAGAATTGAAAGATTTAAAGAATCATCACTACCATGTTAGACACCCTTTCTATATTTACTTATAAACAATAAACGCTTGCTTAGGAACCTGGTTTTTTGGTTATAATATAGGTGCATTTAACGCAGTTTAAAAAATAATGTAAAAAATTAATGGCTGGAGCTCTAGTGAATTAACTCTCTATTCAGCTTTAATCACAGCAGCTATGCCTTTTGGAGCTTTGATAGGGGCATTCTGTGTAAGATATACAATTTCATATCTTAAAGGTGTAAGAAAAGCACTTATTTTTTTTGATTTCATCTCTATAATAGGAACAATTGTGTTAATTCTTGAAACATCAGTAGCTAATTTAATTATTGGTAGATTCATATCAGGGTTCTGTATTGGCTAAAATACAGCTCTAGTACCATTATATATTATAGACTTTGCTCCAAAAGAAATCAGTGGAAAGGTAGGAACTATAAACCAATTCTTTCAGGCTTTTGGTATATTCAGTAGCTTCCTGTTTAGTCTTCTTCTACCTTATCCTTCTAATATAAGTGAAGGATATAATGATTAAATTCCTTGGAGAATTGTTATGGGTGCTCCTATTATATCTCCCATAATTAGACTAATACTTTTTACTTTGTTATTCAAATTAGAAACACCCACAATACTCATGAAGCAGCATAAATACACTGAATTAAAAGAATTCATTCATAATGTTTATGAGGAATAGGACTGGCAAGATGTATTCCATGATATTGAAGACAAAGTTACTAGTGACTAAGAAAAAGCATTAAGAAACAAGAAAGAAGCTGAAGCTCATCAATAAAAGAAGAGCCATTAAAAATAATAAGAAATAGTAAAAATTTAGCAATCCTAATCAGAAGATAAAAAGTGTATTATTGACCTTGTTGCATAAAATAATACTAACAATGACGGCTAAAAAATAATCAAAAAGAAATCTCAAGATGACTTTTTCAAAGAAAAAATATATGATTTGTGTTCAACTTCATCTAAAAAAGCAAGATTACTTCTAGGATGTATTATTTCTATTACAACTTAATCATGTGGTGTGAATGCGATTAATTTCTATTCAAATACAATCTTTTTAGAAACATCAGGAAAAAAGGGTGCAGCAGGTGAAGAGTCTGCTCGTATTTCTACAATAGTTATGGGTGCATGTATGGCTGGCTATAATTTTTTTGCTTTCTATTTGCAAGGTAAATTTGGAAGGAAATTTTTATTACAACTAGGCACTTTGGTAATTCTTGTCAGCTAGTTATTTATTGGTATATTAAATGCACTCCCTTCAGCTGATGCAATTAGTACAGCTAATGTTTTCTTTATTTTTTTTTTCTAATTTGGATGGCAAATTGGTCTAGGAGCTATTACATGGATTATCAGCCCAGAAATCCTTGATTCTGCTTAAATTTCAATAAGTAGTTCAGCAAGATGGACTACAACTATGACAGTTGGTCTCGTTTTCCCTTATATGATTATCTATTGCAATTTATATGGATCATTCTTTATATTCTTTGGCTTTACTTTAGCTGCTTTCATTTTCTTCTTGTTAAGGTTAAAAGAAACAAAGGGCAAAGACTGCTATGAGATTATGAAATCATATTGTAATCCTTAAAAATATTTAACATTCTAAAAAGAAGCCACAGAATACTCTATTAGACGCTTTGAAGAACAAGAAAACTTTTAGCAAAAAATCTTTAACGAAAACATGGATTTTATTTGTGAAAGATAAATTGATGTTTAAAAAAGTTGATTTTTCCAATAATTAATTTTTTTCTAGATTGGATGTCTGGCTATTTATTTTAAGCTAAACTTAAAAAAGAAATTTCAAAGATAATATCTAAACACAATTTAATTTATCTTTTTTTAAGCCCACAGAATAATCTTTATAATAAAAATATATAAACAACTAATTATATTAAGCTTATTATTTATCTATGTTTAATAAAAAATCTTTTGTAAATACAAATTAAATTAAATTAATTATAATAAATTTTTTTTAATTTTGATCAATAATTGAAATAAATTTCAATATTTAGATAATATCAAAACACAATTTAATTTATCTTTTTTAGAGCTTACTGAATAATCTTAACAACTATATCAATTATGTATAATAATTCTATTACACTCACAATTTATTAAAATTTAACAATAAATTTTTTATAGTTACAAATTAAATAAATAAGAATAAAATCAAATTATATTTTTTATTAATTTTAATTGTTTTAATATCAAATAATTTCCTTCCATATAAGATTGAAATTATTTTATTTTTCATTTTAATTCTTAATGAAAAAAAGATCTTTAAATTTAATTGCATCAATAATAAAATAATTTTAAAATAAATCCCAATTTTTATTTTATTTAAATTTCATAAAAATATTTTAAAATTGAGAATTAAAAAAAGACCTTTGTTTTTCGGAAAGTAAATTTATTAAAAGATTAATAGTTGCATTTATATGCTTGAGTTAACAAAAAAAGAACTAAATAGTATCTCTTGATAATTAGGGTGAAAACCTGAGTTCGAAGATACTGAACTATTAGTGTAAATTTATTCATGAAAATGAAGAGTAAATCTTTACTAAATGCCAATCTCAACTTTCAAACTGTCTATAAACAAAAAAGAAAATTTCAAATTAAAAGTATTTTTTGAATTAAAATTTTTCTGATTTTAAAGAGCCTTATCAATTTTATAATAAATAAAAAAAACTAACCAAAAATAACTCGACATACTTTTATGAAAAATAGATTTTAATTCTAAAAATTTGATAAAAACTCAAGAATTTAACATTAAAAATTCTTATTTTTACTAAAAATTTAATAATTTTGTTAATAAAATAAGAATACATAGATTTTTTTATCATTTTAATAAGAAAAAAATTACTTTTTTGTCACTGTATTTGAAAACAATTTTTCATTTTTAATCAGATAAATGTGAAATAGAAAAATATTTTTCTCAAAAGAAATTTTGGGAAAGAAAATTAGTAATTTTTTAACTTAATTTAATCAAGAGAATAGAGAAAAAATTATTTTTTTAAGTTTATGCGACTATTATTTTTATTTTAAATGAAATTTTTCAAGAAATCATAATATTTTTGTTATGTTTTAACATTACTTTGAATAATATCATTGACATTTAGATAATTTTTTAATCTTCAAATTGTAGATTTGAATAACTTAGAATATATCTTATGTATATTTTATATAGGAAATATAATTGATAAAAAATCTAAATATTATTTCTAATGAATTATTATTGGTTTCGCGCTTTTTAACAGGTAAATTGTTCTTATTGATTTAAAGCTTTAGAAATTGATTAAAAAATTTAATAATTTTACACAAATAATCTTTTGGCTATTCTAAAATTTTCCAAAAAATTTATTTATGAGCTAAAATAACATTTAAGATAAATGGGGAGAGCTTATTCCCAAAGGAGGATTAGTGTAGGAAACATTGATCCTGAATAAATAAGAGCATATTTTAGGTAGAAGAGGAGATTTGAAGGTATTTAATGGTAAAGTGAGCGGAGAACACTGTAAATTGAGATATGATAATATTAAAAAGAAAGTGTATATTTCTGATATTTCTAGCAATGGAACATTCTTATTTGATAAAAAGCTTGATAAAAATGTTGAGGTTGAATTAGAAAACGGAGATTTGGTTAATATTCTTAAGGATAAAAATTAGTGGATTGGTTATATATTTAAGTTTATTGATACCAGTCAAAATGTGAACAAAGAATCATAGGATACTGCCACAAAAAATAATACAGAATAAAAATTATAAGCATCTGCTATTGAATAATAGAATTAAATTGAAAAAGAAAAAATTTAATCTGATTAAATTAAATAAATGTAAAAAGAATTAGAAGAAAGACTAAAAAAGGTCAAAGAAGATGTAAAAAAAGCATTTTTTATTTAATTTCATTTTATTTAGATTTATTTAGAATGAATGAATAAACAAATAAGTTATTTATTGATATGAAAAATTATTTTTCTATCACAAATAGGATGATATATTTGAAAGAGACTCAACATGTGTAATATGTATTGATTTATTATATAATCCATATATGATGTTAACTTGCTTGCATAATTATTGCTGTGATTGCATGAGTGAGCTATTAAAAAAGGATGATATATGTTGCCCTTAGTGCAGAGAAAAACCCATAAGTATATCAAAAAATTATTAGTTGAACAACTAGATTGAGGCTTTTATTAAAAGAAATCCTGAGAAAAAATGGCAAGAAGACATAATAGCTAAAAAAAATGAATTAAATTAGTTCAACAATAAAGATTTTCTTGAATAAATAAATTAAAAACTATCAAATAAAATTAAAAAAAATGGGAGAAAGAAAAGAAACGATTATAATAACGATGACGAAGAAGAAGATTATTCAGAAAATGATAGTTATGAAGACTCTTATTAATCAGAAGAAATTGAATATGATAGATATCAAAACAATAATTAAAATAGATAACTTGGGCTTTTTGGATTCAACTATGCCAACTATGGTGGCAATCTGTTTGTACCACCTCATTTAAGTACTTTACACTTAATTTTTATTTTTATAGTGTTTATTTTATTTAATTTGCATAGATCAGTATATAGTATTCGTAATTAATAACCTTCAAATTGAAAACTAGTTCAACTTATCAAGAATTATCAAACTTTATTTTAATGACTTTAAATTAAATATTTTTATTATTATAATAGATAGATGTGTCGAATGTTAAACTGCAAGATAAGATGATAATTTTAAATGTTCTCCCTTTTAGTAACATATCAAATGCTTAAACTGTGATAAAATGATGCCTTAAAGAAATGATAATAATTTATATCCTTAAAATTGTGCAATATGTGAAAAATCCTTTTGTAATTTATATTTTAAATAAGATTGCCGATCAAAATACAACTCTTTGGTTAACTATCATTTAAGATTATTCTAAGATATTCCTATACCTTTAGAATTAAGTAATAATGTACTCTCAGGTAGAGAAGAGGAAATTAATGTTTTAAAGGTATTTTATAATAATAATAATATGTTTATTTACTAAAAGAAATTACTTTTAAACTAAAAAGGACTTTTTATAAGATGATGAAATGAGAACTCTTTTAATATTTGATCATATGAATGAAAATTTTATTAAAAAAGGTAAATTTAAGTATGAAATTTCCCAAAAATTTATGAAAACATAGGAAAATAAAAGCATTGATATAAACTCTGATACCCCCATTTGTACTACCTGCTTTCCTAACATTTGGAACTAAATGGTCTTTAAATACAGAATGGATATAAAAGATTAATTACCTAAATAAGTATAAGATAAACCAGATTGTTGGTATGGAATCAATTGTTATACAAGAACTCCAGCTCACAATAAAAGATTTAACCATGCTTGCCTTTAAAAAAGTTGATGAAAATTAAAGGCAAAAAAAATAATATTTTGTTCATTTATATTTTGTTTATTTGTTATCTCCAGTTCATTTTCTTCTTGAGATATTAAATTTATTTTGCATCAAATATTTTACAAAATTTAATTTATGAATAGATTTAAAAAGAATGACAATTTTAACTTGTGAAGAAATTCTCATTTTAGGAACATTAAATAAAATAGATTTTACGTTACGAATGAAGATTTTATTATTAAAATTTAAACTGAGTTTTGTTTATTAAAATTGTAAAGATTTTAAATAATTCATCAAATAACACTTTTTTTAAAATGAACAATTACATTAATTTCTATTTTTAGACAATCTTCAATTTTATTGATTTTTGATTAATTTTTTTAAAATACTTAATTTGATTTCATTTCATTAACAAATTATGGTTGAGTTGAAAGGATATTTTAGACTCAATACACATTTAAGAAATAGTAATGGATATATTCTTGTATTGCATGCATGCTATTTTATTTATTAATATCTTGCTCTCTTGCTCATTCATTAAATTTCTTTTTAAGATATTATTTTTAAATTATTCATTTTCAAAATCTTTTTTTCTTGTTTGTTCTACTATTTAAATGAGCACAAAATGTTTTGGCCTATGAAAATTTTAATTTAAAGGTTAAGATGGTTTTCTTTTTTTAATTTTTGCTTAATATTTAAAAGGAACACTCTCTTGCTAAAATAAATTTCATTAAAATCTAAAAAATTAAAACTCATTAGAGCCATCTAATGCATTTTCTGAGAAATAAATGAGCTTTTATTACTATGAAAGAGCATTATCATCAAAATATTTGAATAAAAAATTCTGTTTCTATCACTTTAATGCTTTTAAGCTTTAAAAAAACAATTTATGGAGTAATTTGACTGTTAATCTATTTAGAATTTGTTGATTCTTTTAGCTTATTATGCTTAATTGTCTTGGTTTTTTAAAATTTTATAATATTTTTTGCCATTTATAAGTAATTCGCTATTGTATGAATTTTGTAAAATTGTTAGAAATCAAAATGAAAAAAATTAAAATTTTTTTGAATAATGACAGATAATGCTTGTTGCATTAAAGCGTTGACTTTTATTTAGGGAATAATTCAATTTTTATTTCTAGAAACGACTCAATCAATTCATAACTTAAGATTTGAGCAATTGTTCTTCTGCTACTTGCTTGAATAAGGTGGGGAATCTCAAGACTAACTCACTCACCAATCTTATATTTAGGCACTGAAATTTACTTAATTTAGAACAGTTGTTAATAATGCTTAACTTTACTATTTGGGGGTTTTCTAAAACCAAACGAAACGCTGTTTATTTTTCATAAATAAGAAGTGAGGAAAGATAGAATTGCATCTTGCTTACTCAATAAGATATTCCTTAAAGATAAAAGGTGAAATAAAAAAATCCATTTTAGTATCCAGAAGAATAATTTGCTCACAATAAAACATATATTTTTAAAAATCAAAATTAAAATTACGCGAAAAAAAGATATATCTTTATATAATGAACTTAAATTTTTTATGAAAAAGATTTGCTTGATTTATTAATAAAAAAAATTAATTAATTTTTCTTGACTACATTTAAATCATTAGAGAGAAAAAAAACGAAAGATATTTTACAAAAAAAGAAGTTAAAATAAAATAAAGATAGAAATTCCCTCTAAATGAGCATAGGATAAATAGCTTGAATTAAACATAGCCAATGGGAACCTTTCTATGAAAATTTAGTGAAATTATGTGGAACATTTAATGGGCAAATAGATTTTAGCAAAACGAATTAGAGATAGATTTTTTTTATAATAATTATTTAAATAAAAGTGAATGAGAAATAGAGAGATAGAAAAGAGACAATAAATTTTTATTTTTCTAATTGTAAAAATAAATGGAATCGTTAAGGAATTAAATGAAAATTATGCTTAGTTTTATCCATTTGTTTTATTTTGGTTTGTTCTATAAATTAATTGTAGTGTCATATGCTTCTATCAATAGATCGATTGATTGATCGATAGATCGAAAACTGATAGAAAACCCCAGCAAAAATTGTAATTTTTATAAAAATTTAAATAACAAAAAAAGACAAAAAATATCTAAAATAATAAAAAAATAAGAATAAAGAAATGTCAGCTGAAAGAACCTTCATTATGATCAAGCCCGATGGTGTCCAAAGAGGTCTCGTCGGTCAAATCGTCCAAAGATTCGAACAAAGAGGTTACAAGTTAGTCTCCATGAAGTTCACCCAACCCACCAAGGAATTATTAGAAGAACACTACGCTGACTTAAAGCAAAAGGGTTTCTTCCCCTCCTTGATTGCTTACATGCTCTCTGGTCCCGTTGTCCCCATGGTCTGGGAAGGTAAGGACGTCGTCAAGTAAGGTAGACAAATGCTCGGTTAAACCAACCCCTTGGCTTCTCTCCCCGGTTCCATCAGAGGTGACTTCTCCATCGATATTGGTAGAAACATCTGCCACGGTTCTGACTCCGTCGAATCCGCTCAAAAGGAAATCGCCCTCTGGTTCAAGGAAACCGAACTTACCCAATGGAAGTCCTCCACCCACGAATGGGTCTATGAGTGAATAGATAATTCTTCCGAATTGAGTAATTAGATTCCTCGCGTAGCTCTTTGAATTAGCTCAATCCAATAACATAACAAACAAGCAAAATAATCAAGCATTCCAAAATGTTACAAAATAATAAATAGATCTTTTAAATTAATATTAAGCAGTGAAGATTTTCTTCTCTTCAATTAAATAAATACAATCTATTTTTCCAATGTATCTTTTTTAATTATATATCTGTTATGGTTTAACTTCTTCTCAAATCCCTACGCGGGTATCAATCAATCTAAACATCAAACATTTTATTCAAATCTAAAACAATCAAACAAAAATAAATCCATTTTAATAAGCTCAATTCTCGAATTCAGCAAACACAAAAAGTAAATGCTTTTATTCCATTTTTTTATTTGATAAAAATATAATTTTGAATGATTTTCAGAAAAAAAAAATTGAATGATGCAAAAAATTTTATAATATATAAATTTAGGTTTTTAGATTAAATTTCACACTATTCTTATGAGTAAAAAAATTTTTTATTTTCTGATAATTCTAATTAAATACTATTATTCTAAAACAAAAAAACTTATTTCTATCAAATTGAAGATTGATTTAAATAAAGGGCTAAAAAGTTTATTCATAGTGATTTGATATTAATATTCTCTAAATGTATTGCTAGTAACCCTAGTTCATCTATTTTAGGTATAAAAAATATAAAAAGACATATCTATTTGGATGAACTGCTCAATAAACTGAAACACAAGCATATTTTTTCTTTTTCAAAAAAAATATTTTATTCAACAAATTTTTTAGAGAACATAAGATAACGATTTTAAAAATATATTTCTGGAAGATATGCCAGTCAATCAAATAATACTTCGATGGATACATGATATATATTAAATTTTAAGTTAAAAAAAATAGTGAGATTAATTGAATTTGTAAATAATTATCAAGTAAATTAATACATTATTCAATACAACATGAAGTATCTAAGTATTCATTTGTGTATCTAATGTGACTTCATTCATTTAATATGACTTTATAAATTAATTCATTTTTTATTGATCTTTTGTATGTGTTTTGAATGCAAAAAATATATGAATGTATAAAGTATGAAGGAATGATAAACATTTTATCTTTGTTTTTAACAAGGAAAAAGAAAGAAGAAATAAACAAACAAATAAAAGAAGCAATGAATCAATAGAAATATAAAAGACAGAAATTTTAATTAAGATAACAAGAAGTAAAAATTGTTTGTGTGAGGAAGTAAAATACAAACAAACAAAAAAAGAAAAGAAATTAAATAAAAATTTTATAAATAGATATAAAACAAGTAATTAAAGGATATTGATATAAAATGGAACCCTTTGGAACTGACGAAAGAAATTGGACTCACGAAGAAAAGGATATTGTATTAAATTTAGCATGATTAATTCAACAAAGAGGAGGAGATGAAGCATAGTGTATTTAAAGGCGCGCTCCTAGAAGATTTGAGCTGATTCAAGGAGTGTTTGGAAAATTTATTTTGTTTGATATTGGAATAATTTCATTGCTTAAACGTTTGATTCGCTTATTCAATTTTCTTTGAAAATATAAGTAAATACTAAGGATAGCAAACAATAGATATACATACACAGAGACCTTCATCTCCTCTTCTTTTCCTTATTAATAGCATAAAAAATTGCAAAGATAGCTAACATTTCTTAATTTATATGCAAATAGATTACTAGATTCCTTAAATACGACAAGCACGTCAACCTTAAAACTGCTGAAATGGTTTACTCAGCTGAAGTGTAATAGCATTCATTAACTGCATCTTTTTTCATAATATCAAAAAAAGATATTCTCATTACAAGCTTTTATTCTGATCAACTTATGCAAATATTTCAATTTTAATTTCATTATAAAATAAAAGAGAATCTGCTTATTTCGGAAAGGCTGGTGCTCTTGCTGGTGGTGTTATTAGTGCTCTTTTCTTTAACTTCCCTATCGTTAGGTATCTATTCTAAAACTCATTTTCAATTAATTCAACTTACCATTCACAATTCAGATTTCACTAAACAAGTAATTTTAAAATATAGAAATCTTCCTATCATCAGAAGATCTGCTATTGGTATTCTTCCCTTCTTATACTGCTACAACTGGGGTGCTACTACCTAAGAAGAATTAAGATGGCTTAAGAGTAATTCATTTAAATCTCATAATTTATCAAGATATAACTTTAAAAAAAAAGCATTACCTTAATTTAGCTATTATTTCAAAATCCACTTAGTCATTCACAAATAAATATAAAAGCTACTAATAAAATTCAATGCCTCAAAAACATTTTCTATTAACTCATTTTTAAATACTCAAAAATGGCAAAAATCTAAAATTTCAACAAAATTAAGCTTAAAATAAAAAGAAAAATAAAGAAGATCTATCTTAAATAGTTTAAAATGAATTATATAAATTCAAAGATAAAATTTATTTTCAAATAAATCAAGATTGAAAGCTTCAAAGGATATTTTTATTGAAAATGATCAACATATTTGAAACAATAATTTAACCTTATATTTAAATAATTTATCAAAAGCTTTCGCTGCTTACCAAAAATTCGTTGTATATCACGGACAACATTGCAAGCTCTGGGTCTGAAGAAAAGGGATTAATATTAAATTATAAAAAGCTTTTTTCTTTCATTTTAAATCTATAAGTACTACTAGGCTATCAAGATGCATAATTAATTTGATAAGAATTTATTGTCTTACACCTTTTATGTATAATACTCCTATATGTACTTATTCTATTATCTTAAAAAGGATAATTCCAAACTACCTTTCATCACAATCTTTTCATTAAAACTAACTAAAATATTTTCATAATATAACTACTTTCAAGATCAATGTTTTTAAATGGGTACAATTTGAATAAATTCAACATTTTTCTTAAAGTTGTTTTAATTTCTTCGAAAATTATCATCTAATTTGATTAAAGTTTATTGAAAATTCATTTTTTATTAATTCATCTTAAAACTAAAATAATTTGAAAATTTCTTCATTTGAATTTAAAAGGAAATTTTTAAAAAAATTAAGCTAATGAATTTAAATGATTTAATAAAAAAAGATTTTATGGAAAATGTAAATTTTTAATATTTGCAAGTAAGAATAAGCTATTAGATATTTTATTATTTGATTTTAAACTTAGTTAAAATTTCTTGATTTGAGATTATATTTAACATATTTGAAAATTGGATTGATTAATTAATTAATGATGTTGTGGATATTTAATAATGACTTAAAAAGATTTTCAACAAAAATATTTTAATTTAATATTAATAAAGTTATTTTAATCAAGTTTGATACATTTCTCTAATAGAATTATTAAGAATTTAATTGTGTTTGTTTTCTTTAAATTCTATTAAAAGTAAATCATGAAAAATGAATAGTTTGCTAAAGTTCGAGAAAATATCATTTAAAATAGTTTATTATTAGAGTGTAATATGATAGCAAATTCTGGAAAGAGTTAATTGAAATAAAATAGAATAGTAATATGAAGATATAGATATTTCATGATAATAGTTAATTAATTATTTTACCGATAATTCTAGAAGTGATAGATATATCCTTGATACAGATTCAGCCAATTATTAAGAAAATAAGTAATTAATTAATTATTATTGAAAAGCTAATAGTTATTTTAACAAAAAAGCAAACAAGCAAAACAATTATTTTTAAATTTCATCAAAAAAATTTATAAATCGCAAATTAATTTTAGAGATACAAAAAGTATTGATTAGAGCAGATAAATTAAGAAGTAAATAGATACTTGAAATATAGCTAGGATTATTGAAAAATGGATTAACTTATTCCTCTTATCAATGAAATTCATGTAAAATATTTACTTATCTTATATATAAGATCAACAAAAAAACTTGATTTGAATTTGGTTTAATTTTAAGAATTTATCATTTAAATTTTTTGAAAATTTTACAAATATCAAAGATAAAATGTTTTAAAAGCAAAAATATAAGAATAATTTGATAACTATAATAGAATTTTATTCTTAATTATCAACTATTTAATTATTAATAGAATATTTTACACAGAACAAATCTTTCGAATGAATTGAAACTACCTCAGATTGTAGTTATTGGTTCTTAATCTGCTGGTAAAAGTTCTGTTTTAGAAAGTATCATAGGAAAAGACTTTTTACCTAGAGGTAAAGGAATTGTAACACGTCGTCCAATTGAAATATAGATTACTAATATTACTAGCGGATTAGAATATGCTGAAGTCCTTGAGCATAAAGGAGAAAAAATAACAGATATGGAAGTTCTTACTAAATTCATAGAAGATGAAACAGAAAAAGTAGCTGGCAAATAAAAAGGTGTTTCAGCAGTTCCTTTAAAAATAAGATTTTACAGCAAAAATGTTGTAGATTTACTTCTTGTTGATCTTCCGGGTATTACAAAGGTATTTATATAATAGATTTTTATAAAAAATTTTTAAAAATGCTAAAATTAATTAGAATCCAGTTGGAGATTAGCCTGCCGATATTGAATAAAAATTATTAGAGATAATCAACCCTTACATAGCTAATCCAAATTCGATTATTTTGGCTATTTCTAGAGGAACTGATGATTTAGCTAATTCTGAAGCCTTGAAGCTAGCAAGAGAATTTGATGTTAATGGTTAGAGAACTATTGGAGTTATTACACAAATAGATTTATAGGACTTCGAAAGTGAAAATGCACTAAATGATATAATGAATAAAACCTATCCCCTAAAGCTAGGTATTATTTTTAAATTTAGTAGGAATTAATTAATTAATTAATTTTGTTGTTTAAATAGGATATGTTGGTGTTGTTATGAGAGGATAGAATTAACTTAAGACTAAAACAATTTAAGAATAAATTGTTGATGAAGCAGCCTTCTTTGAGAATCATAGTGTCTACAGAAAAGTTGCTGATAAAATGGGTATTCCATATTTAATCAAGACATTGAATCTCATATTTATGAACCACATCAAAAAATGCCTCCCAAAAATTAGAGAAAATATAATCAGATTAATTTAGGTAAAATTTTATCTAGCAAAAGGAAGATAGTGAAAAATAAACTATTTATTATTTAATTAGATCAAGGAAGATGAAATCAGATAATATGGTGATTTTACATACTTAGAAGATAAAACATCAAAAGGATATTTATTGCTTAACTTGATTTCAAAATTTGCAAACAATTTTAATGACTTAATTCGTAATTTTTTAACAACTTAAAATTGATTTAAATAACATTAAAAATTTAATCTTAATCCAAAGAGTCTTTCTCAATTATTCAAATTGTGAAAAGCGACAATTTAAAACAATTCAGATTTATTATGAAAATAAAAAGCCGTGTTATGACTGATTTATTTGGTTGTTGAATAACAAAAATTAAATACAAAAAAAGAATTTATTAACCAAACAATTTTTATGAAATATAGATGGCAAGTACTTAAAATCTAACAATGATGAACTGATTGGAGGAGCAAGGATAAACTATATCTTTAATAATATATTCAAAAAATGCGTTCTTGAAGTAGATCCTTTTGATTAGCTTTCAGATGAAGATATTAGAACAGCTATTAAATCTTCTAATGGTATTAGACCTTCACTTTTTGTACCAGAAGGAGCTTTTGAAAATTTAGTCAAACAGTAAGTGTCTCGTTTATACTCTCCTTCTATTCAATGTTCTCATCTTGTTTATGAAGGTATTTCATTTTATAAATCAAATAATATTGATTTGAATAATTACAAATAATATTGATTTGAATAACTAATTAAATTAGAATTAAGAAGAGTAATTAACTTAATCAGCATACCAGAAATAGAGAGATTTGATAATTTAAGCAACAAGGTAAAATAAAATTATTATTTTAAATAAGTTAATGTTCTATTTTTAAATTATTTTAAGATCTTTGAGGTTATGGAAGATGTGCTTAGTAGATGTCTCCTACCAACGGATTAAATGATTAAAAATTTGATAGAAATTGAATTAGGCTACATTAATACTAATCATCCTGATTTTGTAGGAGGAATGAGTCTCATTTAAACTTAGTCTGATAATATGATAGTAAATGAAGAAAAAACTGTTCAAAAGCAAGGCAACTAATAAACCTTAGAAAAAAACAAATAAAATAATGTAAATTCTTCTAAAATAGAAGAAGAATCTGAAGAATCAGAAAGCTTTTGGTCTTGGCTTCCCTTCTAAAAATCTAATAAGCAAACTGAAATGCTTGATAGCAAACTTAAAATGATGAACTTAAAGAAAAAGAATGAGGTATGCTTATTGATTTATCAAATTTGATCTTTTTTAAAATGAATTATTAAAAACTATTTTAGGATCTTAAGAGCTAAAATTCTCTCAGTGAAACTTAAAGTGTTTAAGACTAGCAAAGAAAAAGAAATTATGACATTAATAAAGAGTTGAATTTAGATTATTCTATTACTAATTTCGGAATGTATATCCCTCGTTAAAACCTTCCACCTGTAATTAATCCATTTCTAATATTTATATAAAACTTACAATTAATTTTACATAAACCAAAGGTCCCTAATGTAATCAGAGTATCAGAGAAACCATCTAAAAAAGAAGCAACATAGACTGATATGATTAAGAGTCTTATTGTTTCTTACTTTAATGTTGTCAAGAAAAACATTAATGATTCAATTCCTAAAACAATTATCAGCTTCTTGGTTAATAGAGTAAAACAATTACATAATAAATATTTATAAATATTAATTCATTGAATAAAAAAGGCATTAAATATTTGCGAAAGAGAACTTGTTAACTCTATTTATCATGAAGAGTTTTTTGATAACTTACTTTCAGAAAATACCTACATTTTACAAAACAGAGAAGAAACCAAGCAATAATTGAAGGTCTTAAGACAATGCATGAACGTTATAAATGATTTAGATGCTAAATTTTGATTTTCAAAAAGGCATTCTGTACCTTCTAATATCAAAAAATAGGCAAAACCTTCACTAAATTTGGGCTAATTGCGATGCCATGCTTGAAATAAAAAAAATATAATAAAAATAAGGTAAAAAACTTGTGAGAAAAAACAATAGAAAAATAAATTAATTAAATATTTTATCAAGAACTTATATTAGAATTAAAAAAAATAAAGTTAGAAATCAACCTAAAATCTTTGTAAATATACCCTTTATCTGAACAAAAAATAATTTTATCAATCTATCTTTATATATTTCAATTATTGCATGATTTTAATGAGTAAATAAATGATAAAAGTATAGTATTAATATATTTATTTTGAATTACTGTATGATTTTAATTAGTAAATTAATAATAAAAGCATAGTATTATTATTTAGTTTGAGTTATTGTATGATTGTAATTAGTAATTAATGACTATATATTATTATTAATATTTGACTCTCAATAAGATCTGTAATTAATTTATTTTTTATGGTATTTTTTGAATTTGATTTGACTATGAATTGTAATCATATCAAAATTTCTGTCATAAAATAAATTAAATTGTTTGTTACTTTAGATATTAGGATTTTAATTTTTTTGTATAAGAATTATATTAATACTTTTACAGTATGAAATAGCAGGAGGCATTAGAAATAGTTAAGTCAGCTATCAAGAAAAGAAAAAATATTAACTATATAATTTCAATAGTTACATTTTTAGTTGTTGTATTGTTATTGTCAATCGCATAGAATTATGAATCATATATAGCTTCAGCAGTTATTTGTAAGTAAATTTTATTTTTTACTAGCTACATTCAGATTTATCTTTTGATTAGTAAGTTTCTCTTCAAGCTTGATTATGCTAATTAGCTTTTGCTCTATTCAAAGCTTTGAATTGGATATATATATTACTGTTTTTTTAGGATACTTTATTTCATTTAGTACAATGTAAATATTTGAAAAAATTTCATCTATTGATATTAATTTATTTTCAAAGATGTATTATTCCATTAGATGCTGCTCTTATCACTTATGAAAAAAACAGTGAGAACATAAAATTATCTGAAATAGATTCTTCAACTGATAAATTTAGGACATTTTGGATTGTGATATATTGGGTTATTTTCTTTTTATCCAATTTAGTCTACACTTTATAGTCTTTTTTCCATAACAATGGCTACATAGATTTTAAGAAAAAAATTAGAGCAGCCTTCAGAGTAAATATTTAATGTAAAAATAAAAAAAGGAGTTAATTATATTTTATAAATAGCAATTTATCAAATTGGTTATCATTTGCATTACTCTTTTTATAGTTCTTTCTATAATATGCTTATTCTGGTTTAAGATTAAAGGCTTTGATAATATTTTAGTAAAATTATTTTATCTCATGTTATTTCTTTATTAAGATATTTAATATTTAAAAAAAGGCAGTCATAGTTGTTATATCAAATGTGTATGGTATAAGTATATTAGCTTTCTTGTTTGGCTATGGTTTAGTAAAAATCCCTTTCTATCTATGGAGTAAATCATCAAGAGATGACTATTTAGTGGAACTGCTGTGCAAAAGCCATGAACTTTTTAAAGAATATCAATCATCATATGTAAATAAAAAATTAAAAGAACAAAAATAAATTATTTTTTATTTTGAAAGTGGAAGTACTTAGATATCTGTTATGTTTCAAAGAATTATTAGAGTAAAATAGCTAATGTACCTATTTACTCTGATTATCTAAAGCTGATAAAAAAAGAAACACCTGATCTTAATGAGCCAATAGGATATAGATTTAAAAAAAATATTCTTTATAAGCCAGATTCAAAGATTACGGAACTTGTAATCAAACTTAAAACTAATGGATAAGTAAATATTAGCTATCACTCAAAAATATTTTTCATTTCATTTCTAAAATTAAAGATTAATGAAGATGTGTTAGCGAATTTGAGACAAGAGATTAGAGAAAGACAATTTAACTATGAAAGATTTGTTCAAAAATGGAAAAGAGTATTATTTCATTCTTCGAATTCTATTCTAAATTTTTATTCCCATAAAATCTCAAATATACTTCAAAGATTTCTTAATTTATCTTATATTTAATTAGAAATTTAATTCTCAAAACACTTTAAATAAAAACTAAGAATATTTTAATGTAGTAAAATTATTAAATTAATTCAATTTTCAACTTCATTTATCATTGAGGTATTGAAGTTGAATAAAATATTCAAACATACCTCATTTTTGTAAAATTATTTACTCCAAGCTTTTTAAGTTTTAAGTAAGAAAAGAGTTTTATCTAAAATATTTTTGGCACTTGATAAAGATATTGAGAAGTTATAATTTTTGATAAAGTAAAATTATTTAATTAATTAAATCTTCATCAAAATATATTTTTTCTAAATTATTTACTTGAGAGCTTTTTAACTTTTAGTTAGAGGAGATTAGAGTTTTATTTTGTAATTTTAAATATTTTTAGCACTTGAAAAAGTGATTAAGAAGTTAGGGTATTTTAGTAAAACTAAAATATTAAATAATTTCAACTTTCTTCATTAAAGTTTTGTAAAATATTCAAATCTCATTTTTCTTTATTTATTTTTAAATTTTTTAAGTTTTTAGTTTTTGTTGAGCTTAATTTTAATATTTAAAAAAAAGATTTCTTCGAATGCCTTTTCAATTATTGCAAAAGAAAGCTTAGAAGAAATGAATTAAAACTTGAATGCCACTCGTTCTACTTCTTAATCTATTATTGGAAAGAACTCAACAAAAAGTAAAGAAGATGATATCTTTAATGTAAAACCTGTGAAAATAAAAGCTGAGTAAATGAACATATTAACAAATATTGCATTCAAAATTGCTGCAGTTGTAACTGCTCTATTTTCTCTACTAATTATTTTTTGTGAAGCAACCATCGTATTTGGAAGTTAAAATAAAGCCTTAGCCTTTTATCAGGTAAAATCAACAAAAATATTCTATTTTTTTAATTAATTAATTAAAAAAAGATGATTAAAGACACATAAAATATTCCAGGAATAATAACTTTAATTCTCCTTGTGCTACTCTATGTGATATTTTGCACATATTTTGCATTAGGAAAACTGAAAGTTTTTGGCTCATTTGAATTATTTATTTATTTCACTCATAGGGATGTTTTTATTTAAAACTTATAGATGTGCTTATTTTTAACAGTAAACTTTTTTTTAATTTAATTTTTATATTTAAATTAATTTTTGATATAATTTAGTTTCCATTATGTTATAATGTTATGCTCTTATTTGGCATAATTGATTAAAAAACTGAGGGTGATGGTAAGATTTATCAATCAGGATTTGATAAATTTTATGATCCCATGAAAGAAATACCATTTTTTGGTTTCTATTATAATGCTATTGTCTGTTTCTTAATTTTTGTGATTACAATAGTTTCTTCTTTTAAGAAAACTCAAAAGATTATTTAAAAGATTTCTTAAAATAAAATATAAATGCAAGTTGATGTAGAACAAGAATTAATTTTAAAAGGAGAGTTTTACATACTTTAAGAGTGGTAAAGAAGAAAGTAAGCAGAGCAAATTTAAGAAATTCAAGATTCCACAGAGTAGGAAATACCTGAAGACCAATAATAATAAGATAATTTAGGTTAAAATATTCACATCTCAGTTTCTTAATTTAAAGAGAATGAGAATTAGCCTGAAGAATAAAAAAAGATTAATGAAAATGTATTTAGAAAAGTATCTAACTTTTTTAAAAGAATAAGTTTTAGTTCTAAAAAAGATAATACCAACAACTAATTAGATACAAATTAAAATGAAAAAGCTTCCAATAATTAAGATTTAAATTTATAAAACTAATCTGTATCGAATAAAAACATAAACGAATCTTAATCTTGTAACATAAGCATAGACCTATCTAGTAGTAATGATATTTAAAATTCTAATTTTAATAAAATTAAAAAAAATTTCACTAAAAAGTGAGAAATTTAATTATTTCAAACATTATTTATAGCTGATATAAAACTTAATAAGCAATATCCTATTTTATATATCATAATATATTTTTTAATATTAAATTAAAAATCATGTTTTTTTTAATTAAAAATAATAAAAAACTTTAAGATATTTAAATGATTAATTATTTTTAAAGTCGATTTTCAGATAATACATAGTAAATAGTACAAATATGATATGAAATTAATGTGTTAATTAATGAATGATTTATTTAATTTTATTTTGGTATTTTTCTAAATAAAATGTATAATTTTAAAAGAGAAAATAGTAGTTTTTATATATGTGTGTATTTTGATTAAAAATTGAAATAATATTGTTTACATTCTTTTATGAATTTCAATTTTTGTAGTTCTCCAATTCAATGTCTTTAGTTACTTCATTTTATTATGTCATAGTTATATTTTATTTCATATTATTATCTTATATGTCAGGTAGACTTTCTTAGTATTGAAAATTTGTAAATGATGAATTTTTAGGTAAATATTTTTTATTATAAGCAGATTAGTTAATTAGAAGACTTTTGAGCATCGACGAATTCATTATACTTGTATTTTAAACTTCCTAAACTTATTTTAAAGGGGTTGCATTATTACTTTTTGTAATCGGAACTTTTTTAGTTTAAATTTCTTAGGCTTTTACTTTTGAATTTTAAATTGTTTCATGTACTTAACCATCTAAATAGGCCCAAAACTATAGTCTACTGATAGAGAAATACATTAAACTTAATCCTACAATCATACCTACAAAAGTGGATATAGCCCACCAGTCTAGAGTATATAAATCAAACAAATAATTATTAGTGAGGTATTTGTTTAGTTGTCTCAAGTCCTCACCAAATACTTAACATTAAAGATTACTATAAATACCAGTTTAGCTATCAGAAACAAGCAAAATTTATTTTTACAAGTTTGATAAGTAGTAAACTTGAATGCTTTTCTCAAATAGATTATAATATTATTAATATAAACTTATGAAGTCAGATTAAACGCTCTTCAATTTTTACTTCACTAACTATATTTGATATCCAGATTCAGATCTATTTTTTAAATAAATTTTTTGAGAAGATTTGTTGTAAAAATTTATTAAATCATTTATTTTTTGAGAAAAAATGGTTTTTTAAATGGTAAAATTTCAATTTTTATGAAAAAGGGATAATTTACGCATAATTAATAAGTTAGTTAACATAGTTTAAGGTGCAAGTCTTTAGAGTCTAGCAATTTGAACTTGTATCAACAGTTTAGACCTGTTAAAGTCTTGTTTAATAGTTTAAATTATTATTTGTATTTGTAGACAAATCACTGTTCAGAGTATTAATAGCCACAAAAATACAATTATTAGTATCTAAATTTTAAATTTCTTAGCCTTTGCTCAAAATAAATCTTTTAATTCCATCAGCACTGCATGCAGAGCTAGTAAATACGAAAGTGTCAGTTAAGAGAACTTTGCTGCAACTTACTGAAACAGTTGGCTGACTTGAGTCACAAACACATTTATTTTAATTTATACATGTATTCAGTAATTAAAGTGTACTGCTTGATTAATTTGGAGCTAAAGATCCAATGTTATCAATATAATTCGAGCAGTCTTATATTTAATTTGTAATTGATAAATTAGGGATTTGTAGTCCTCCAAAAGACTGATCAAGTAGAGAAATATACAAAGATATATTATTGACCTACATTAAATAATTTCTTAGACCGAATATATCAACTAAAGAAGCATTTGTTCCAAAAACACAATCTTGCAAATAACTTGCTGCTTTAGGATCTTTTAAGTAAAAAAATTGAAATAACTATTTTATTAAAATATGAAATTTTACCTAATACATATTTCATAGAGTTAAACACTGTTTAATCTGTTATAAAGCTGTGAAATGAAAGAGATCCTTCATAAAAGATAAAAGACATAGTATAAATTATTCCTGCACCAAAAAAACCTAATACAGAAAGCAAAGAGGTTAAAGACCAAACAATATTATTAAAAAGTTCAAGTCGCTTAATCTTATAAGTATATACTAAAATAAAGCTAACAAATGTAAAGAGACAACAAAACAACAGCATGCCTAAAATTGTATACATAGAAACACGATACCAGAAAAAAAAATCGTTTCCCTATTTATTTAAGAAAATTAAAATTTGAAAAAGCTTAACAAAAAAATTACCAATTCAAATTGGTTGTTAACATGAGTCTGAGCTTATTTAAATAAGACTGTGAATTCTTCAATTTAAGTTTTTTTTTGTTGAATAAATGAGGTATTTTGCACTGAGTTATCATCAAGGCTTTAAGCATTGGATTAAAGAGAAGATAAATTATTTGATATTTTATCTATTGTTGATTGGAAATCATTTTGAACTTTGCTTTATATGTTAGTGAACCCTTTAACTTCAAGAGTCTTTTTGAAATGAAATAATTATTTTTAACTAAAATAAATGTAATAATTTACAATGTAAGAATCTAAGCTTAATTTATTTCCTGACTTTGTTGGATCAGGGATATTAACAGTCTTAAATGTATCAAACATAGTATTTATTGAGTTTTATAGTTTTTATTTTTAAATTTCAGTTGATTCTGACGAAGGAGGTGTATCAAATAGTAATTTAAAGCCATTTATTTGAGAAGATATTTAATTTTGTACTGTCTAGAGGTTACTAGTTACATCTTTTAAGCCAATCCAATTCTAAGCTTAAGTGTTTCCGTTAAGAAAATGATCAAAAAGTAAATAAGATTAGCAGTGTAGCTGTTAATAACCTATTTTCATAAAAAGATATTTTTATACATACTTAAAAATAATGTTAGAACATATTCTTATCTAAAAAAACATGTGTTATTAATAATTAACTATGCTTTATTAAAAAAAATACTCCTAATCATGATAGAAAAAAAAGTTATTTTATTACCTTTATATGTATACTCTAGCTAAATAATACTCACAGTTGCAGCCATCATGCATAAAACTAAACAAACAATTGTTAATAGCATAAACCAAAATATTGAATTTTTTGTATAAGGATTTCGATATAAGTCTCTTTTGCAGCATCTGCAAAAACTTTTAAAAATAATTTAGCTCAAGCAGCCTATATAAGTAAAAAGGCATAGTAAGCTAACTAAAAAAAATGGTAATATGATGGGCACTAAGCTAACAAAATAAGAATCCCAATCATCCTATTTGTTATAAAAAAATAATTATAATTAATATAATAAGATTTCGATTTACCTCTGAACCTGTTTGCAAAGGAGTAATCATTTTATTTGTTGGTCTCATCTTGCTAAAATAATTAAGAGCGTTAGAAGTGCCTTTCGTCATAACAGATCCATCATTTATTTCATAATCTATATATTTACATGCATCAATTCCTGATGAAGAACTTAACAAACGCTTTTTATGACTTTTATTGCTTAGATTTCCTTAATTCTAATGAGATAAGATGAAAAGCGCAACAGATCCAACAAAAGCTGATAAAATAAAGAGGATTAGGAATTTTTTTGGAATATTATTCGCAGATCTTTTTTGCATTTTATAGACCCTTCTCTTTTTTGCTTAATTTATGATCAAATAGATTTTATCAATTCTACAAAAAAAAAATATACATAAATATAGCATCAAATTTTGATCACAAAATAATATTTTATTACTACAAGCAAACAAACAAACAAGCAATTAAGCAAAGAAACAATATCAATGTATAAATAACATTATGTTCTTTAAATCTCATCAATAAATAAAATATTTGTTACTCAAAACAATCTATTTGCTTTTTTAATTTTTTTTCACTTAGAATTTTATACTTTTAGCTATTTCTTTTCAAAATTTCTCAATTAACCTCTTCATTGTTTGAGAAAAGTTCTTTTAAAAAATTTTAATGAAACTTTCATTAATAGTTTTAATTTTGAAAAAAAGAAGCTATTTTTGTAAGTTTTTTAAAAATAAATAACTAGGTTATTTTGTTTCGAAATAACAAATATATAAATATTTTTTTTTTAATTTTACAAATTAAAATGAGATTAAGAAATACAAATAATATCCATCAAAAAATAAGATTCAAATTTCATTCAACAATTTTCAAACCTAAAGATTTAGTTAAGGCGATAGCATAAAAATGCTTGTTATGTAAAAAATTTTAATTATGATTTACTTCTTTATAAAAATAATATTTGAATTAATTTTAGCAAGATAAACAAAAAAACCTGAAAATTTTGGAATCAAGCTATGCTAGTATTAGCTTTTTATTAATATTATTTAAACAAAAAATATCAAAAAATCTAACAGTTTTAATTTTTTGAATGAAATAACAGGATTTGTTTGTTTGTTTGTTTAATTTGGAAATTGATATTTTGTTTTAAAGTTAATTAGAATTAATAATATTTGCTTTCTTTTAGAATATTGTTGCCAAAAAATAAATTTTTATAAACTCATAAAGATGAGAGAAGGATTAAATAGATAATTGAATGGATGGATTGACAAATATATAAACTAAGTAGAAATTGTTAATAATTAGAAATGAAAAATACACATCTATCTATCAGTTTGTTTTTGGTATATAAAATTTACAAGAATATTTTTTTAGCTTATTTCTTGCTCCGTATTGCTTTGTTTGTTGTTTAAATATTTTAAATTATTGGTAATTTCATTCATTCATGCATGTATTATTTATTTTCTAAGTTAAACTGAATTTATTTTCTAATTTTTGGAGTTCAATAATTATAATTGGTTGGTTTGTTGATAGCTTGCCTGCCTTCTGTTTTAAAACAATTAAATCAAATCTTTTTAGTTGATTCCTTAGTAATACGAGAAAGGAGATTATCGTGAGCAACCTTTTGGGCAAAGAGATTTAATTCTTTAAGGAATTCGGATTTAGCATCTCTAGCACGTCTAGCATTGATGAAGTTGAGAACAACTCTACGTTATTTCATGTTAAGCATTTTCCAGTTTTTAACGTGAGAACGAAGAACTTCTTCTTAAGAGATTTTAACACGTCCTTCTTCTAATTGCTTAAGGAAACCAGAAGAGAAAGATCTAATAACATTATTTTCATCTTCTACTTCTTGGGTGGCATCAACCAACTATTTATTCTTATAATCATACTTTTCATCCAAAACTTGCTTTAATTAGGCCTTAGATTATTCAATTTCAGCAGCTTGCTTAATATAATCGACATTATCAATACCTCTCTTTAAATCACGATATTTAGCACGTAAAACCTTTTGTGATAATTCAGGAACATAGGCTTAGTATTTATTCTATTCCTTTTCTTCTTATAAAAGCTTTTCATACTATTCACGTTATGAAGCAACATATTCTTCTTCAAGATGCTTTCTATAATTTTCTCTAATTTATTTTCTTTCATTTACAACTGTAAGTAATCTAGCCATGGAACGCTTTACCTTGCCAAGTCTACCTTATTATCCAATCTTATCATAGACCTTAAACTTATATTGATTATCTGATTTCAAAGCATTCTTTTCTCTCAACAAAACATACCTTTTTTAATATATTTGTATATTATTTTTAATAAAAACCTATCAACAAATAAGTTGTAATCTAATTATTTAATTATTCCATTTTTATTTATTTTATTTTCTTTTAAACTATTCCAATTATCAAATATTTTCTTACCATAACTTATGAAGTTCTTCATTTGATTTAAATCTCAATTCAGCAGCATACCAAGCTCTACCTATATTATAAATTAATATTTTAACAATAAAATATTTTTATCTTGCATAAAATTAAATATTTTTATTCTATTTTGCTTAACTTTTATAAGGTTGAAATTCATTTTAATTTAAAAAACTAGTTTTAAGATGAATTTGCTATCATCTATTTATTCATCTTAATTTTAATTTGAATTTATTTAGAGAAATAAATCAATACCTGAAGCGACCTTTTAGTTCTTTTCATCAGCTTGCTTTTTATTGAGAAGATCAGTGAATGCAGCAAGCTATGTATTAGATCTGGCTGCTTGGAAAGAAGTTTTAATAGAATTAAAAGTCTACCTAAATAAGAAATTCATTCTCCTAACAATTTATGAGTTTAATATTAAAAAGAAGATACTATATAATTGTAATACAAAAAAATATATATTTATTTCTCTCCCTATCTTATTTCTTAACTTTTCTTTTAGTTTCTATTTAGAATCTAACTATATATCTATATATCAATAAATCAATCAATTAGTCATTGGTTTAATTTAATTCTAAACATAACTCAAATCTTGCTATTGTCTTTTCATTCATTTTTAAATAAAAGACAAAAGAATCATATTTAGTCCTCTCATTTATATTCATATTCAAAATAAATATTTTTCATGTTAATAATCAAGGATACATTTTTTCCCTTAAATTAAAATTTAATAAATTTATTCTACTTGTCCAAAGTTCAAATATCTCTTTAATGCCTTCAATTATATTCAAAAAAGAAAAATAAATTATTTTAGCAATATTTTAATTATTATTTTTAGCAACAAGTATATTCTAAAATTAAAATAATAATAAAACTAAATAAAGATTCATTTTGTTTAAGCTTTTAAATAAATTTTTTATCTTATTTGAATTATTAATTTTGAGTGAACAAATTTTTATGATATACTTATCCATAATACAAGTTCTTAATCATTTAGTAATTATTTTTATTTGTTTTCACATCAAAATTCAAAGTATATATTTGGCTAAGTAGTCTTTGAGTAAGATAAAGAAATTATATTTAAATAATTAAAATTAATTAAAATGTATTTCCTATTTTAATTTTAATTTAATTTCAATCAAAACCTCAAAGAAAAAATAAATAAAATTAGTTAATTTGATTAAATCTTAGTTTAAATTAATTATCTAGCAATAAAGTGTATTAAAAATTAAATTTCAATTAAAACTTCAAAGACTAAATTAATAATATTATTATTTTAATTAGATTTAATCTTAGTTATCTTATGGTAATTTCAGATCACAAAAATATTTTTAATAAACTGAAAATTTAGTTTTCAAAAAAAAGTTTTATTATTTTTCATATTTATCTTTTAGATTTTAGAAAGAATATTTTTAAAAATTTATTTTTTAATTTAAATCCAGAATTTTATTTGAAAAAAAAAACTAGGATAAAAAATAAAATTTTTTAAATCAGCTTTTTCATTCTTAAAAAGTATTTCTGAAATAAATTAAATCCATCTAATAAATATTCAGTAGCTATCAATACTAATTTTTAAGCTGTAAAAGTAAATACAATTTTCACAAAAAAAGAATAGACTTTTGAAATTATTTATTTATTTAATAAATATTTTCGTTCAAATAATTTTAGAAATCTATTTTTTTAAATGTAAGCTTTGATAAAAAGTAAAATGTAAACTAATTGAAACAAAATTAAATTGAGTAAGTTTTCAAATAGAAAAAAATACTGAATATTTTGGAATTTACTTTATTTTTATCTAATTAAATCTGACTCTTCTAGATCATGTATGGATCGATTTTCTGAATAACAATAAGTATTTATCTTTAGAGATTTGTCTTTTTGACAATTTGATAAAAAAAATATCAAAAATAAATTAATCTAATAATTAGATGTTTAAGAATATGTATTTTAATGTCATATCTTTGCTAAAAAGCATTGCTCCGATTCTTATCAGTTTTGGAATCAGAGTTTATTTCAGAGAAAATGTTTTAAATGAGTTAATACTCTACACTAAATCTACTGATAACACCTTTTAAACAGGTTTAATAATGGCTGCCATCATAAGTTTATGCTAATACTTAACAACTGCTTTTTTAAGCTTTGGAGACTACATCTAGATGATTGAAGGATCTAAAATGATCCAAGAACTACAAAAAAGAATTCTAAAAAAGAGTATCAAAGTTAATTTATCAATTTAACAGAAATACACTCGCTCAAGAGTAAGCTAAATGATCAATTAAGAATGCAAAAAATTTGATGTCTACTATCTCAATTTAGCATTTGTAGTCGTAATTCCAATTTAAATCCTTCATTCGATCTATATACTGTAAGATTTAAAATTATTTTATATTTAATTATCAATCCAAATAAACAATTAAATTTTACTTTTAGTTCAAAATATTAACTTTTAAAAATTTTTACAACCTCTTCTTCTTCATGGTTTTTTAACAACTTTTAGATAAACACTAAATTGAAAAGTGTAAGATAAAATTCATAGTAAGCTATAAATTCGTTTAAGAAAGCAACTAATATTGTCTGGAAGTTTACATTTATTTATTCCACAAAAATATCAAAAAATAGCTTCAATAAAACAATATTGTAAATAAAATATTTTTAAAATAAATATTTTTAGATATAAGAACTTGGGTTGGTATTGGATTGTGGTTGCTACTTCTTAGTTGATTGTCTTTATTATAAGTTTTTAACTTAGTAAGTATAACTTGGTATATCGTAAAAAAGGATAAGAGTAAACACATTTAAGATCTAGTTTAGTTTAAAGCACAAGTGAGAGTATGAGATTGATAAAAGGCTAAAACTATGAAGATGTTTTTTACAATAAATTAGACTAAATTAGAGAAAAAGAACTCTTTTTTATAGATAGAATGGCTGAAATGATAAACATAAAACATTACCTTGTTAAATTCTCTTAACCTATCTCTATGACTGTGATTTTGCTTTACTATGTTTTTATAGACAACTAAAATATTGACATAGCTCTTATATTTGCGCTTGAGCAATCATTTTGGGCTGTCCGTTAAGGGCTTGGACAATTTCCTAAATTCTTGTCTTCTTATTTAGATCAAACAATTATTTTATAACGTATTTAAGAATTTTTAAGATTAAAGGAAATAGATAAATCTTAAATATCATAAGATTCACAAAAGATATTAATCTCTAATGGAAGTGATAAGAAAGACCTTTAGTAGAATGATTCATTGCAAAATGATTAATCAGCATCATCAGGAAATAGATTGGTTCAGAAATAGAAAGATAGAACTTAGATTGATATTGATATCAAAATAGGAGATGTGATAGTTATTAAGGGGCCTACTGGTTCAGGGAAGAGTTATTTACTAAAATCACTATTGGGTGAGTATGGTGGCACTGTTTAGAGTGAAAGAAAAATATCATATGTTGGCTAAGACAATTGGCTTTAAAATAAATCAATAAAAGAAAATATTATTCTTGATAAAGAATATGATGAAGATTTATTTAATCTTATAGTCAAATGCTTTGAGCTTGATAAAGATTTCTAAGACTTTAATTATACTATAACTTCAAGTGTTGATAACATAAGTGGTGGATAAAAACAAAGAATTAATCTTGCTCGTGCTTTCTACTCAAATAATTCAAACTTAGTTTTACTTGATGACAGTTTTTGCTCTCTTGATAAGAAAGTAATGAAATAGATCATAACAAACATTTTGATGTATTTCAGAGAAAATAAAAATATAGTTTTCACTATCAATGAAAATGAATTAATTGAGAATTATGCAGATATCTTAATTGAAATATCACAAGATCATAGTATATTATCTATAAAAAGAAATAATTCTCAAAAATTTAATTCTGAGATTGATTTCACTTTCAAAAATGTAAAGATACTTTCAAAATCAATAGGAAAAAGATTGATAGAGTATAAATAAGAAAAGGCCAAGCTTTCCGAAATCAACAAGAAAACGGAAAAATAAGAATAAGGCTTCTCATTATTTATTACATGCTTTAGAAAATACATTTCTATTGATAATGTCATAGGGCTTTATTTGTTATTAGCTTTGATTTCTATTTCTCTTTACAGTTTATTTTATTTTGGGTAATAATATGTCCTCATGAATTGGAATCTGCTTTCTTCTTCATAAAATATAAAAATCCTTTTATACCTTGTATTTTGCTACTTGGATAATATAGTCTAAGGATTTAGAATCTATTTCTCAAAAAAGCAGGGATTATATGCCTCGAAGAGAATCCATAAATTAACCAGTTCAACCCTATTAAATGCTGATTACTAGCTTTACTTATAAGAAACTATCACTCCTCATAAATTTTAAGATTTACTTACAACTTAAATTCAAGGTATTGACTTTGATTTATCCACAGAGATGACCAGAATCTTTTATGCCACATTTTAGATCATCAGTAATTTTTATTTTTTTACTTTCCACTAGTGAATATCTTAGATAAATATCAAAATATATTTATCCGGGCTTTAATTGTGTCTGGATATCAAACAAATCCAATACAGAATAAATTTTTATTAACAATCCATCATCCAAATAATAAGAAATTTTTTAATTTTAAATCCAGTCAATTCATAGAATTTTTGAATTTATGGTATATGTCGATAAAATATGTACTTGAAAATATTTATTCTGATATTGGATGGGATATTGAGTTTTATCCAAAGTTAATTTTTTTTGACTCAATCCATCATCAGATGTTTGATACTTTAAAAATTAAAATTCATACAGATAAAGTTTTTGTTTTTGTTATTTTTTACTTGGTTTAAGTTTAAATATTTATTTTATTTGTAAAATAATTTTTATAGATGCAATTTGTTTGACACTTTGGGGTAGTTTAAATGATCCTATAACTTTGATTGGAATTGGATTGTTTTTGCATTAGGGTGTTAAGATGGCTAAGTTAAGAATCAACAATTCTTAATAAATTCAGATGAAAATCAAGGAAACAAATTAGCCTATTATTGGATATGTAAATGAATGTCTCTCAGGATTAGAGTATATTAGAATTTATGATTTAGAATCTAGTGTTTTGGATTAATTTTAACATTTGTAACAAAAAAATAAAATTTGGGTTTAATTGGCTTATAAAAATGCTTTTGATAATGATTTGAAATTTTCTACTTTTACTTTTATTTTAAATTTTGTTTCTTTGCTCTCATGCTTAGTAGGAAGCAATCCTCTAGCATCTCTTCCAAAGGCTACATCAAATTCATAGATAGATTTAAATACTATGCAAGCAGTTAAATGTTTTAACAACATCTTTGTTCAGTTGATTTCTTTCCAATACATTATAGACTTTCTTTAGTAAATCAAAGAATTTGACTCTGGAAAATAAATATAACATAATGAAAAATCTAACTAAAAGCTTGAAGGAGAAATAGAATTTATTAATTATTCTGCATATTATAGCTCTGATAAAGATCAAAACAAAGCAGCCTTAAAGAGCATTAATTTAAATATTAGCAAGGGTCAAAAAGTTTGTGTTGTAGGTAGAACTGGATCTGGAAAAACTTCACTCACACTTTCTATTTTAAATTTAATTCATTATGAAAATGGAGTAAATAAATAATTAAATACATATTATCATAATCAATTCATTTATTTTATAATTTTTTTAGAAAATATTATTTGATGGGAAATAAGTTGATGGAAAAACAATCAGAGACAATGTCTCAGCTATTTAATAAGAGAATATTGTTATGAAAGGAACTCTTAAAGATAATATAGATACCTTTAATTTATTTTCTACTGATGAAAATTTATGGAAGAAAATAGTTTAACTTAATTTAGCTTAAATTCTTGAGTTAAATTAACTAAGCTTATCTATGAAAATTGAAGAACAAGGTAAAAATCTTAGTGCTGGCCAAAAATAAATTGTTTCATTAGTCAGAGCACTAATTTAAGATAAAAATATTATCATATTTGATGAGGCTAACTCAAATCTTGATGAATAAAATGAAAACCTTATGCAAGACATTCTCTTAGGAAGAAATTCTACAGTAAATTTATTTATTTTTTTAAATACTATCTTATAATTTAACTATTTAAAAATTTAGATGATATTTATAGCCCATAAAATATAACATGTAAGCAAGTTTGACAGAATCATTTATTTAGAAAATGGATAAATTGTTGAAGACGGTTCTCCTTAAAATTTACTTTCTTACTAAAATTCTAAATTTTTCTAATTATATAATACATAATCTTGAAAAAAAAGAAGTTAAAATTGTGATCTTTTAATTTAAAATTATATTTTCAATCTAATTTACTTCAAAGTGTTAATGTTTTTATATTTTTAGTATCAGAATATTTTTATTTGTTACTTTGAAGATTGATAAACAAGGCTTGAAGAATACTATTTTTATTATTAAGTAACTTTGAAAAAAAAGAATTCAAAGACATACCTACATTTTTACATAATCAGTTTATTAAATGTTAATTTTGGTTTATTGTTTAAGATAAATATTATCTTCATTATTAATTTAGCTATTTAAATTTTAAAACTAAATTAAAATTGTACTATCATTTTGGTCTTATTTTTAATTTTCCAGAAATAAATTAAAATTTAAAATTTATGAAATTTTAAGGTGAAAAATAAATATTTCTAGATTAAAGATTATTTTGAGATATTTTTTCAGTCAACAATAACTTTACTGAAGTATTTTTATTACCATCAAATTAATACAAAAACTTAGAATTTGTTTAATTTTTTTGAAAATTTAATGGATTTAATTACTTTACTTACAATTTTATAACTTGAATTGCGATAAATAATGCGTTTTAAATTTTTGTTTATTGGATATATTTTTTTTCATAAATTGTTGGAAATCTTGTAAAAATACTTCTGTTTAATTGTATTTTTTACAATTATAAAAGAATAAACCTTCTTAAGATCTTATTATGTGGTTGATAAAGAAATTATGAAATCTGACTTTCCATAATGATAATAATCAGCTTGGTGCTAACTCTAATATTTTTGAATAAAATAAAAAAATTATTTTAGGGCTATTTAAATATAAATTATTTAGTAGAAATTTCTAAAAAACTAAAATTTATATTAATAATTTAAATGAATGAATGAAAGATTAAAAAATTTAAATTGTATTTGTTAATTTTTAAAAAAAATAATTTAAAATGCTAAAATGCTAAAATTTAATAAATATCATAATGAATGAATACAGTGATTGAATAATTTGAATAAAAAACAAGAAAAAAGACATAGATATTGATTGTTAAATTTAAGAATTATGTTGCAAAATAAAAATACAATTGAATAATTTTGGTATTTTTATTTAAGTTAACTTGTTTATAAAATAGTTGCCAGTATGAAATTAATAAAAATCAGATAATTTATTGAGTTGAAATAGGTAATATCTTAAAAGGAATTCAGTCTATATACTATTTGAAATTTAATAGTATTCATGTAAATTTAAACAGCTATTAATCTTTGGTACATTTTAAACAATCTAAATGAATGATTTCTATTTTTTTTATAATTAAGAAATATAATTTTTGAGCGAGCAAAGCAGGATTATAATAAACTGAATTCAATCTCTAATTTAATCGACTAAGCTGGAATGGTATATTTATTATCATTATTATTATTGATTTATTAAGAAAATAAAAAATTTTTTATAAACAAAGGTTGCTGTAACTCCTGGGATATATAAAACAAAAACTGTAGATAACAATTAAGTAATAGCAGTTTATAAATAAACTTAAACATAAATCAATATATACTCATAAATATATTAATACATATTAACAAACATATATATATAGATAAATAGATAGATAGATAATTCTAAATGGGTTGCACTAATTCTTAAGAAAAGTTAGTTAATGGAGAATAGCCATCTAAAAAAAACACAAAGGAGAACTCAGGTATAAATAAATATATCTTTTAGTTTAAGCGCCTTGCCATTAATAAAAAAACAAAATAACATCATTTGATTGTTTTATGTCTCCTCTTTAGGAGGTAGTTTGCAATCTTAGGCAACTCTTAAACATATTATTTATATTTAAAAGCTGCACATATTGATACTATTGAAAAATTCAATGTGACATCGTCCAGCCTTGTTTAAGAAAAGTATGGCAAAATCAGTAAAGATTATTAGTTGTTGAATCCTCCATTAGGAAAAGGTATAAAAATAATATTTATTTTTTTGCAAAAAGTTGTAAAGTACCAACTAATATGCATTTAAACTATCTCTCTTGATAATTAAAATTGAATGAAAAAGAAAAAGGAAATTCTTCTACTTTTTCACAATAAAAAATTATCAGCTCAAAGAGATAATGAAAACCTACTTAAAAAGTTCTCATTTCTTAGTTTAAACTCATTTTTGTTATTGCTTGCTTAATTTTTTTAATTATGATAAACAAAATTAGGTGCTTTTGGTGAAGTTAGAAAATGCGTTCATAAAGCAACAAATTTAACCCGAGCTGTAAAGATTATTAGCAAAGCCTAGACTCCTAAAGCAGAGCAAGATCGTCTAAAATAAGAAGTAGAGATTCTTAAATAGCTAGTAAAATTGTGATTTTTTTCGTTTTGGAAACCAATTTAAAAAGTTGATGGAATTATAACAAGCATTAATGCATGAATGAAAATGTTTAAATATTATTTAAATAAAGAGAATAATAATTGAAATTATTTTATACAATTTAAAATAATTCATTTTAATTTAAATAAAATGAAATGGTAAAAAATTGATTTTGTATTTTTCTTAATTTTGAAAATAGGACCATCCAAATATCATTAAGATTTTCGAGTTTTATTAAGACTAGAAGTATTTTTATATTGTCACTGAACTATGCACTGGAGGAGAATTGTTTGATAAAATTATAGAAGAAAAATCTTTTGATGAGCGTAAAACAGCTGAAACTATGAGATAAATTCTCCAAGCTGTGAACTATTGTCATAAAAACAACATCGTCCATAGAGATTTGAAACCAGAAAATATTCTATATGAGTCAAATAAACCAGGTGCTTTACTGAAGGTTGTTGATTTTGGTACTTCCATTGCTTATGATCCTAATGTTAAAATGAATCAAAAGCTTGGTACGCCATATTATATAGCCCCTGAAGTGTTGTCTAAAAAGTATGATGAAAAATGTGATATTTGGAGTTGTGGTGTTATTTTGTATATTCTACTATGTGGATCACCACCTTTCAATGGAGAAAACGATGGATAAATTATGAATAAAGTGAAAATCGGAAAGTAATACTCACAATTTATTTTGTTCATTCACTTGAATTTTATCAAAATTTAAAATAAAGAGATGTAGTCTTATTCTCAATAAATAAAGACAAATATTTTATTTTTTTTGTCAATCTTTATTTTAACATTTATTGCTATCTCAAAATATTAATAATTATAATAAAGTTAACTTTGTCAATATTATCTTATCATCATTTTATTTAATTATGCAATAGATTTTCTTTTGATAGTGAAGATTGGGCAGGAATTTCAGAAGGAGCTAAACACTTAATTTAGAAAATGTTAGAAAAAGACCCATAAAAAAGACTTTCTGCATAAGACGTTTTGAATGATCCTTGGCTTAAGTAAGCATCTGGAATAGATGTTGTTGATAAACCCACTCTTAAAAGAGCACTCAATAATATGCAGACATTCAGAGTAATCATTTGTTAATTTTTATAAATAAAATATTTAAAGTTCAGTTATTTATTTTCTTTAATTTTTAATACATTAAAATAGGCTGGTAAAAAGTTATAAGAAGCAACTTGGATGTATTTAGTTAATTATCTTGCCTCTAAAGAAGAGAAAAATGAACTTCTCAAAGTATTTTAATCTCTTGATACAAACAGTATTACTATTTTTATATTATTTTTTATTAGTAGTTATTTTATTAACTTAATTTTAATAGATGATGGTAAACTCTAAAGAGAAGAATTAATCTAAGGGTATAAAAAAATATTTAATCATCCTAACCCCTAAGAAGAAGTTGATAAAATCCTTACTATTGTAGATAAAAACTAGTCTGGTGAGATCGATTATTCAGGTAAAAATTATATTAATTTAAAATAAAAGCTAAAAGTATTTATAATTAATGACAGAATGGGTGGCCGCAACTATTAATCGTGAAAATTTACTATCTAAACAACGTTTAGAATTAGCATTTAAAATGTTTGATTAAGTAAATCTCTTTTATTTGATAAATTAATAAATATTGATAAAATAATTTAATTAATTAAGGATGGTAGTGGAACTGTGACCAAGGATGAACTTAAGTAAATGTTCTAAGGTATGGGTACTGTAGATGATAAAGTATGGAAGTAATTATTAAATGAAGTTGATGACAATGGAGATGGTCAAGTATTAAAATTTACATTTTATAATATGAGTTAACGTTAAATTTTCATTATTTAATAAAAGATTTCTTACAAAGAGTTTAAAGAGATGATGCTCAAACTTATAGATCCTTCATAAAGTAACTGAAATAGCATGTTTATTATATAAAAAGCTTACAAATTGATAAAAAAGCTGTAATTGTAAAAATTATTTAATTTACAGAGCAGCAAAATAGATATTTTTGCATTCAATCTAAATAAAAATTTTCTTATCATTATAGAAATATAAATTAAATAGAGTAAATAAATAAATATATGTTTATATTATTATTCTTATTTTTATATTTTATTCTATCCTTTCATTTTTATATTTATTATTTCACTTTAAATATTTAATTTATTATGGTCAGACAATATTTATAAAACAACTTTAAATAGATATTTCTTTTTTTTTTCATTTATAAAACTAATAATTTCCTCCTTTATGAAATTAGATTTCTAAATATGAACCAGCATATGACTTTAAAATCATAGCAAAAAAATACATTTATTTAAAAATGAATAATTTTATTTTTTAAAGAAATTTCAATTTAAAGAAAGAATAAATTTCTCTTTTCAATAAATCCAAATAAGTATAAATTATCACCTTTTAATTAATATTTTAGTATTTTTTTAGGTTACTTTTTAACTATTTATGATATAAAATTTCAGATATTTTAAAATAAATAAAAGATTAAATTCAAGAAATAAAAGTAGAACATATTACAACTAGAATAATAATAATTTTATTCAACCAATAATAACTGAAATAGTTTTATTTATTATATCAATA
This sequence comes from Tetrahymena elliotti 4EA, assembly GCA_000231825.2. NCBI lineage: Eukaryota > Ciliophora > Oligohymenophorea > Hymenostomatida > Tetrahymenidae > Tetrahymena > Tetrahymena elliotti. The sequence goes on from JH720297.1 coordinate 961,281, forward strand.
ATAAAATAATAGAACAAAATACTGAATCATCTAAATAAGAGAAATCCACAAAATGAATTCTTTACAAAGTATGGAAAAAAAAATTTGATAACACATTTTATGTTGATATTTTGTTGTTATTTTTATTTTTTTCTAAAAAATATGATTTTAACATTATTTATTATTACTCCTGTAAATGTTTAAAATTAGAAACAAAATTTTAGAGGATGTTAAAATTAGTTGATTATTCAAAATCGTTGTAATATTTTAGATTATTTGTTTATCTAAGGATAATATAAACCTTTTAGAACCAATGATCTATAAGCTTCAGATAACCGGCTATCTTAAATAGAATCATTTAATAAATCTGATTACTTGTTTAATAGTAGAGAGTAGTTAGAATGTTAATTAAATTAGTAAGTTAATTACCAACGTATAAATTTTTGAAATTTGAAGAAATTAGATTGTAAAAATCATAATAAATAGAAAGATAGATAATTAATTAATATATTTGTAAAATAAGTATTTACATTTTTTGCTTCTCTAGTTTTACTGCTTTTACAATTCAATAAATAGGATTAATAGTTAGATATCAATTAGGAAAGAAAAAAATAGTATTTAGTAGTTATGTAGTAATCAGCATAGGTACTTTAGAGGCCAAGAGTAAATCAATTATTAGTCTTTCAAAAGTACTTCTAAATATTTGGATCATATTTAATCTAAAAAAAATAGACTCCTCTAAAAATATCTCAAGAAAAATGGGAGGAAATTTAGGAGAAAATAGGATCTTTAATAAAAACAAATGAAACTTTAAATTAAATGCTTAAATTAAAAACAGATGAAAATGAGATTTTGAAAAGAGATAACATAGTATAAATCACTATTAACATTATTTTATTCATAATTTATTTATTTATTCATTCATTCTTTTTTAGAGAAATGGAGAAAATGAGAATTGGAGGAAAAAGTATTATCAACTGGAGTAGGAAATGTAAAAAATTGCTTAAATTGAACAAGAAGTTGCTGATTACTTGCCAATTATGAGAAATTTTGAGGAAAAAGCTAACATGAATGAAAAGCAAATTGAAAATCTCAATCTCATATTGAAAGAAAAAGAAAACCTAATTTAAGATTTAACAAAAGCAAACACTTAACTAGAATAATCATGTCACTCTTAGCAGTCAATTTCTTAAGAGCTTAGCTTTTTCAAAAATTTATCAGAACAAAAGCAAAAAAGCTTCGAAAACTTAAAGTTGAATTCCGTTTCAATAGGTAAAATTTTATTCTTTTAAAAATAGTAAGATATGTTTAGGTGATATCAAATAGGTTTAGCAAAAATAAAAATTAAAGAAATTAAGTAAAATGGAGAAAAAATATACTTTTTCGAATATATATTATTGAAAAAATGCTCCAATTATATGTCAAAGAATAAAAGATTATTATAATTTGGTTAAAAAATGAATCAATTATTTTATTTATGAATAATTAGATGAGCACAAAAGAGTATTAAAAGAAAATATTTAATTGATGGTAAGTTAAATATTTAGTAATGAATGTTACAAATGACTTTTTATTAATAGGATAAATTAGAAAAGAAAGAAAAGGAATATCAAAGGTTAACAGTAGGACTTTAGCAAGTGAATGATTACGAATTAAAGATGTAATAAATGGAGAAGGCTGTTAATAATTTAAGAAATAAAGAGAGAGAAAATTATGAATAGATGATGCATTCAAAAGAATAAGAAATAGAGGATTTACAGAGACAGCTTGACTCATTGAAATTAAGGATTTTTTAAAAAGATGAAACTAAATGTAAAAGAAATTTAATAATTATAAAGGATTTATTTGTTATTTAATTTAAAAAGAAGCAAACAATGAAGCAAATGAAGAATTTATTAAATAGCTTGAAGAATAGCTTTTTGAAGAAAAACAAAAAAATGAAAGAATCAAACAAATAGCTTAAAACCAAGAAGAAGAAATTCAAATAAAAATCTCTGAAGTTGATTTAAAAGAAAAGAATATCAAAGATTTACATGAGAAAAATATATCTCTTGAGTAATAGAATATGTAGTTATCTACTGAAAATACAGAACTTTAAATGAAGGATGTTCAACAAAGCACTAAAATTGAAAAATATGAAGAACTGATTAGATCTTATGAATTGAAATAAAATGAGCTTAAATAATCTAATTTAGAACTAGAATCAGAAAAAGATGCAAATCTTAAGCAAATTAATCTTATTAAAAAGTAAGTAGAAACTTAGTCGTTAAAAATTGAAGCTTTAACCAAATAAATTCTTAGTCTTTAAGAAGATATAGCTCAACAAATAAGTGAGAAAAATGAATTAATGGATAGACTTACTATTAGCACTTCTGAAATGGTAAAATCATTAATATCAAATTCATTAATCTTTTCATGATTTGATATTTAAAAATTTTTTAATTACTAAAGGAAAAGTAATAGCTCCAAGAAAAAAAGTAATATCTATAGAAATAAGCATAATTAGAGGCTTAGCTGATGCATATTACTTAGCAGCTTTAGAGAGCAGAGTAAATAAGAGATGAATAGGAAGATTCAAACATAAAATATTAGCAATAAATTTCTTTATTAGAAAAAGAAAAAGAAGAATTGATAGAAAAGGTAGAATCTCTAGAGTAAAAACTTCAAGAAACAGTTTCTGAGATTCAAATCATCCTTAAGCAGAAAATTGTAATTGATTTGATTTTTTATTATTTTAACTAAATAAAAATTATTTTACTTTTTTAACAACCCTTTGTTAATATTTAGGAATAAGAGTAAACAAAATTAAAATTGGAAGCTTCTCAAGAAAAGTTAGAAGTAGAAAAGAAATGTGCTTAGCTTTAAGGATAAATCAACTAATTGTTAATAGAAAAAGAATAGATAATCAATAAGAAAGATTAAGAGATTAAAATATAAATTGAAAAAGTGAGTGAATTAGAGGAAATTATGAAGTAAGAGCAAGAGAAAATGCAAAACCAGTAAAAGAAATAGCTTGAAACTATTAGGGAATAGGATAAGTATTTAGAATCTTTAGAATAAAGCATTGAAAAATAAGATATTTTGATAAATGAGAAATAATCTGAAATTTAATTCTATCAAGACTAAATATAGTAATACCAGGCCACTCATGAAGAAGACCAATAACAACTCAGAGAATTAAAAGAGCAAATATTTGTAATTAAAAAAATGAATTTTTTATTTTATCTTTTTTGTTAAGAAGTTTTAAATAAATGTATTTTGTTAAAATAGAATTTAGAAGAAATTTTCAGCTAGTTCAAAAGTGAAAAAATAATTTATGAAGATAAAATTCTAAAATTTGTTGATAAAGTTATAGAGCTATAGAAAAATCTATCAAAAACTCAAAAAGAAAAGGAAGAGTGGGAGAGAAGCTGCAAAATAAAATAAAGAGAAATCGAAGAATATAAAAAGAAGATACTTTCTCTATCTTTAGATTTAAATTCAGCTTAAGTTGAGCTGAAAATGTCCCCATTAAGAAGTCCTACAAGAAAACAAAAATATTCTGTTGCACCAAATGGCTAATAATAACATTAACAATCTTAATAGCAATTTGAAAATTATTATCAATATCAAGATCAATAGTATGATTAAAATTACAATAATGAAAATAATGAAGAAGAAGAATAATAAAATGAATTGAGAAATAATTCAAATTTCAATTATGAAGAATATGACAGCAGACTTTAGAAGAATTAATATGCATTACAAAATGATGAATAAAATTTTGATAATGCAGATGATGATCAATAATAATTATAATAATAAGATAGATCTTACATGAGAAATTCTGAATAATTTAATTAACAATAAAAAAATAATTTTTAGAATTAGAACTAAAATTATTTAGATTAATTTAATGACTAAAACATCTATTCGCCTCAATAACAGCAACAACAACAGCAGCAACAATTTAATTAAAACTACCCTCAAATAATAATTAACAACCAAGAAAATAATTACTAAAACATGAATAATAATGAAATGCAATCTTAACAAATAGGAGCATATGAAAATAGCTTTAATTAATCTAATTTTAACTAATAATAGCATTTTAGTAATTGAAAATCTATTGATTTATTTTTTAAATATTGTTTTTATGATCTATCTTTTCAAAATGCTAGCTAATTCAAGTATATTTAAGCTTCTATGTTACATAGGAATATTAATTATCTTTATTGCATATTTTACTTTCTTTTAATATAATACCTTGTTGAATTTCCCTGATTTATTTAATCATTAAAATCAAATATCTTAATATTTCAGATGGGGGAAAAACATCGAGTTTTGAAATTTATTAAAAACACGCCACACATATTTTTTATCAAATATTTGAAAATCTTTTGGGTACATAATTTTGAAAAGGATATTCATAACGTAAACAATAATATTTTGTTTTATTAATGCATACATCACATACCAATATAATTAAAAGTTCCTTCAATGTTCATGAAATTAAATTTGTAATTTGAAGGATAAAAATAATTTTCTTTATAAAAATGTTTTAACATTTTTTTGAAAATATTTTGGAAACATACAAGTTTAACAAAAAATATTTTAAATAGAATAAAATGCTTAATTTTCAATTTATATGATTTTTATTTCATTCACCTGCATTATGTAATATCAAATTATTACAAATATTTAAAGTGGGTACATACATATTCAGTCAATTCAAATATTAAAAATGTTACTAGTACAATAAACAAAGAAAATGGATTTAAATGTTTTTAATAAAACTTTCATTTTGTAAAATTTAATACTATTATTCGAAATAAAATGGTAAAAATAGTAAAAAATCAACCAGTTTTAAATGTCATTAAATTCATGCATTAGTATAGAAAAAACGAAATTATTCTCCTTTTCAAAAAGCTTTTACTTTCTAAAGAACCCTAACCAACACAAAAAATATAAACAATTAAAAATTTTAACTTTGTTTCCTTAATAACAATAATTTTAAAAGGAGTAATTACATTACTTTAGAAACAAATAAAATCTCTAACTTTTAAAAAAATTTAGTAGACTTTAGGAAAATAGCTTTTAAAAGGTTAATATTTAAACACTAAACCAATCAGAAAATAAATTATATGACGACTACTTATGTAAAAGAATATTTCAAATTAATCAAATAATGCTTTATGACTAAAACAACTTCTTCTTCTAAACATGATTACAAATCTTTTCCCATTTAACACCAAATAATAGTCAGAAACCAATAAAAGACTGATTTAATCATTATAAATAACACTAAAAATGTATAATCATCTACAGTACTTTTTAAAGCAAATTCAAAAAATCTAAATAACAAAATAGTAGAATAATAAAAATTAAATGAATTACATGTTAAAATATTATTTTATTTTTAAAAAAATGAGAGAAATAAAAATAGTATCCCTCTTTTTGTGTTTGATTTTTTAAAATTTATAAGTAAAATTTGCCAATTTTTAGTTTAGGGATGGTTGATTAAATTATTTTTTTCACATTTAATTTGCTTTAAAAAGTTAAGTTTTTCAATATTTATTTAATAATTTTAATAAAATAAAAAAATTTGTAAATCTAAAATTGAAAGATTATCATTTGCAATAAGAAAATGTCCCTTTAAGATTAATTTACCTGTAAAAGTAGTTGATAAAGCAAAGACATGGGCTGTTGTGGTTCTTCTTCTAAAGAACTAAATAAATCCAAATATTTATCAAACAGTAATAATCCAGCTTAGCCTCCAGGAAATCAATCAAAGATTAGAAAAGCTTAGACAAGAGATGAAAAGTATTGTATAAAAAATTAAGGAAAATGAGAAGAATAAAATTAATGCTACTTAATATAAAAAGAATAAAATTCTAGTTTTGTTTGGTCCTACTGATAGTGGAAAAACTACTTATATAAATTATTTATTAAAAAAATAATTAAACTTAGTTAACGAAAATATTATTTGTAAAGACGAAGATCAGTTTAAAATAGGGTAATCATATGATTCTTAAACAAGACACGTACGTCCTATTAAATTGGGCAAAATTTTAGTTACTGACAGACATACCAGGGTTATATGATTCAAATAGATATGATTAAGACATTATAAATGCAAAAAATATTTTAGATGCAGTTAACCAATCAAAATAGTTTTGCTTTGCTCTTTTTATAATACCAGATCATTTTAAAGTAACAAAAGGCAAAATTTTCAAATAAACAATCTCTTCATTTGCCAAGTACTTTACTAAAAATTAAAACTAGTCTTTTCATTTGGTGTTTAACAAATTGTCAAATGAAAAAATTAATGTTATTTATGATTGTATAAAAAAATTATAAGAAACTATTAAAGACCAAGTTGAAAGCAAAATAATAACCAAAATGTTAGAAATGATAAAAAATAAGTAATATTAAATATTCTAACCTATGGATTAAAATAAAGTTGAAGACCATATATAATCCATTTAAAAACTTAAATTCCATAAAAGATAATACAAAATCTTTGATATCATAAGCGAAGAGTCAGAGGATAAAATAAAGGTTATTACTAATGAGTGATAAATTAATGTAGTAATTTATATAGTAAAGAAAAGAGACTGAAAAAATATTTTAATTATTTAAAGATTTTGAAGTTGTAACCAAATTTTTAAATGATACTAATATTGATAGAATTTTTTAAAATATCTAAACTGAAATCAAAGATTAGCTTTAAAAAAATCTAGTATAAATAAAAACCTTTATTGAAAGTATTTCGAATGATAAAATTGATGATTTATAGAAGGCTTTTAGTGAGATAGTATCTATTTTAAAAACTCAGCAGAGTCTTTATGAAATTTTGAAAGATTAGTAGATAAAGCATATTGATTTTAGAAAGCTATTTCAAAATTTAACACGATATATATTTGATCATATACAAAAACTAACTTCTTCAATAGACTAAGACTCAGATTTTTCTTAAATCGAAAGAGTATATTAAAAATTAAAATAAATAGAAGATAATGTTGAATTTCATAAGCTGAGAAAATAAATATAAGAAAAATTAGATATTTAATAATTTTAAGATTCTTATATTAGTACTTTAGATGGCATAATCAGAGATATAAATGAAAAACACTTTAATTATATCTATCTTTCTTTAAACAGTAAAACTATAGAAGCAGAGAGTTTAAAAAAATCCATAGAGTTTGTCATATAATTTGAAAAATTTGACAAAAAATAAATTTCTCAGTTTTCAAATAAATGTTATTTTGATTTAAATTATTAATGCATAGATACTGAAACTTTGAATACAAATGGGAGAGAAAAAAGAAAAAAAATTCAATTTTAGATAATCGTTTATAAGTGCTATTGATGATGAGATAAGTATTTCAAAATATTCATATTCTTTTGAATAATCTCAATAGATCAAGAATTTTGAATAATCTTAATAGATCAAGAATTTTGAAAATAATTACAATAATATATAAATATATATGTATAGTACCCTAGGGTACTGCCTATAAAGGCTACATACAGTTTTAACAAGGTTTATTATTTTTTGTTTTTGGGTGCTTTTTTCTGTTTTACTTTTTTCTCACCTGGTTTTCGGTGTTTATTTATTTTTTTACAATAATATTATATAAAAAAATAACTTTAGATAGCTCTTATAAATTTCTTTTTGTCTAAAACAAATTCAAAATGATTTAATTCATTTCCCACATTATTTTTTAGAATGAGCTTAATAACATTTCTTTTCCTCAGTATGAAACATTATTTTTAAATTATCTATCAAATAAATTAATCAATAGAGAGTATTTTAAAGACATTAATATAAATTGTTTTGAAGAAATAAATTAAAATGCTAAAAATATTTTAAACATATGTTAATATAAATAATTCTTTCTTCTTGAATTTTTAGAGCTTGCTTTGCAAATAGTTCATTGCATACTAAAAATAAGCTAGCGAAAATGTGAGATATTAGTAGCCCATAGTGAAATTATCTTGTGATCTCAATTTTGATGAAAAAACAGAATAATTAGTAAATGATATTAGCGAGAACCAAAATTAATACAAAAATAAGATAGAATCAACAGTTTAGCAAGAATTATTTTAATAAAAAAAGTTAGAAAGTATTACTGATTTTAGTCCTAAGTAATTTAAAGAAATTTTTGATAAGCTTAAAAAATTATTTGATCATCCAGCAATCAAAGTGTTATTTGAATAAAAATCATTATATAGAAATTACTAGTAATAATTTTAAGAATTGTTAAAAGAATTAAATTCTACAATGAATACCAGATAAAAAAATGATGAAGATGTTTTTGACCTTTTGAACAATTTTAAAGAATATTTGGAAGAAATGACAGATCATTTACTGATAGAAGAGGAATTCAATTATGAAATAATTTAATTAAATATTTAATAGAATGCTTAATATTAGAAAGTGATAATTTAGATGATGGTTGATAGATATAATACTAAAAATTACTTAAAAATTAAGAACTGAGAGAAAATAAAGAACTTAAAATTTTTATTAATTAAACTTTTGAAATAAAATTATAAAGTTTATAAAATTAATTAACAGATGTCAGTAAAATAGGTGAAAATTAATTATGAAGCCTAAAAATTATCAAGAAAATTTGTTAGAATTAGTAAAGTCAATTTTGAAATTTCTTTTTAAGCAAATTAGTGAAAAATAACAAATCCAAGAATAAATGAAGAAAAAAGTAAAAGAAATGATTGCATTTCAGGATTTTATAAATATAAGTTAAATTAAAGAAATCTTAAAAAATGAAGTTAGAATAAAATTTGAAGATATAGAAGATAAATTAAATATTTGCCAAGCAGATAATGTGTAAGGAAATTATAATACTGGATAAATTAAATAAATTGAAGATTTTTTATCAATTCTTGGAATTTAAATTAATTTGGAACGAAAGAAGTCAATAAAAGGTTTACTTCAAAAAGTTGTAGATTAACAAATCAAATTTTAAATATTTGCTTAAAATATTCAAATTATCTCCCTAATAAGTTATATCAAGTTTTAGTTCAAAAAGATAAGAAGAAATAGCTATAAAAGAAGCAAATGAATTTTTAAAAAAGAAGGAATTTGAAAAAATGTTTCATTATAATAGGAATACAAAACAAAATGCAAAAGAGTAAAAAATTTTTGCAAATTGAATAATAATGTAATTATCAATGAAATTGAGTAATTTTATGAGAATTAAAAATTAATTGTTGAATAATATTTGCATAGCTTTGAAGATAATATTCAAGATATTATAGCTTAAGAAAAAATTTTCAAATAAATAGAACTTTATTTTAATGAATACAGCAATAAAATAAAAAATAGTTAATTTACACAATAAATTCAAGATGCTTTGATTGAATTTATTAATTCTCAATAAAACGAAATAAATGTCTTCGTCAATTAACTTGAATTAGAAGAAAACCAATAATAATTAGTACAAAAGATTATTTATCTTTACAAGTTAAGTAAGGAAAATAATTATGAATATTTAGAAAGACAAGCTATTGCTATGTTTGGAAAGGTAATAAATAAATAATTCAATTACATTTTTTCATAATTTATTTTTTTATTAGGCAATACAAGGAAAAAAAGAGATTATAGTCTAAAAATAAATTAAAATATTGAGTCTAGATAGCAGCTTTGGGCAAGAAATAACAGAAATTAAAGAAATTTTTCAATAATATAGAACATAATAATAAATACAATAATGCAACAAAAAATCAAAATAAATTTGATTATATTAGAGATAGTACCTAAGGTTTAGGCGAATAATAATTAGAAACTAATGATCCTTAGGAATAAATTAAAATTTATTAAGAGCGGATTAATGAGTTAGACACAAATATACTAGTTGATTAATTTTATGATATTGTTCAACTTCAAAGCGAAATCATCTAAAAATGTGAAGATTTTAAAGAATATCTGAAAAGTAGAAAGAATAACTTTTAGAAATTCTTTCTTATATTAATTGTGCTTGGGGTATATTAAATAATCAAAAAGAAAGTGAAGAAAGAATCTTTATTCATAAAGTTTAAATTGTAGCTATTATGAGAATTTTGATTATAGATTCTAAATCCTAATCTAAGATGTATAATCATGCACTTGAGGTAAAAACAGGAGAAGGTAAATCAATTATTATTGGTATTTGTTCTACTATTTTAGCTTTAATAGGATTTAACGTTGATTACTGCTGCTATAGTGAGTATTTAAGCTCAAGAGATTTTCAAAATTTCTTATATTTTTTTGAACTTTTTAATATTTAAGATAAAATCTCGTATAACACATTTGAGTAATTGACTGAGAAAATCTTTAATACACCTAAGAGAACTTGGAGAAAATCATATTTTGAAAAAATCTTAGTAAAATTAAAAATAAAGTAGTAATAAAAAACAAGAAGGAAAAAGAATTCTAGTTATTGATGAAATTGATTTCTTTTTTCATAAAGACTTTTTAGGAAATGTTTATCCAGTGACATTATAAGCTTCAAATCCTGAAGTTATTTAACTTTTTAAATATATTTGGAAAAGGAGATATAGAAATATTACTTTGTAAAAAGTTAAAGAATCAAATCAATACAAATCTCTTTTCAATTAACATTAAAGTTTATCAAGTCTATCTGAGTTAATAGATACTAAAATATAGTAGATGATTTAAGATGCTTAAAATATGGAAAATCATTCTTATGTTTTAAATGATGTACCAAATTCACTTGATAAGATTATTGGCTACAAATTATTCAAAGGGATAAGATATGATATAGTAAAAAGATATAAAACATCATTTGCCTACTATTGTGAGTATTAGCTCAAAAATTTTCAAGAAAGCCAATTAAGCAAAGTTTTGAATATAAACTTTAACTTAGGTTGTTTTTCTTATTCTAAAATACTTTCATAATATTCCTTAGTTTTAGGAGTTTCTGGTACAGTTCAGCAATTATCGGATTACCAAAAAAAATAAATGAAAAATTTCAATATTGTAAAATAGAATTTTACCTTCAGTTTTTGGAGAATCTCATTTAGAGTTTGACCACAATAATGGTATCAAGATAATTGAAGATAATAAAGATTATTATACTGAAATATCAAATTAGATAGATTAAGTAATTAAAAAAAATAGATAGGTGTTAGTTTTCTTTGAAAACTAGCATAGATTAAATGATTTTAAGAAATCATTCAAATCAAATGAAAAATTAGAAATATAAATTTTAGATGAAGAATCTATTGATTTATAAAGAATTATTAATCGTGCAACTACATCTAGAGTTTTGACATTAGCAACAAAACCTTATGGAAGAGGTGTAGATTTTAAATGTTTTGATAAGATAGTAAAAGAAAATGGAGGTATTCATGCCATTTAAACATTTTTATCTCATATAGAAACGGAATTAATACAAATAATGGGTCGTGCTGCAAGAAATGGAGAAGATGGAAGCTATAGTCTAGTACTTTTAGAAAAAACCTGAGAAACGTCTTTTTAATTTAAAGGAAAAATAGCTTAAAACAATAAATACTAGTAACTTAAACAAATTATACATAACAATTAAGAAAAATTAGGAAAAACTTTAGAAAAAGATTTGAAAGAATCAGAAAATTTAAACAATTTATCTTTTAAATTAAAAGGCTTATTAGAACAATATTATGAAGAAAAAAAGGATCTTTCAATTGAAATAAATCAAATCTAAAAATAAATTTCAGATTTAAGTGATTCTAAAGATAGTTATGTAAATCAACTTTCATAAAATATAAATTAAGATTTAAGTAAGGAAATAAAAAGAGACAAGTTTGGAGATCCTGTAGGTTAGGAGTTTGATTTGGCTAAGGATAGCTTTTGCTCACAAAAAAAAATTTTAATTGGTTAATTTGCTACTCCTCCTAATTTAGATTTAATATCTAAAATAAATAATAAATTTAAGTAAGCAATAGAAAAAAAGGGATTTAAAGAATTTGTTGTAGTAGATGATGAGAAATCATTTATTGAAAAAATAGAAAATTTTGATTAAATCTAGATATCTTATTTAAAACACTTATAAAAAGGAAGAGGCTTAATGTTATGGTGCGATAATGATCCATATTATTACCATGCTAATTTAATATTGAATTAAATTCCTATAGGCTATGAAGATTAAAGACCTATTTATTTGAATCTTTAAAGAAATTATCCTGGTTAAACTGCTGGCTGACTGAATAACATAGAAAAGGTTGAAGAAAAAAATTGATTTTTTAGCAAAAAATAAAATTTATTTATTTGTATTTTTTATCATAGTAAATATAAAAATATTTCATTTTTTAAAAAACTCATAATTTCTTTTACAATTTTTTCCCATAAAATTATCTCAATCATTCTCTTTATTATAAAATATTTTTATGTTTTAGATACATTCTATCAAATTCAATCAAACAGCTCATTTGGCACATATTAGGCATCAAATATTTTATTTAATTCAACACCTTTAATATCATAGTTAAAATTAACTATTTATAAAAAAATAAAACTAACTTTGACTTATTTCTTTAAATGAAATCGTCTTGCAATAACCATCATAAAATTTTTGAAAATTTTTATTCAAACCCAAGATATTTTAAGTATCTCTCTCTCTCACATATTGAAAATATTGTTTTAATAGTATTGATGATTGTAAGTTAACTTTTTCATTTTTATTCACCCATTAATTTTATTTTTTACATTCAAAAAAAACTTTTTTGTTTTCATTATCAGATAAAAATAGATGTTTTTAGTTTAGTGTTATCTCATATCTTCTTTTTTTTTAACATTTTTATGGTTTTTGTTTATTGAGAATTTTTTGTTTTGAAAGATTAGAATTTAGAAATAAAAGTAAATAATAACTATTTTTTGTATTTAAAAAAACTTATGAAATATTTTAAAGGCAGGTTTAATCAATAATTTTTAGATATTCTATAATTAATAGATTCACACCAATCATTCTTATTTTTAATTAAAAAGATTTATTTGAAAGTTTTGAAAGATAAACAACTTATTAGCTTATAAAACAGGATATTATTTATTATTATTATTAAATAGCATAATTAATGGCTAGCGGTTAGGAAATTGTTGATAGAATTTTAAAAACTTATGGGGTTGAATTTGATTCAACTGTTTCTGGAAAACTGAATGAATTTATGATTAGATATACAATTGATATTTTGCGATTAGCTAAAAATTATTCAATTTTTGAAAAAAAGGACACATTCTCTTTAATTGAAGTAAGGTAAAAATACTATTATAACATTTTTTAATTGAAATGAGAAAGGGTTTAAGTTGCAATAATTTTAATTATATCAATAGACAAGCTATTAAGCAAATGAAAGAAAATAAAGGAGTAAATTTTGATGAGATGTAATCTATTTTCAAATAAATGCCTACACATAATTTAGAAGAAGATATATAAAAAACATCTCTATACAATTAGATATTTCAATATGATGATAGAATTCTTGTTAGATAATAGTTTAAGACAGAAGTTATTGAAGAGAAAGTATGGAATTTTTATTTTTTGGTTTAAAAATTGTAAATATTTTATGATCATAAATAAAATAGAAAAAAGAAATAGGGGAATTAATATTAGAAAATAAAAGGAGAGACAGAGAAAGGATAACGAATCCAGAATTTGGTGATATAATAAAAGAAAATGTAAGGTTTGGTAATTAGCCACCTGCTCCACCTACATATACAAAGCCTGCTGTAGAAGAAGATGATGATTACGAATGATTATTTGTTTATTTTAAGCTATAACAAAAAACATTAGTTGATTTATAAAATAATTACTAATAAATGATGTCTCAAAAAATAAATAGGAAAACAACAACTAACTAAATAAATAAATAAATTGCATAAGTTTATTTAAATTTTAAATAAAACAAATAACTAGATTGCTAGCTTAAGTTAATCAATAATTAAATAGAAAATTCACTAATTATAATAAAAATATTCATAATAGAAATTCAACAACCTTAACAAAGGATAGATATTCAAATATAATTATTTATAAGTACAAAATACATTGATACATTCCTTCATAAAGATTGATTCTCCTAAAATTTAATTTAAAGTTAGGTTTAATTTCATGTAAATTAAGTAGACATAATTTACTATATAAATGCTTTATCTTTAATATATATAAATTGTTGTAAATAATAAATATTTTACATTTGTTAGAACTTCCAAGTTTTAGCTTTTCTTTGCTTCTTAAATTGAAGTAAAATTTTTATCTCTTTTTATGAGTTTTATTTTATTAAGTTGCGCCAAACATGTTAATTATTTTTTTTGGTTTTCTGATTTTAATTAGAGGGTGATTGTTTTCATAAAATAAGTATTTTTCAAAATTATTTAAGTAATAGTTTTGAATTTGATAAATTTTACCTAATAAAAAGATTGGAGATAATAATAGAATTATTAATAAGGAGATTAAAAAGAGATAAAGAAAAGATTATAAGGAGAAGAATATTATATTATCTACATACAGCTCCAGTTGGGATGAATACTTAATAAATATCACAGTTTTTAAAAAAAGAATTTCCTGTAGAATATAATTCAGATGCCATTGAAAAATTAAGTGAATTCACAATAAGAATAGCTCATGAGTTGATGGAAACTATGGAAGTTATTTAAAAGAATCATAAGAGATAGCTGAAAAAAGAGGATGTGCGGTTAGATGATATTTACATTTTTTCATTTTTAAAAATAAGAGGAAATTTTATTTCTAAAATGCATTTAAAAAAAACTATAGATGGATTATGGATGATTTAAGAACGAATGATTCAGAAGCAATGATATTAAAAAAATTAGAAAACCATCATGCTAAAGATTTTCCTTTTGAAGATCCAGAAAAAGAAAAGGATAAAGAAATATATAAGGGTATTTATTTTCAACAATAAATCTAATTTAATTTTAATTTTTTATATAAAATTTATAGCATATCTTCCTATGAAAAATCAATAAAATCTAAGAAGAAACGCGCAATTAGCTATAAAAGAAGAAATTGATAATGCTGTAAGAATTATATAATATTTGCATTTAATTTAATGGTATTTCTTATTAAAAGGAATTAAAAAGAAAAAAAGATTTATAATTATTAAGGCTCAAATCAGAACAGTCATAGCAAGTTTAAAATAATAATGAAAAAACCAAATACTAGTAGATTTTCTTTGATGAAGAAGATGAAAAAGAATCATCAAAAAAGAAGAATTTCCCTCAAATAGCTCCACTTAAAATGTGAAAGATAAATTCATTTATTTATTCTTTATCTTTTAGCAAAACATAAAGATTAAAATGAACTATTTTAAAGATGTAGATAAGCAATTATATAATAATAAATTTATTTCAAAACTACAATTTTTCATCTAATTAATATGATAAAGATTTAAGTAACCTTAAACTTAAAATATATCCAACTGTTCAATATTTTATCGAACTATTCTCATAATTAGTAAATAATTTTGATATAAATAAGTTACCATTAGAATTTAACATTATAAATATCCGAATAATAAAATAAATTTAATATTTTAGTTATTTAATGAATACAAATTATTTTTTTAAAATTAAAATGAATTTCAATTTGTTTTTGTGTTTAATAACTTATTGATTATAATTTTATTTATCTTTCTTGAAAATCTCCATTTATTCTTTTTAAATGTTTGTAAAAGAAATCAAACTAAAAATGATTGCTCAATCTTAAAATATTTTATTAAATTAAAGTAGGAAACAGTTTTTAATTTGTATTCATATCGAAAAGCTAAAGGATTTGTATTTTAATATATTATTATTTTCCTTTGCAATTTTTCAAAATTTATGGCCTCGGCCATACATCAAGAGATTAAAACAAAACTATTTTTTTTTAATTGATAGAAAATTAACTTTAAATTAAAATAATTATTGAATGAATTATCATTATTTAAATTTTCATATTTTTTAAATCGTTTAAAATTTTGTTGTTAGAATCAAGTAAATTGAGAATTGAATATTTAATATTAAAAGATTTAAATAGATGGTAAATTCTAATTTTGCATTTGATTTAAAAGAAAATAGAGTTTTAACATAGATTTTATAATGAATAAATATTTTTAAATTCAAAAATTAGAAATTTTTAATCCTCTTTCAAAAAAATCAAAGCTTGAATCAATATTAATTGGTATTGATATTTTAATATGGTTTGGTGCAAATTAAATAAAATGAATAAAAGTATGAATAGATAGATGGAAATATTAAGTAATTAAATGTTCAAGATAACTACATAAACATGACATATAGATAAATCCACCCATTTTAGAGAATGAATATTTTATAGATTTTTTCTTTTCAAAATATATTATTACACAAATTCAAAAAATAAAGCAAGCATTGTTTGAAAAAAGATAAGTGCAATTTGCTTATATATCTTAGCAACGGCTATCTAAATTTCTATTTATTGATTGATTCTAAAATGAAGATTTGCATAAATTTTAAAGTAAAAGAAAGATAGATTATGGTTTCCTAAAATCTTTCAATCTTACTTTTTAGTTAACATAGTTCTGAGAAGATCTCCGATACGAAGGATTAAGAGGAAAACATCCATATATACTAAGACGGTTCCTGATTTCCATTCTTCCTTATTGAAGTCATAGTCTGGGCCAGCAACTCTTGATTGAGTATCAAAAATTAAGTAGAAAGCGAAGATAAATCCAAAGAATGATATGATGACCATCTAATAGAAGCTTAAGTTGGAGAAGAGAGTGAATATATGGAAGTTAAGGATTTGAGCACCGAATACAAACAATGTAGTTCCTTAGTAAGTGAGTTCATATCTTACTGTCAAAGTGTAAAGGAATTGACTGAGCATGAGTGTGGATAATAATACAAAAACCATCAAGCCAACAATTGAATCCTTGTTGATGGAAACAGCGTATACGAGTAAAGTACCAAAGAATATTGTCCATAAAAACATGCAAATGTAATTTAAAGGAGACTTGCGGATAGCTTGACGGAAGAAAAGTCCTAAAATACCAATAATAGCAGCTCCTCCAAGTGATACCCAGAAATAAACATAGTTTTATTATAAATGAAGACGAAGATTTTCATAAAGATGAACAAATAAAGCAAAGACTCCGATGATTAATAATTACATGAATAAGGCAAAATAAAGTTTACGCAGGTAAACAATACGAGGGTTAACAGTTAATTATGCTTGATCGCCTTCAGTAATCAAATTCTAGTTTTGTAATCTAGAAATAGTATTTTTATTAGGAGATATGTTTCCATAATTGAACCCAGTATTTGCAGGATAACCTGTGTAAGCTGAGTCAGTAACTCCACCACCTCTCTATGGAGATTGATATATATTGTTTTAGCTCATTTCTTTTGCTCTTCTGCTAGATCTTTTAAAATTATTTTGCTATCCTAGATTTCAAATAAATTTTATCTAAAACTATTCAATTTGTTATTTTTGTTTATAAGGTATTTATCAAGATTATTGAATCTTTTATTTATATTTAATTAGAAATAAATATTATTTCTTTCTCTCTTATTTATTTATTTACTTGCTTTTTTGCTATCTATCTATCAATCTTTCTTATAACTAACAAACTAAAAAATAAATAAATAACAAAGAATTCAGTTCATCTGTCAAGCAATATGTATGATGAAATGAAAGGATATGCCTTGCTTTGATATTTTAATTAATCAAGTATCTATTTTTCTTATTTGTATTTTTTTCAAATTCGTTCCATCATAAATAAAAATTCATTTTTTTCTTTGAAAACAAGACACTGTTTTATTTTTTATTTTGAAAATCTAAATAAAGGCAAAATCTTCATCAAATAATCTTTTCAGTACCTACCTAACTTAATGAACAAAATTTAAATTACTCGTTTTGATTGATGTTTTAATATTCTGTTTATTTAGAAATTTATAAAATTTTTCCTTTTGACGCTGTATAAAATATTTTTCCAAGCATCAATTTAAATCACTCAAAAATAAAATGGTATTAAATTAAATAATTTTACAATTAAAAATAATAATAATTTTGTTCAAAAAAGAATAAAAGTCAAAGAAATTACAAATAAATAATAATACCAAAGATATTTAAATTTCATTATTTAGTTTCAAATAATTTAAAATTTAAAATAATTTTAACTAAATTTATTTCATAGTTTACTCATAACAATAAAAGTTTTAGTAAAAAGCAAGTAACAAATACAAATAAAAAAGAGTTCATCATGAAAAGACAAACAATTTTAACTTAATAATTTATTTCTCCATAAAATTTACTCCGAAATAAGCTATTAATCCAAATAATTAAAAATCAAGCAAATAATAATATTATTATTATTAAATTGTTTAAACCAGAAACACAGAAACATAAGTGCAAAATTGTAAATTGAATTTAATAAGATAATAAAACCAATAGTATTTAGAAAATAAACCAATAAATAAAAAAATAAAATATTAAAATGAAAATAAAATTGATTTGTAAGTAAGAAATTAGATGTTTACTTTTATAAATTATTATCAATTAATTTTTATTTATAAAAATAAAATAGTGATTTATTTTTAATATTTTGTAAATTCTTAACTTTTATTAAAAAAGACTTTTCAAGAAAATTTTATATAATCTTTTAAATTATTCAAAAAATCCTTCAAATATATTCTGGATGGTAATTTTATTTTCAAGTTGGCAGGACAGGTAAAATTTAAATTTTATAAATTAAAACATTTTCTGTAAAATAAAACAAAATTAAATGTTCTTCTTGCTTAATAATTTTGAAAGTTATTGATAGATTCCTTCCTACCTTCTTTATTTTTAAATTAATAAGTATAAAAATAGTTATTTTTTTATTAGTAACATAAAAGTAGATTTAATAAATGTTTATTTCATTAAAATTAAATAAATAATATTATGAATATAAAATTAAAATTTTTGATTTATGAAACAAATAATGTTTTCATTTTCTGTTAATTGGAAGGAATAAATACTTTTTTTTGTGTTAAAGTAAAAGAATTTAGAGAGAGGTAAATATTTAACTATTAAGTTAATAAAATATTCTTTTTTTAAAATAGCAAGATCAAAAATTAATATTGATTGATTAATATTATATATTTGTTAACAATTTTTTAGAACATTGCTTTAATTTTATTTACTTAAGCAAAAACAATAAAAAATTAAATTGATTTGATTACTGAAAATTATTAATTAATTAGCATATAAACTCACAACAGATTAGGTGTATTTAAGAAATTTTAATAAATATGGAAGATCCTAAACTATAGAAAGTAAAATTAGAATCATATGATGATAAAAATTACAGTTCTGCTCAGATTATAAATAGGACATCATTTTGCATATTTCTTTTATTGACTAGTCTAATAAGTTTGATGAAATCTCTTATTGATTTATTTTATTTTAACAATATGAATGTTTTAGTAGAAGTTTATCTTATTTCAACAGTATTTATTCTAAGTTTAATTGCTTTCCTAATCAAGTCTAAAAAATAATATATTGATCTCATAGTTGATTTACTTATTTCGTTTCTGCTGATTGAAAGCTACTTATAATCATTTCTTTAAAATATTTATTATTTGATCACTAACATTTTAGTTCTACATTAGATAACATTTTATATTAACAAGAGTGAATTTAAAAAGTTCATAAAATATGGTATCAAACTATTTATTATTTCTTACTTTTATGGTAGAAGTTTTTTTTCTTCAAATTATACATTTGATCAGGTTTTTGAGATAGCTCGAATTAGCTTCTGTATTCTTTATGTCCTTTTCTTTCACTATAAATCTCTTAATATAGAAGAACATATAATGAGTAATTAAAATTAAAGTCACTAAGTTATAAAGCAGAATTAAGATTCACACACTATTAATTTAGAAGAGACCATCAAAATTTAAGATTTTTCTGCATATTAAAATGACCAAAGTTTAGCGAAAATTATTTAAGATTAAAAGCCTCTTTCTAAAAATATGGGTTAATTACATAAAAAATTAGATATAAGCTCATAAAATTAAGCTATTTGCTAATCTATTGAAATAAATAATGAATTGCTGTTGTAGTAAGACAAACATTTTTAAAGAAAAATTGATTTAAAAAAGCCTAATAAAAGAAATCTAACATTTTTTTAGAGATCGAAAAGGGATTCTTAAAGAAATTTAACCACGCTTTTGCTGAAATAATCTGTAAAAAAAAGTCTTGAAAGTGATATACTGAGTTTTCTATTTGTTGGTGTGTTGATGATCGATTATAAAAAAAAAATTATTTACTCAAATGATTAAATAGAATCATTAATAAATAATTGTAAAGGTGAGTAAATTTTAGAGATAATTTAATAGTTGCATTTACCTAATTAAGAGAAAAATTAGAAAGATAATAAAAATAATATGAATAATCAAAGCAATAAGCACATTGATTTCTCAAGGTCGTAGTTGGAGTAATAAGAAGAAGAGGAATGCTGCAAAATTAATGAATAAAGCTTGTAAGTGAACAGCTTTATGGATAAATCTGATTAAAGAATGAAAAATTAGCAAATTCTTTCTCGAAAATTAAGTTCGATAAACTTGAATGTTAAAAATTAGTCAAATATTAGATAAAGGAACACTAGTCTACTTGAAAATATCACTGTTCAGAAATAAAATAATTCATCTTCTGAATCATTTGACTCAGAGCTGCAAGACAATTAGGAAAGTAGCAAGTTTTAAAGTTCAGAAAATGGAGTAATAAGCAAACTAAATTTCTTTGAAGAAGAAAAATAAATAAAGAATAGATTAAAAAAGGAATCTTCATCAGGTGTTACAAATTATGGTAAACTTGTCAAAAATGGTAACATTTCAGAATGTAAATTTCTTATAGAGGCACTAAATAGGTCTGATACAACGTTAGAAACAATAATAGATATTTTATTAGACAAAAATTATTGGAAGGATTTTTGGAAAAGGAATGTTATTCACACAGATACAGACATTTGCATTAATAATTCACATTTTTAAGAGAATTCAGGTGTTTATTTTGATTAAAATTATATCGTGCAAGGCAATAGTATTTCTTTTCAGGTTAATATGAAATCTGACATCAAGTAAAAGGAAAGGCCATTCTATTTAAAATTGAGCTCTTTTTTGACTTAAAAGGCTTATCAACAAAAAGGACAGAATCGATAAAAAATTAAAATGGTCTTATTGATTGAAGTCATTCCTTTAAGGAATATTCTGAAATCTTTGAAGGAATAAGAGCTAAACAATTTCAAGAATAAAGTAATATCTTCTCTGTCACATGAGTTGAGAACTCCTTTGAATTGCTCTATATAAATGCTTGAATTACTTTTACTTAGTGAAAATTAAAATGTTTCCACAAGGACTCTTAATTCAGCTCATAACTTTTAAATATCAGAAGAAGTCAAAAAAATGTTTATCTATCCTGCCCTTAACTCTAGCTACTTACTTCTAAGTATGATAAATGATATTATTGATTTTGCTTAAATAAACACAGGTAAACTTAGCTTGTATTTTACTACTTTCAATATAAGAGATTTAATCAAAGATTGTGTTTAGCTATTTACTCTTCAGGCTACAATAAAAAATTTAGAAATTTTGGTTAACATTGATCCACTAATACCATAGTTATTGCATTCAGATTAAAATAGAATAAAATAGGTGCTTTTAGCTCTCCTTAGTAATGCAATAAAATTTACAGAGAAAGGATTTATTCAAATAACTGCAGAATAACATCAATCAGATCTAATCAGAGTTTAAGTTGATGATACAGGAAATGGAATAACACCAGAAGTAAGGTCTTTGCTTTTTAAAGGATTTCAAAATTCAAACAGTATTAAAAGCAGTAGCAGATAAAGTAAACTATCTAACAACAATAAGAACAGAAGTCTCTCAATTCAAACAATAAAATAAGCAAATCTAATACAAAATAATTCATCTATATAAAAAAAATCTTAGCAAACTTTGAATCAAAGATCTTCTTAGAATTACCGCTCATCAATATTTGGTGAAGAAAATATAGAAATAAGTGATAATTTTACTAGAAAAGAAATTAACAGTAAATTAAACAGCATGCCTTTTGGTGAAGTTGAAGAATAAAATAACTCATAAATCAACAAAAGTGCTTAGTAACAATAATAATAAAATGCTGGAATAGGACTCACAATAGCTAATCATTTGGCATAGGGATTAGGAGGGAATAGATCTATTATTGTAGAAAGTGAGGTAAATAAAGGCTCTTCATTCATATTTTTTATAGTAAACTAACCGACGAAATCAAAAGGAGTAAAACAAAATTAACGTCATACCTTTGAAAATACTTACCAAGCATGGAAAACAATTTAGTCAGATCAAAACAATTCTTTAAGATCTATATAAACTTCTCAAAACCATAACTCTTTCGTATCAAGATAAAATGAAACAATAAATTTAGAATTAGCAACATAAGAGCAACAAATTCTTTCAATAAATTATTAAGACAAAAATAAAGTTTAAGAAGAAGAAGAAGACGATTTTGATGATAATCAACGTGGTTTAGATGAAACAGAAGAAAAGTATCGCGAAGATATTAACGATGATCGTTGTATTTATAAAATGGAAGATTAAAGTAGCAATAGAGATCTAGTCAATAATTTATCTTAGTAAGATTCTTGTAATGTAATTGTTGAAAAATCAGAATAAAGAATTCCTTAAAATCCATAAGCCATGTAAATCGTAGTGACAAATAAGAAATTTGAAATTAATTTATTTGAAGACCAATAAGTAGTCATTAATGAAGTCAAAAATATCACAAATAAAAAGTTTTAACAAGATATTAAAAATTAATTTAAGCAAGATGATAGACTTTATTCTACCATTGACATGAAAAGACAATCTAATTTTAATTCTTCAGGCTCGGGGCTAGATCAAGAGATTATTAATATTTAGGAAAGTTTAAGAAATTTCATTAGAAATTCATTCTGTACTTAAAATGCTTAGACAATTAACATAGGTTAAAACTAATCTATGAATTAAATTAATTGTAATAGCATTTGCAAAATTAATACAAGTGAGTAAGGTCCTCCTATTAGTCCATAATTTAATTAAATGCATAAAAGGCAATCTTCGAGGTAAAGGAACTCCTTTTTAACCCATAAAATCTCTAATGATTAAAATATTAAAAAAGAGAATATTAAAATAATTAAATCCTCAAATAATATTCCCAATAAAGATACCTAATTGCTAGAAAATGTTATTTAGGAGCTTTCCAGTGAATAAATTTAAATATCCTTTACTAATGAAAAATTATCAGTATAAGAAAATGCCACTTAATAAAAATATTCACCTCCCGAAAAGAAAATATCTTCTTCAAATGAAAACTAAAAAAAGATTGATTTAGAAGAAGAAATTGTAAATAAACAAAAATAGTGCTAATGCACTTAAATTTTAATAGTTGATGATAATGATTTTAATTTGATTTCTTTAGAAATGAGACTTATCAAGCAATATAATTTAAAAGTAGATAAAGCTAATAGTGGCTTTATAGCTATAAATTTAGTATAAAAAAGATTGCTTAACTATGAATGTTGCTAAACTTATAAACTTATTTTTATGGATATAGATATGCCAATCAAGAATGGCCATCAAACAACCAAAGAAATTCTAAGCATATTTTCTTCTTAAAATATCTCACCGCCTTTAATTACTGCCTGCACAGCATACAGCTAAGATGCTGAAAGAAAAAAAGCCTAATAAAGTGGAATGAAATTTTACATAACTAAACCAATAGATACCTAATAAATAGAAAATGTATTAATATAAGCTCTTTTGATTAACAAAAAAAATACATAGTGAATTTGTTAGATATCTATTTTCTAATTTAAAATGTATATAAATTTAATTTTCTTGCTTATCAATCATACTGTTATTTTAAAATATATTTTGGTCTTATAAAAATACTATTAATCATTCTGATAAATTTAATAAATTCTAATTGCTATTAATTCAATAAATTAATTACTAATCTCTTATTTCAAATTACTTTTGCTTGTAATTAATTATCATTTAGTCAAATAAAATAAAAATCTTGATATATTCTTTATGTTTTAGATCAAATATAGGCAGAAAGTCATTTGAGACAAGCAATTCTAAAAATTCGTTAAATTATTAAATTTTTTATTAGTTCAATTACAATGGATTCTCATAAATAAGATAATTATTCTCCAAAACAAATTTTTTTAAAATTTTTTTTTTGTCCTTAAATTGAGTTTTCTTTTTAGAAATTTCTCAAAAATTTTGGACTGATTTTAAATTGAGGAATTATGGTAATCATTAAATAGTTTTGAATATGAAAGAAAAGGTTATAAGCAATTTTTGCTAGAATTATTTATTTTATTTTATAATTTTGAATTATCTTAATTTATGAATAACTTTATTTTACAAATTATAAAATAGACTTGATAGACTGACTCTAAAAACAAAAATAGCTCATTTAATTAAGGTATTTTAGGTATAATTTAATTATTTACAACAACATTGTTTATGATTTGTAGAGAGAGATAAAGTTAAACCAAGACTTAAGGCTATTTTATTATATTTATTTGTTTTTATTTCATTTTAATTTAATTTATAATTTAAATAACTTAATTATTTGGTATTACATTTGCTTTAATGATTTTTATTTTTAAAGTATAGTAGTTAGTAAGTATTTATTTTTTGATTTATTTATTGAGTGAATGGATTATATATTTATTTAGGAAAGATGATTTTTGGAAGTTGTTGGTTGTTTAGTAATTCTTTAAGTGTATATTCAGAAATACTCACAAATTAATTAGCGTTTTACTTGTTTTTCTCTTTGTTTATTTAAATATTCTTCAACATCATCATCTCCTTATTAGAAGAACTACCCTAGCTCCGAAATCTCTTTGGCTAAGTAACGTAAGTAAAGCATATTGGCATTTTAATTGCAGATGTTGATAATTATTAAATTAACTTATTTTTTCTTCATTTTTTCTTTGATAGCTTCTAATTAATCCTCCTTGATTTAATTATTTCCTTCTGTAAAGAGACAAATAAATCTTAGTCTTTCATTATTTTCAGAATCAATAGTATTTCTCTTTTAACTATCTTCCATATTGTTCATTTATTAACATTTGTCAAATAAACCAGTTGTAACATCTAGAGCTTTATAAAGGTTTGATTTACCTCTTTTATAAACAAAAAAATATTTTAAATTTACATTCATTAACTTAAAAATGATCTAAAAAAATTTTCAATTCTTTCAAAAAAATAGAGGGAGATTTGTATTAAAAGAACATCAAGATTTTTCATGTTTTTAGTTCCTGTAAAAAAAGTAAGAAAATTTTAATAATTATATTAAATAATAAGATAATTCAAAAGAAGTATCTTTCTTTTTCAAGCTTGTTTGTTTGTTTGTTTGTTTGTTATTGATAAGATTTAACAATCAAAAAATGAATTAAAGTTATATTTATTTACCCAGTACTCATAGGGATGGAACGAATTTTCTTTTCCAGTAAGTCATTGTATAATTCTTTTTCTTGGAGTGGGAAATTTTCATGGACTAGCTCATTAAATTATACAAAACCAATTTTATCTTTTTTATCTATTTTATCAAATATGCTTCTGCATCTGGCATGAGAATATTTAATTTAATCTACAGTCATATCTTTAGAGTAGTCAATCAGCATAATTAATTCAATAATTCTTAGATTGAACTTTTAAAGCTTTGGAATGAGTGTGGGAATTTCTAAATTAAACTTTTCCATAATGTTCTTGAGAAGTATCATAGCATATTTTCTTATTTGTGAGTCATAGACTTATCCTTCTTCTAATATTCTGGTCAAAATATCTGCAGCCTTTCTAAAGTTAAATTTAGCCAATTCAAGAATAGCTTATTAAAGTTTTATTTTTGAAAGAAGAATTTCAGGTGGTATTTAAGCAAAGATATTTAGGAAAAGAGAAGTATTTTCTTCATGAAAATCCTCTTCTTAAAGAACTAGTAACAGCTCTTCATACAATTATTAAGCCTATTTATCATGAAATAAAGTTTTAGTTTTGTTTATTTTATAAAAATTTTAAAAGAAATTACTTGTTGTATATGTTACTCAGCCCATTCATATTCTCCAAGACGAAGATGACAGTAAGATTTTTTAGTTAGAATAAGTATTTTTCTGATAATAGTTGTATTTGAAGGTCTTCTATAATTTATATCATCATCGAATTCTCTAGGATCAGCTGAATCAGAAAGGGATATACACTTCTCAAAAACTCTAATTGCTTCATGATAGAGATCATCTTTTTATTAAGTAGAATATTCAAACAATGCAACTCCCAACTAATATTTTCTATTGAGAAGTCTTGTCTTAGAAAGATCATATTTCATAAGGAGATCATCTTTCTTCTTTCTATACATACTATTATCATTTGTGTTATCTTAGTTAAACTATTCTGGCATTCTTTTTTTAGTTATTTGAGAGTTTTCAATATCTCCATCATCTTCTTGGATATCTTCATCATTCTAAAAATGTGATGGTTTCATTACAGAACCATCTTTAGAATTCCTCTTTTTCTTCATTGAACTACTTTATGATGAAAACATATTTGGTTTCTTCAGTGGAGAACCTGGATTTGGATTGCTTCCTGCTAAAAATGTCCTTTTTAAAAACAAAGACTTGAGTAAAGCTCTACTAAAAAATTAAAATTTACTTCTTTTTTTTCCCATTCAGCCTTTAAGATCTGTTAGGGCTATTTTGGTTTATTACGTTCTAATAATCAATAATTTATTAAGGTTTTTTTCTATATTCTATATTTTCTTTATCCATTTCTTCTTTCGTGATGTTGTATTCCATTGTAGCCATTAAAATTGCCTCCTAATACTCTGATATAGCCTCTAAATAGCGGTTATTCTTCAGATGGATATTTCCTATATTATTACAGCATATTCCCACTCCATTCTAATTTCCAAATTTGATATAAAATTATTTAGCTCTTGAGAGTTCTAACAAAGTCAAAGCATCATCATCATGAAACCTAACAGATATAAAAATATTTGTTTTTAAATCATTAAATTTTATACCATTCAAGCTAGATTAAATAAAATATATCTCAAGTGAGACTTTCTTTTTAAAACTTAAAGCAAAAATTTCTACAATTAGAAATATTAAATTGATTATCATCAATCACAAATTTATTTATGAATTTACAACTGAGACAATGTTAAAATTATTGAAAAACTATGTCAGTAATATTTATAAAAATTAGTTTACCTTTGATTTGAATATTTAAAGTTTTTTAGTAGAGTAACCATAGCTTCAAATAGAGATTTGATTTCATCAGATGTAAAGTAATTTTAATAGCTTTCATATTGGTCTTCTTAGTCTATTTATTCAGGGTCTATTTCAGACATTAGACGTGACATAGTAATTATAGGGTTTTAAAAAGAATAAGATATCATATAACTGTATCTACCAACAATGCAAAGTGATATAAAAGATATAACACTAATGACGATGAAGGAAACTAATTCTATATAGTTTAGTCTATCATTTGTATCTTAAAATCCTTTAATTAAATCACTTTCTGATACAATATAACCAAGGTAGAAAAGAATTTCTGATTTTTAGCCACTTGATTCTATTTCACCTGGATATACTTCGATTGGTGAAAATATAATATAATACGTTTTTTCATTTACTTTGTATGAAAATTTATGTGGAGGATCTGAATATTTATCATAGTTATTTTGTGCTTTATATGTTGCTATGTCAGATTTAACTTATTCAAAGCTTGACTAATTTTTTAGAAAATAAGAAATGATTAAGCAATTAAGACATCATCTAATCAAATGAATCAGTTTTTTTAAATTAAATTAATTTGAACAATATTTTACCTTAAATGAATTAACTTCTTATTTGTCTGGATTGGTACCAAATATTTATTCAATAAGAGTTGCTTTAAATTTAACCTCTGCATCATGTCCAACGTCATCAAAAGCTAATAAACTCATTTAATCATCATCAAGTATTAAGAATAAATCCCCATAATCTTTATTTATAAGAGATTGCACTAGGGCAGATTATTTTTATGATAACTAAAATTAAGCATAAATAATAGCATTTACTTGGTCATTGACCTTGAATTTTTAACTAATGCCACCAGCTCCTTAATGAGACTGATAGGCATCTTTAATTACATAAAGAGAGGCTACTTCACCATCACATACATTATTAAAATTATATTTGCCTGAGCGCATAGGGGAGGGACAAGAATTAGATCTAGTAGCTTCAACAGATTAATTAATATTTTCAAGCTATGAGCTATTAAGAAGAGGTAAAAAAACTGTAAAATCAATTTCTGGGTATGTGATACCAACTGTGTAAATGAGATCGTAAGAAGACCCATCAGAATTATCAACAATTGACTATTAAAGATAATATGGAGCCAAAATACCTTTCATAAGAACTCCAAATAGAAGAACATCTTTGGCTAAAGTAGAATACTTTGATTAATATTTTCCAAAAGCGGTATCAAATGAATCTTCTTGTAAATTGTCCCATCCAGTAACCTTAAAATATTTGGTAAATTATAATGAATATTTTGAAATGAATTTGTGACAAAATGTAGAATTTAATATTACTAACAAAAAATTCGACTTTTAAATTAAAAAAATAGCCCACAATTTATAATTTTAACATATTTCAATCAATCTCTTTGTTTATTTATTTATTTCTTTGCTATATATTAATTAATGCTTCTAAACAGTTTTTTAACTTAGTATGGAATTGACTATGATTTATTTGAAATATAATATTTTATTTATAATTGCATAAATGCTAATCTGTTATGAATTGCTTCGATTTTATTTTTTAATTTTGAGCTTGAAAAGAGGACTTTCTTCTTCAAATTTTTGTTTATCATAAATGCTAAAATAAATACCATTTGATAAAAAAAACTAATTTTCTTACAAAAATCGCATTTTAATTCTACTTTTAAATCTAAACATTTGAAACTAAAACTGCTAGCTGGTTTTATGCAATGCTTTAAAAATGTAATAATAGTTATAAAATTACTTGTAACATTTCCTATAAAGATGAGTTATTAATCTTATTGTAAATTGACTGATTGGTTTACTTAAAATTAGGATCTTGAGTCTATAAAAGACTGACGTATAGTGCTTAAATCTAAGTGATATCAGGATTTTTAGGCAGAACATTGTTTTCTAATATCTAATAGTAATATGATTTAAGAGCGAATACCTACTTGAAATTCTCTTAATAACCTGCTTCTAAAGAGAAATCAAGAAACTAAATATCACGAGATTTGCTTCCCAATTGTTACTAAATATGGCCTTATTAAATGAATTTTTATAAATCAGGTAAGGATTTAAATGAAGAATAGCCTACTGCAGAAAGACATATCGCTATAACTATAACAATAGGACATGCTAGAAGTACAATTCGCTTGTTGATTACCATAAATTAGCTCAAATAAACTGTTATTTTATAAATATTAAATCTAAATGTCGTTTAACTAACAAATTTTATTTGAATGTAAATAGATAGATTCTTACTGTTTGTTTGTTTTAATCAATAAAATGTCTTCTATAACTTTTCTAATATTTATTTGCTAATGCTGTCTGAAACTTATTTAGTGCCTTGCTCACTAAAATTACACTGTATTTCTATTTCTAATTTTTGTTTAATCTCCTCCACTTTCCTCCTATTTTTATTTGTACCCTTCTTCTCCTATTTACTGACTAGAGCTTTAATTACTTATTATTTTTTATATGTATTATTCGTTCTCTTTATTAATACAACACTCTTTTTATTATTTTTCACTTTAGATTTTTATTAATTATTAACTAATTAATTAGTTAATCATTCATTCACAAAAACTCATTTTCATTCATTTTTTTTTATTCATTCTTGTCTCTATTTATGTAATGTATGTAGGTCTTACTACTTACCTGTCTTTCTGCTTTGAATAGAAGTTTACTTAAATTTTGTAATTTTATTGCTTCTTTCCCTTTTTTTATTGAATAATTCATACATAAATTTTACATATCATTATTATTATTTTTTGAATAACATTTAATAACTAACTCCTATCAAATTCTCTTTAATTTTTAGCAATAAATTCGTTTGTTCTCTCGAAAAAGTTAACTACTTTTAATATTTTTTACCTAAAATTGTTTTACAATATGAATTTTTTTTGGTATTTATGACTAGCAACATAAAAATCTTGATTATTAATAATGTATACTCTTTATGAGGAGGAGAGTTTAATTTAAATATTCAGAGTTAAATTAGAGTCTAGTAAACATTACTCATTCAAAATTACATTTATCAAATAAATAGTGCAAGATTTGCAATAATCAATTTAATTTAATTTCAAAATTATTTTTGGTTCTTAAATAATAAAAATCCTAATTATTCACTTATTATATTTATTATTATGGATAGAATAAGAAAGACTCCAGTTCATAAACAAAACCCAAAGATAAAAGCAAAAAAATTTAATGAGGTTTATTTAGGGTACAATAGTGAGGAGGCATTAAAATTTGAAAATTTGATATTAAATTTTTTAGACTAAATAATATTTTTAAAATGGACTGATATCCATATACAAAATATAAATAAAAGCAAATATTTCAAATACAGAGGAACACTATTTGAAAATCTCTTTAATTAAATAGAAATAGAATAAATAAAAAGAAATTACAACTTTCAAAAAATCCTTTAGAAATAAGATTTATCGAAATAAACTATAACAATTTAATGTAACTATAATCTAAAATATAAAATAAATAAGAACAGATAGATAATATTAAGAAGGTATAATAATTTAGTTAGTTAGTTTTTAAAAAATTAATTTAAATTCTTTTTATAATTTTTCAAAAATTTCAAAGTAGGGTTTTATTTAATCATCTAAAACCTCCTCCTCCTAAACCTTTAGGGGCAGGAAAGGCTGATTAATTTGTAATTATTTGATTTGCACCGTTTTATCCACTAAAAGCACCTATACCATAGAGCATATCATGAGTTTTTTGATATTTTGATCCCATATTTTAGTATTTTTAGAAAGAATCTCTCCCAGTACCACTGTTCCCACCAAATTAACTTCCACCGCCACCTCCACTGGAGCCTTTGAAGATATTTACACTACTTGTATTTGAATTTACAATTTTATATTACTATTATTTAGAGCTACCTAAATATTTGCTTTAGGGGCTAGTGTATTTATTACTACTATAACTTGGACCACCTCCATATTAGTCATCATAATCATCTCCTCCTCCATAATCATCATAACTTGGTTTATTGTAGCTTGCTGCTCTTTTGTTTGCTGTACTATTAGTGTATGAATTTCCATAGCTTGGCTTCTATTAATAAGAGGATTCTTATTTAGCTTAGTAACTAGGGGGAGGTTTAGGTTTATTAATTGTTTTTTTGCAAGCAGGGATGTGGCGTGCTGCAGCCTCATCGCTAAAATTTCTGTAACAATGAGGACATTATTTCATATTATTTTTCATAGAATTCGATTTTGGGGGTGGAGGAAGTGAGCGAATATCTCCACCATTTTTTTCAACAGATCCTACTTTTCTCATATATTTCAATTAATTCTAAAATTCTTCATGTTGTGTTCTCCAGTCATTTTTGGCAAGTTTTTATTCATAATATCTATCATTTTTTTCTAATTTCTACTTTTTCATTTCTAATGCCTTTTATTTCTTCAAAGCAAATTTTGTAGGTCCAGGTTTGCATACAGATTCGTGCTTGCTAATTCTATCTGATGCAAATTTTCTGTTACACTTACGACATGAAACTAAATCTAAATCACCATTCATCGCATACATTTTCTCTTCTTAGTATTACTTCTATGCATTTGACATAGGCTTCAATGGATTGTTTGGCTTACAACTCTTTTAATGTGGAATTAAACTTTCAGGTTTAAATGTCCTACCACAATTCTGATTATAACATAACAAAATAATTAATATTCTTTTCTATATTCATAATTATAAGATATTTACTTCACATGGTACAAGAACATCGTAATTATATTAATCAAATGCTCTATTATTATAGTTATCTATGTCCTTTCTTGTTATTTTATCTTTTGCTAACAATTAATCAAAACCTGGTGGAGCCCTAGGCATAGGTCTCCTGTCTTTATAAGACTTATTTGACTATTCTACATCCCATTTTTCTTAACAAGTTTTTAAATGAATAGGCAAACTTTTAGTGCCGTATTCTCTGCCACAAATATAACCTACAAAAAGAAAATTATTAAATCATTTGTTAACAAAAACTCAATTCAATTTAAGCTTACACATTAGAGATATTGGTCTTTGCATCATTTTAGGTGGTTCAGGCTCAGGTTCTTTTTTAGTTACTCTTGAACTAGAAACTGCAGTCGTCCTATTCATTGCACCACCTCCACCTACTACTTTACTACCTCCTTTTTTTTTATTCATTGATACCTATCTACATTCTATTTCATGTTTCTAAAACTAGCTAGAAGGAATTTTTTAGAAGCAACATCCACAAGGGATTGTTTTTTCTTTTGTGGCACCATATCCACCACCTCCTGAAGAAAAAATGTTTGTATCTTTTGTTTGATATGACCCAAAGGCAGATGATCTACCATTTGAAAAATCTGGTATTTATGGATTTGAATTATAATTTTTTTCTATAAATCCTTTTGATTGAGTCATTCCAAGTCCCTTATGTCCTCCTTTTGCACTTGTAGGGACAGGTCTACATATTTTTTCATGTTAAGCAAGGGTGGCAGGATTAAAACTAAATTATTTGAGTAAATAAAATATGTTGAGTATGTTTTTAAGAAGCTCCAATAAATATTGATTACGTTCTAAAACAGTTTGTGCATGGAAGCATAGAATTACTTACTGGTTTTCCAACACTCCCTACTCCACCAAATGAGTTAGTATAATGGTGCATTTATTTGTAATTATACTTTTTTATTTTCAATCAAAAATAGATTAAAAAAAATTTATTAAAATATTGAGTAAATAATTTTTTAATTGATTGATTTTTAAATAATTGCTTTTTTATAATTTTGCGAAGAAATATAAATCAATAAAAACTTATGGAATTGAAAATAATTGATAAGATTTCATTTGGCAAATGTAAATTCACGCAAATATGTATGGTTTTACATGAAAAATAGTCTTGGCAATATCTATTAATATCCATATATAATTAATATAATAAATTAAAGGTCAGTACTTTGCTGCCTTAAGTAGATATTTATAAAGACAAAAAGCATGAATAATCTAATTTCCTTAAATCCAAAAAAAAGTTAAAAATATTATTTTATTTTGTTTGGCATTTTAAACCATTCAATCTAGTTAATGATAATTAAAAGATATTTAATAAATACCTTTTTAATAAATTTATTCTAAAATTGAAAAATAGCAATTTTTTTAATCACATAATTTTAAACGTAATTGATATTTAATTTTGACAGAGAATTTCAAGTTTGTTAATGTAGATTTTAGTATTTATTGATAATGTTTTTTAGGTCCAGCTTATTCTTTTGAGCTTATTCTTTTGGTTAATGTTATATGAAATTTACTTTTAGAATTAATGTAGATTTTAGTCTTCATTGATAAAATTTTTGAGGTTCAGCTTATTCATTTAGTTAATATGAAATTTATCACTTTGTTATTAGAATATAATCACTTTCTAATTAATTAGTTTTATTACTTTTAGCATCTTAATTAAAATATTAATAATTTTTTTTTATTAAATCACGATTAGGATGAAGCTGTTATCTCTATTTGAACTTCATGGCTAAAAATTCGTTATATTTGAATTTACTGCTTTAAGTTGATTCTATTTTATTTTTAGCATTTTTCGAAAAATTTTAAGATGATTATGCCAGTTTTTATTCTTATTTAGTAGCATTTATTGGCGGTTAATAGATTTACTAGATAGAATCGGGTTATCCAATCTAACTCAAGCAAGAATACTAACGTTTGTGATTGGATTATGGTTAAAAATAAGCACTTTGGGAAGATGCAATATTAATTTTATCACTTTTAAATATACCCATATTTTCAAAAGCAAATTTATAAGAATCAGTACTATTTTTTTTGGTAAAAAGAGGAGATTATTATGTATTTAGGATATTCTCTTCACTTTTTTTGTTTTGAGATGTATTAGTCTAAAAGAAATAACTATTTTCTTCAGTTTTAATAGGACATTCTTGTATGTTTTGCTTACTTAAAATATTGTCTAGAGTATTTTTTTGACTTTGCTACTAAATCGAAGTTGAAGGTCTTTTTATACCTAGTTATTTGAAAAATAAAATAGTCTCAGATAAAAAATTATAAAATGAAAATTGTTAGTAAACATTTTAAATATTATTTAATTTGATTAGCAGTTCTAAAATTTTCTAATAGATAGCTTTTAATTTTTAATTATAGGTAATTTTTAACGAATAATTTTCATTCAAGTTATTCAAATTAAATTTATAAATTATGGAGAAGTTTACTTGATTGAGATTTAGCTCGAACAGATTATCTGAATTTTTAGTCTCTAGAAAATACAGACCTTGTTGGGAAAGCTTAATATTGAATTTTAGGACTAGACAATTCAGGATTTACTGTTTTTACTTTATTGAGAGAGCTATTTATGAGTTGATCTAGTCCTTATAAATCAGGTTCATTTTATTTAGGGGTTTAGCATATTTTAAATTGATCTAAGAGATTATCTGAGAAATAGGTATTAAATGTTGGTGAATTAAATGGGCTTCTATTTTATTAATTTTAGGGAGTATAGCTTATTTTGCTTCTATTAGAAAAGGCGTTTGTTAGCTAACGATTGGATTTGTTGATGCTATTTAAATATTCAGAAAAATTTTCACTCTGAGTGAGTTCAGGCTAGTTTGTAAAATTTTATAATTTTTTTGCAAGTTGACTGGAGGGTGTTAAGTAAGAGACATTTTAAATTAGATTAGATGTATCTTGCTCTAGGTCTTCTTTGTGTTTTGTTTTCATTTAGGTAATTTTTTCTTTTAAATCTTGGCTTAATTTGAGTGAGTTTTAGGTATTTATAATATTACTTTTTATTTCCAATTTTAACTTTCCCATTTGAACAAGTTTGTAATGTTGTTACTTCTTAAAAGAATTTAAATAGCCTAAATCTAAATTCTAAACATCCCCTTTTTAGATTTTATTATAAATTTGTTAGGCCTTTTTAGCATTGTATTCATCTTTCAATTGCTCTAATTACATTCGTTTTTCTTTGGATTGTTCAGACTTTATAGTGAGTAATCTACTTGCCTCAACATTATCAAAAATATTATAATTTTCTCCCATGATATCAGTGATAGAGATATCTCGAAGTTAAATTTTGTTATATTTAACATTTTAGGCAAGTTCAACAATATTAACTGATCCATCTTCATTTTTCTAAAGAAAATTTATTCTAAAATTTTTAAATTAAACAATAATTTTACTTTTTATTTTAGTCTATCCAAAGGCGTTTAGCAATGTGCCTCTAAACTTCTGTGATTAGTATGACCAGAAAATTATCTCTTTTTATTTTTTTCTTCTTATGGACTGCTTAATCTAGAATTGCTATGATCTCTTGGAGACTACAGAGGGCTTACGTTTTAAGATGATGGGCGACTTTTTTATCTTAAATTAGAAGCATTATGTTGTCTTTTTTCCTCCTATTTTTAGCGATTTTGTTATTTCAACTTTTATTGTAAAAGAACTTTTTTTTCTTCAATAATTTCAGCTTAAATTTCTGGATCAGGCCTATAAATAGCCCTAAACTCATCTTCAATATTTTCCATTTATAATTT
This sequence comes from Tetrahymena elliotti 4EA, assembly GCA_000231825.2. NCBI lineage: Eukaryota > Ciliophora > Oligohymenophorea > Hymenostomatida > Tetrahymenidae > Tetrahymena > Tetrahymena elliotti. The sequence continues at coordinate 997,084 of JH720297.1, forward strand.
ATCAAAATTGCTTTAAATATTTTCTTATTTTTTAATAAGTGTTTTATTGTAATTTTCAATCATCTGAGGTTTCATTTAAGAAAATATTTCTTTATTTGATAAAGCATTTATCATATGGTAAGTATTCTCAACATTGTATTTACTATTGTTTAAATAAGTAATTTTATGGTTCTTCATTTAATCAAAAACCTCTTATCTTTAAATAAAAAAAAGTTTAATAAAATAGTAAAAAATCTAAAATTAATTTAAAATCATAAAAATTTTCAATATGTAACAAATATTAGAAGTTACTAAAATCATAATATTCAAATAATATTTATAATTTTAAGTAATACCATCTTTCATTTTGTTAAGAAAGGAAAAATATTTTAAGTTCAAGAGATTTATTATCTTTAATTTTGTTATTTATTTAACACTTAAAATTTAATTTATTTTAAAAGAAGAAATTAAGTTTATTAATATCTAAAATTTAATTTTGTTAAAATAAAAACAACAGGTTTATCCATTTTATTTAGAATCTATAATATAAGACTAAGAAGAATATTCTTTAAAAAAACAAAATATTTCATTTTATGATTACATAGTAAAATTTTTTATTTTTCTTGTATTATTTTGAATGAGAAATATACAAAATTTTAATAATTGTAATTGTGGTAATTAATCAGTTAAAATAATAAGCTTAAAATCTAATCATCAAATTGAAAAATTTTAATTTTTATTTCTTAGTTGCTACTTAGTTTGATTTAAGCAAAAGATTAGCACTACTAATGTGATAAAATAAGAAATTTAACCTTTAATGATGAAATAGTAAAATTTTAACTTTTCTTGAGTTATTTGAAATAAAAAATAAGAGTAAAATGTCATGAATACTTTTTTTTACCTGATTTGCTCTTTTTTGATGTAATTTTATTTGATTTCATTTAGGATTTCTTTTGGGAACTTAGTTAAAAAGAAAGACTTTGAAATAATCAAGAATTTACACAACAAAGAATCTACTCTGACAGTATATTTATAATTTTATTGAGTTAAATCTTCACTTTCAGAAGATATAGATATACCTTTAATAGCATCAACATCATTATTACTCAAGTCCTTTTTTCTATGCTTACTGTGATTATTGCTCTTTATAACTTCTTATATTTCTTAATCTATAAAAAGTATCTCTTCACCAATAAATGTTGGTTCTGAAATTTCTGTCAGCTTAACAGTGTGATACTCTGAATAGTAAATGTTATTTTAGTTTTAGAACTTCTTCTCAACAACCACTTTACCAGATTGAAGAATAAATATATCTTCTCCTAATTTACCTTCTTCAGTTAGAAATTTGCCTCTGGTGGCTGACTAGTTCTTAAAATAAAGCATTAAAGCTTCTTTGGTGCTTGAAGATGTTATTAATTTTAAGAAGGGCATCTATGAAATCAATAACTACTCCTTAAGCTAATTTTCCTTATTAAAATTCTCTAATATTTTTAAAAAATCATTTCTCAAGACAGTAATACAAATAGTGTCCTCAAGAGCTATTATAGTAGCATTTCTTTTTGCATCCTAAATAATTTTTTGTATTTTTTATATGAAATAAAAACCATTAAAATTTTATGTTACTTGAGGATCAAGAAGTAAAGCTTTTTCTCCAAACCCATCTCCTTTAGATAGCTCATTAACTTTTGTTCCATATGAATCTACAACTGATTAAACATTATCATAATCAATACTTATTGTTCTTTCTCTTTTATCTTATAATCTTACTTTTTTAAAAATATTAGTATCTTTTGCTATAACTATTCCTACCTTCCCCTTTATAATAACATATAATTTATCATTTGATTCATCTCCTTATTTCATTATGCAAGACCCTGAAGCAAATTCTTCACATCCCATTTATCTACAAAGCTTTTTTTATTATTAATGATAAAAATCGAAATATTTTAAATTAAGAAATAAATGAATGAATGAAGCAAAATACCTGAACAGCCATGTTTTCATCCTCAATATTTTCTCCAAAAAACTTCTAGATGAAACCAAAATTCATAATGTTGTCAAATATAAACTTTTCATAATAAATATAATCAAAGTAGAATCAAAAAGTAGCTAATTTTAAATAGTTTTGAAAAAAAACCCACAACAAATGTTATTTACCTTTCCATCTTTTAATGATTTCTAATGATTCTTCAATATCTCTATCATTTTATATAATGTACTCGATTTCTTTTGTTATCATTAAAAAAATGATGTAAATTTAAATCAGAAAAGCTTCCTGATTAAAAATATAAAAATATTGATCTAATCCAAAATAATTGATCTACTTATATAGAGGTTTTTGTTTAAGATGATACAGGACTCTCTTTCTATTGCTATTATCTTAATGAATGAGGATTTTCATTTTAAGTTTGATTTTAAGACAGTTCATGTGATATTTAATTCATTTTTTATTTACAAAAAATGAATGGTATAAATCGTTTAATGTTATGTTTTTAATTATTAAAATCAGTAGAAATAGTTTGTGTTTTTAAAATAAGCTATTTACTTAATAAAATCTATAATTTATTATTGGCAATAAATTAATATTTTAAACTTATTTAAAAATCAAACAAACAAACTATTAAAAAAAATGATTAATTATTTTTTCAATTCTTGATTTTAATTAAATAATTAAAATATTTTTTACATTATCAAAAATGAAAAGAATTTTAATGGATCATCTAGCTCACTCACTATCTATCACTCGATTCTCTATCCCACATTTTCTTTTTGAGATAACTGTAATAATCAAAAGAAATATTAGTTTAAATACACAATTATTATTTATAAAGAAATATTAGTTTAAATACACAATTATTATTTATTATCATTTTATGGTGAAAGATTTTTGATAAATAATTAAAAATCTAAATTATAAAATTAATATTCTGATTTACAAAATTAAGTAAATAAAAGATAAACAAATATCTCTGAAAACAAAAAATCAATATTAGGTAAAAGTGTAAATGTCGGGTAACTCAACAACTGAAATATAAGACTCACCTGATACATATGACAATCAATTTAAAGAGTAGGAAATTGAATATGAGATAGAGGCCTTTGAAGCAATTATCGAAGAAGATTTTTATGCCTAAAGTAATGAAGGTTGTAATGATGGTATAGCTGAAAAGGATAATGGATTTCCTTATTCAAATATAAACAACTATGCAAATGATGAAAATATGAGTAGTGTGAAGTATAAAGGAGCAAATGGATAAAAATGTTATTAAAATTTTAAGAATAATATTATAATTAGCTTATTAATGAAAAAAGATTTATAATATGATAAATATTATGGCTTTCAATAAAAGATGTTTAAACTCTATGCAATAGCATTGCTTTTTATGAGTAAATAGAATCGAGAAGAAAACGAGCAAAAACTATTATCCGATTCATATCAAAATTTATAAAAGATTTCAACGAAATTAGTAGAGCCGAATAAAAAAGATTTATTAGTAGATTAAATCAATTAAAAAATTAAATTCTTGTTATCATAATCAAAATAATAGTAAGGAAATAATAGCTAAAATTTAAAATAATAGTGTAAATAAATTTTACAATTAAGGAAGAATTTCATAAAATCTCTTTTGAATTATTTAAATCTTATTTTTCTTTTAATTGAAGACACACAATCAGACAAATTTTTAGAAACATTTTACAGTATCAAGTTTGTAACTTTGAAAGATATCCTTTCTAATAAATAAGACCCTAATCTGAATTTAATTAGAAAATAAAATGATGAATTAGCAAATTTGAATCTTTAAAAATATATGGAATTATAAAACAAAAAATCAATAGAACCCTAAAATAAATAAATTTTAAGTTCTCTATCTACTGCTTAGTGAAATTATTTGCTTTAAAAAGTGGTTCTCTCAGTATTTTCTATCCTTAAATACATTAAATTAACTTCATTTTCTTATCTACAAAAACATTTTTATTTAATCTATTTTCTTTACATTTATCTTTCTATTTCATTTCCATTTTATTTTTTTAAGTCTTCAAGTTTTTTAATTCAACCATTCTTTCTTTTTCTTTTATTGGTTTCTTATTTTTACATAAACTAATTCACCCTTTGAATTTAATCCTTTATCATTTAATGTATTTCATCATTTTAATTTTGTCCAAATTTTGTTATCAATTTTAATTGTTCAATATTTCCTTTCACAAATATTTATTTCCATTTTATTTTTAAATTCACCAATTTTTTAAAATAAAAATCATTTTTCATTATTAAATCATGTTAAACAATATTTTATTTGTCATTAAATTTTGTATCTTAATTAAATAATAATAATTTTTTTAAATGAATTTTTCTATATTTTGATTTAACGTGAATAAACTATTTGTATTCTTTCATTATAAATGACCATAATTAAGGAAGAAATAGCTGATATTAATGAAAGGAATTTATTAAATTCGTTTTAATAAAATTTCTGAAGAAACAAATATAAAAAGTAAAATAACTAATTCATTCTTAGGTATCTTTTAAAATATTTGATAATAATTAAATATTTTTGAATTGGCTACTTAAATCTTTCTTTTTATTTTTTAAAATAAAATTTTCAATTTTTTTATGATTAAATGAGATAGACTAATTCAACATAAAAAAATGATTAAGAAATTTATTTCAAAGTTTTTAAGCAAATAAGTGATTCTATTTCAAACTTAAATTTTCTACATATTAAATGTGTTCTGTTATATTTTTGAATATTGATTTATTATTTCGCTTTTCATAGAGGTTCGTGAATTTTTCTAAAATCATTTTGAAAAATTAAAACAAATTGTTTGCTTTAAAATTGCTCATATTATTCTATTTGACTTGATGTTGTTTTAGTATTTTTCTATGTACGCTTGAATCTATAGGAAAAATTTTAAATATTTACATAGCTCATATTGCAGAGATCTAGAAAAAAAGAAATTTTTTGATATTAAACCATTTCTAAGTTTTAAATTTATTAGTTTTTTATTATTTATATCGATATGATTCTAGCTGGATAGCTACTTAATGCATGCTTATAATAGGACACTTAACGCAATTATTATAATAAAAAATGCTTGAATTACAAAAATTAAATAATAATTATATTTTATTTATGTTCTATCAAATAAAAATTTGATCAATTTTTTTAGTCCAGTGTTTAAGTTGTGCAAAAATTATTTATAAACACCAAAAAAGGTATCAGCAAGTTAAGAAGCTTTAAATAATATTTTTAAGATCAATTATAATACTTTAGATTTACTTGATAAAAAAGAAAATATTTTTTCGAAAAATAATATGACTTGCATTTATACAATGATTCTCAAAAAAAAATAAAAATTTCAAGAGTTGGATAGAGTTCTATAAGCTTAAAATACAAGGTCAGTATATAGAAAAGTACTGATATACCTCTTGATTTAGAATGGTAGCAATTTTATAATAAATTTGGTAATCAATATATAAAGGAAAGAGTTTTTGAATCTGATAATAGTAAAATAATAATCGACTGAATCAATATCTCCATAGGTTAAACAGAATTTGCTGATTAAAAAAAATATAAAGAATTAATTCACCAGAGAAATAATTAATTTATATAGCAAAGATATATAGGTACTCTTATTGATATCATTCATTTTTCAAATCATTTCTTTAAGATAAGTAGAATCATACATCCTTTGATTTAATCAATAAAAACAAACAAACAAAACCAAATTATTCAATAAACAACACATACTCAGTTTATCTATTGAAATAAAAAACAACCAACATCCATCAAAAATGAACAGAAGAACCATCAAATCACAAAGTATTGAGAGACAGACATTCACCAATATGAATGTCTAGAATGGTAAGGTTTAAATTGTGAATAAAACCAGACCAATCTAACCTAATTCCAATTCGAAATCTATGTCTACCACTGATTTTAATTGGGCTCCCACTACTGTCAAAGGAAATCCTTTAGGTCTTAAGCCACCTCAATAGAGAAATTTACATGTTTTAAAAGTAAGTTCTGCCTCAGGCAACAGTAGAGAACTCAGTAACAGCTCATAGAAATCAAATGGATTGAACATGTCTCCTATAAAGGTAGTTAGCAATAAAACTACTATTTAGCCAAGAGGTAATGCTTAAGTACAAAAAATCTTTGATGGAAGTGACGGTAAGAATAAAAACAGAGCTAGCAGCGCCAATAAAATCGACCCAATATAAATCAAGCAAAAGTCATAAAGCGAAATAAATAAAATAGAAGGGTTCATTGAAGATTAAAAAGCCAAAATAGAATACTCTTAAAACCAAAAAATTATAAAGCTAATTAAGCCTCAATAAACCAATCAACCAAAGGTATACTCAGATACTAATTTAGGTGGATCAGGATAGAATAGCGTTCTTGGAAATAGCACAATGGAGTCACAAGACTAAGACAATTCAATCAAGTCACTTAATGACCTTAATGAAATCGATGAAGTCTATGAAGGAATTGAGACACCAATGAATCCTAGATAGGTTGGAGGCCTCCGCTAAAAGCCTACAGAGGGATTTGGTGAATAGTAAGAACTACTTAAGATGATTAATGCCATGGAAGAAGTAAGGAATTAAAATAGAACATTAGAAGAAATTCGTGAATTAGAAGAGAAAAAGGAGTAATTGCGTTTGCTTAGAGAGAAATAATTAAGAGAACTCTAAGGAGAAGTTGAAGAAAAAACTTTTTCAATAACATTTTTGCGTAATGAAATGAATTTCCGTAATATTCTACGTGAAAAGTTTGCTCATAATAAATATACAAATATTGATATCATCTTTGAAGATGATGAAGTCTAATTGACTGATTGTGTACTTTTTGAATCTTAAAATGAATCCTTAAGACAACTCAAACTAAGCTTCTAGAATGCTAATAACTTTAATGAAGAAACTTTGGGAGCAGTTAAATACATCAAGTTAAGAAATTTACAAAACCTTATCTTAAATTTTGCAAGAAGTAGAAATACTAAATAAATGATTAACTACTCTCTATTCAACCTCGCTTATATTCCTAGAGTAGAAATTAACTTCTCTGCAAATGACTAACTTATTTACTATAAATAAGATCAATACATTCCTATTGACTACTCTAACTTTTAGATCTCTGTTCGTGATTTGTAGAAGTTGAATCGCCATCTTTTAGAATTCCAAACTACTCACCTTATATTCAAGCTTAATGAAAACACTTATTTATCTTCTGCAACTGAAGATGCTACTTTAATACGTAATCCCAACAAGCGTCGTACTGTAAATCGCAGACAAAGCTAACTCTATTCCTTACCTCACTCAATAAAAGCTATTATACCCATCCACTAAATTACTTCTCTTTAAAATGAATAAATATTAAAAGAAATAGGTCACATTTTTGCTAAGCTCAAGCACATCAAAATTAGTTTCAAGAATTGCAATTTAGCTGAATCAGACTTACATAGTTTTGTAGTTGGTCTACTAGAAACAAACGTAAACGAAGGAGAACAAATGGTTGGTATTTATGGAAATAATTTCTTAGAAAGCTTAGAACTCAATTTAGAAGGCAACCATGCAATTTAAGAAGGATTTTTCCAATTATTCAAGTAATAAAACTTCAAGAAGCTAAACAGTTTAACATTAATTTTTGACAAGTCTAACTAAATATTAAGACAATATGAGCAATATAACGCTTTCCATTTCGTTTCTTACTTGAAGCATGTGAATCATGTAAAGTTCATCACTAACTTCGACCAAGTTATCTACGAGCATAACCTACCCTACAGTAAGGTCTATTTATCCATTTCTTATTTAGACATATCTCCTTTCTAGCTAGTAGACATCCAAAAAGCATTGAATTTCTTCAAGAATACTATTGATTTAACTCTAGATTTGTCAAATAATTACAAATTGCCATACAAAATTGTAAAAAGTTTCTTCAATGAGCTTTAATGCTTGAAAAATAGTGTTAAGAGATTATAATTCAATCTCCAAAATTCAAATATTTCTGAAATTGAATTCATTTGCTTGTACCTCTCTGTTTCTCATATTCCTCATTTATCAGTTAAATACGATGTAGAGCTCTCCAATCTCCTTAGAATTACTGATTCATATTCAAGACTCTTCCTCCACTATTTAGGAGAAAACACTCTTGACAGAGAAATGTACAGAACCAAATTTATTTATTTACTTAATTAGCTTAAGTAAAATCCCTATCTTTTCACACATGCAGCAATTAATTTCTATTATAATTATGGACTTACAACTGAGCTTTTTGAAGAATAATTTAAGCCTTTCTTAATTTAACACAACGAACTTGTTTCTCTAAACCTTGATTTTAATTACTGCTGCTTCCAACCTGAATAAGTTTTATCTCTTATGGAAACTGTCATTAGTGGCCTCTAAGTAAACTAATAAAACTAATAAGAATAAAAACCATTCACCTTAATAAAATTAAGTTTCTTAAATAACTATTAAGTCTCCCTTGAAAACTTGATTTCAATTTTCAAAAAATTCTTAAGAGCAATCCCTTAACTTCAAAGCTTATAAATCATAACTGATCAATACTTAATCGAAAAGCTTAACTCAAAACCTATTGTTGTTCAAAACTTAACTGCCCATGCAGCTAACCTAAAAATCAACAAGCTTTAAGACATTTAACTGGTTCCTAAGAAACTCTATGTAGCTAAGAGATCTGCTCCTGAAAGAGATGACACTGACTAAGAAGAAAACTAAGAAGGCGAAGAAATGACTTAAAGTATATTAATGCCTAAGCTATTTGATCTTAATGTACCTCCTCGTGTTAAAAAAGTACTTCAGTCAATAGTTAAACCATTAGCAGTAATAACATATGAACATGAAAATCCTGCTATCTCTCAAGCTTCTTTGCAAAAGAATATTAAAGAACTTGCTAAAAACCATCCATACGAATAAGTTTTAGTTCTATGCGAAACATATGCCAACGACCTTGAAGAACTTCATTTGGCTACCAAAAAACCTAAAAAATGATTAATAAATAAAAACATAATAAATAATATTTTCCTAATAAATTTTGACTTCTTTTTCTATCACTATATTAATTACTTAAATTGTTACTAAAATGTATTGATTTCCATATTTTTAGGTGTATGAAATTATATCTTCTAATATTTTACTTTTTTCTACACCCTCTAATTAATTTTTTTATTAAAATGTTTTTGAAATATTCGAAAATTTCTTTATCAAAAGGAAAAAAAATTGCTGAAAGAATTGTCATACTCTGTTTTTTAACAAATAGAGAAGTTTTAAAATAAAATTTGATTGTTTTGTTTTTTAATCTGTACAAGATAATCCAAGAAGGATAGTTGGTGGTTACACTAATAAAAAATAAAAAAATAATATCATTTTTAAAAATTTTTAATTTAAATTAAAATTAAAATTTACTTTTATTTATAGGATTATCTTAATTATTATTATAAAATCTTTATTTGAGAAATTTGTATCTTTAAAAACTTGAATTAAAATAATTAATTTATATCGAAAAGGAGAGAAGTGTATTTTTATGAAAATTTTTAATAAAAATTTACAGTTTTCTATATTAAATAAATTGAACAATTTCTAAATACTTGGATAATAGATACAAATACAAGAAAACTAAAAATTGTTTCATTACTATTATAATTTAGGATCTTATTTAATCAAAGAAGACAAAAATAATAGTTAGATGATGTAAATTTTTGTCAATTATTTTAGCAATTTTGTTTTGAAAAATTAGCTTAAAATTGTCAGTTATGAAGTTATGAGATAAATATTTGTAAATTTTATTAAATTTTCTTCTTTAGTGCCCCCAAATCAAATAAAAAAAACCACAAATATTGTTAAATTTTATTTTGTTTATTTTTTTAATGAATTAAAAAGACAATAAATATAAGTAAATAAGATTAAAAGCTTGAATTACAATCACTACAAAGTATTATTTGTCATTTTAAGGCATGGAGATATTCAAAATGAATATTTCACTTACAAAAGATTTATACTTTGAATAGGTTTAACTTTATGATAATCGTTTAGAACCCACTATCAAAAATTAAGCTCTAAAGAAAGTTATTATTTAGAGGTAAAGTTATTGATAAAGAATGTAAGGATATCAATTAACCTTCAATATTTTCAATTATTCTTAATGTAATTTAGAAAATATGAACCATGAAAAGAATTTTCTTATTGATATTTTTTGTTTTTCATATCTTAGATTTTGAGGCAAAAATAAGAAAATAATATTTGAGGAAAAAGCAGATCTAAAAATGAAATCTAAGTAAACAAAATAAGAAAATTGAAATTTAGATGAAAATATTTTAATTCAATTTTCTTAACCACAACTATTCTTTTGTTCCAAAATATTTATTTTTTTATCATTTCAGTTAATACTATTTTACAAATTTTTAATCCAAAATGATTGGTTTTCATTTCTATTTTAGTGGATTTCATAATGATGTTTGAAGAAATTCAAAAAAATTCTATTTATATTTGTAAGATTATTTTTAACTTTTGATTAATGAGCTAGCGTTTAAATAACAAGCTAGCCCAATTCCAAATTTCAAAGAAGAAGCTTTTATGATGATTAATTTATTTCACTAAGTGAATGAATAAATTTTTATTGGAGGAATAAAATCCAAGAAAAGATTTAAAATTTGTGTGTAGATATCTCTTGAAATAATAAGTAACGAAATTGTGAATATTTTATACAAAAATACGTATCATTTAAAATAAATTATCAAAAATAACTAAACAATTATTATTTAAAACGTAATCAATTTTTTCATTCATGCTTCTTTTCTTCATGTCTGTGATAGTCGTTGTAACCTTTTTCAGCACCAGAGAAAAGGAGGGTGTAGTCAGGTTAGGTGAGTTCCCAACCATGTTTAAATCTGCTAGGAAGATCAGGATTTGAAATAGCAAGCTTGGCAAAGCTGATGAAGTCAGCCTTTCCAGTAGCAAGCAATTCTTCACCCAACTTTTAGTCAACACCATCGTTAAGGATAAGATTACCATGGTAAAGAGGTCTGATTTAATCGAAGAAATTGGGGATTTGAGCTTCAGGTAAAGTCTAACCATATTCATCCTTGCCATTTTCACCTTCGTTAACTTCAGTTTTATTGTGTCTCTTAACTTCTACGAAAGCAATTTTTTTCTTTTCAAGTTCCTTAAGAACGTACTTAAGTACTTCAAGAGGATTAGAGTCGTACATGTCGTTGTATCTGCCAGTAGGAGAAAGCTTGATACCAACCTTATCAGCACCAAAGACAGAGATCAAAGCATCAATAGCTTCTAACAAGAATCTAGAGCGATTTTCAATGCTGCCACCATATTCGTCAGTTCTTTTGTTAGTACCATCTCTCAAGAATTAGTCTACCAAATAACCATTAGCACCATGGAGTTAAATACCATCGAAACCAGCTTCCTTAGCATTCAAGGCACCTTATCTGAATTCTTCAATGACGGCCTTGATGTCTTCCTTGGTCATTTCTTTGGGGACAGGGTGAGGTCCCTTAGTGTAAGCATGAGGAGTTCTAATAGCAATTGCAGAAGGAGCCAAAGGTTCAGCACCACCAATGAATTCCTTAAGAACAGCTCTACCAGAGTGCCAAATTTAGATAACGATTTTACCACCCTTTTCATGGACCTTTTTGGTGACTTTCTTCCATCCTTCAACCTATTCCTTGGAGTAGATACCACCAGAGCCAGGGAAAGCATTTGATAAAGGAGAGATTTAACTGCATTCAGAAAGAATGAGTCCGAAATCTGCTCTTTAGGCATAGTAGTCAGCCATCAAATCGTTAGGGATACCAGTAGTAGGATCACCTCTGCATCTGGTCATTGCTGCCATGACAAATCTGTTTTTAACTTCAATAGAACCTAACTTTCCTGCATCGAAGAAACCGACTCCATTTTTCTTAATTTCTGAAACTGCACTTGAGCTTGAAGATGAACAACCCATTTTAATATCTTGAATTTTTTTGTTTTTAATTTGTCTTTTTTTTGATTGACTGATTTTAGCTACTTTAAATTTTTATAATAAACAAATTATTTTCAAATCATAACAAGAATAAAAAATTTTTAAACGATACTTAAATAAATTAACAATGGAACAAAGATAGAAAAGCAATCTTTTTTAATTAAAAAATTACATCACCGTTTACCCTCTTCTCATTTTTCTATTCGAAAAAATAAAGAAAAAAAAAAAGTTAAAAAGAAAAATAAATTATTTGCAACTTATCAAATCTAATCTACTTTCATAAATTCAGGCTATTTAACTCATAAAATAAAAATAAACACCACTATCATCCTTCCTTGCTTATTTCCAAATCATTATTTCCTTTAAAAACCACTATTACCATAGCTTATTTTCTTTAAACACCACTATCATCATAGCTTATTTCATTAATCATTATTTCCCTCAAATACCACTATCATCCAAGCTTATTTCCTTAATCATTATTTCTTTTCATTTAATCCAACACCTTAATTAGAATCTTTCAAGCAAAAAATAAAATAAACATAATTTTATGTCATTATTCTAGAATTTAATTTAGATCTCAAATAGAACAATTTTTTTATCCACTATCCTTCCATTAAATTAAAATTAAAAAAATAATAATAAAATTAATTAACATTCAAAACAAAACTGCTGTTAGATTTTTAAACTAAATTTTTATTCATCCATAATTAATTTTATTCTAGTGATTATCTAATCATTAATCATGAGTTTGTTTGATTTTTTTGTTTTGAAAATTTTTTATTTTTAAACAAAATAATTTTTTTATTTATTCAGAAAATTATCAACTTTATAATTCTTCAGTAATTTATCAACTATTTAATTAAAAAATTTTTCTTACCCCTTTTTTTTGAATTTTTTTGATAAATAAAATTATTCTGGAAAAGATCCTCTAAATTTGATAAAATGTTGAAATTTAATTTTTTTAAGTTTTTATTACCAAAAGAAAAGATGTTTAAAATTTTTATGATTTAAGTAAGAAATAGTTAAAATTTAGAAGAAGATTATGGTTGGTTTACAATAAAACGAAAACGCTTAATAGAACAAACAAATGATTAATTTAACAAGTTTATATATTTTTTATTAATTTTATTATTTAATTTTTAGACAGGATATTTAATATGGCTCGGCTTACTCAAGATTTTTAAGCTGAGGCAGTAGGGTAGTCATTATAACCTTTAGCTCCGGGAGTGAAAAAGGTACCATAATCAGCTTTAGCTAATTCCAAACCTTCTTTAAATCTTAATGGTAAGTCAGGATTACTGATAGCATATGAACCAAAACTAATAAAGTCAGCTTATTTATTTTTAAGCAATTCTAAACCTTCTTCTTTAGTGACACCGTCATTTAAAACAAGGGTTCCCTTGTAGAAATTTCTAACTTCTTAGAGAATATTGGGCCATTATTTCTTAGGAACAGTTTATCCAAAGTCATCAGTTTATGCATTAGGATCGGGGTTACTTTCATATGAATTGTGTCTCTTAATTTCAACAAATGCAATTTTCTTTTTTTCTAATTCACCAAGAACATACTTTGTAAGCTCTTTGGGATTTGAGTCATACATATCATTATATCTGCCAGTAGGAGAAAGCTTAATACCAACTTTATCAGCACCATATACTGAAATCAAAGCATCAAGGCATTCTAAAAGGAATCTTGTGCGATTAGCAATGCTACCGCCATATTCATCAGTTCTTTTGTTAGTACCATCTCTTAAGAATTAGTCAACTAAATAACCATTAGCACCATGAAGTTAAACTCCATCAAAACCTGCTTCCTTAGCATTCAAGGCACCTTGTCTGAATTCTTCAACAACTTTCTTGATATCTTCCTTGGTCATTTCTTTAGGGACAGGGTGAGGTCCTTTAGTGTAAGCATGAGGAGTTCTAATAGCAATTGCTGAAGGAGCCAAAGGATCAGCACCACCAATGAATTCCTTAAGAACAGCTCTACCAGAGTGCCATATTTAGAGAACTATTTTACCACCTTTTTCATGGACTTTCTAGGTGACCTTCTTCCATCCTTGAATTTGTTCCTTAGAGTAGATACCACCAGAGCCAGGGAATGCATTTGATAAAGGAGAAATTTAACTGCATTCAGTAAGAATCAAACCAAAGCTTGCTCTTTATTAGTAATAATCAACCATCAAATCGTTAGGGATACCTGTAGAAGGATCAGCTCTGCATCTAGTCAAAGCAGCCATAACAAATCTATTTTTAACTTGAATTGATCCAATCTTTCCAGGTGAGAAGTAAAGAGCTAAATCATTCTTAATTTCAGCTTCGGAGACTCCACTTGATGATGTGCAACCCATTTCTATAAAATATATTTTTTAATCTTTCTATTTATTTATTTATTTGTTAATTGTTTTTTATTTTAATTATTTATGAATTACTTTAACCAATGAGCTGCCTGCTTATTTAAACTTAAAAAAGCAAAAGTTATAAGCTGTTTACAAAACCTTTAGAAGAAATTATAAATTGGTACACTGATAGACAAATTTCAGGATAAATTAATGAATTTTAATTAACAAATTTGATTTTAGGTTTTTTTGAGAGAGTTTGTGGAAAAATTAAAGAAAAATTAAAGAACAAAAGAGAGGAATTTATATCTTTTACACTTGCATTTATTCTCCTTATAATTAGTGGTTACCATTTTTTAAATATAAGCAAAAAAATATAGAATATCTTTTTATTTATTTTTAATACACAAAAAGTCTCATCAATATTAATATTAATTTATTTTTTTATGATTTTTTATGGTTTTTCATTCAAAAATTTTAGGATTTTAGGGATTTACAAGCTTTTTAAAATTTGAAAAACACATGCTTGACTTGTAATTCATCTTCAAATTTAATGTAAGGATTTAATAAAGCAATTTATAAAAATAAGAAACTTTTTTATATATCAATTGTTATGCATCTATCAGAAAGGATAAGAATGGTAGTTTCATAGAAAAAATAATTAATTGATATGATCTTCTTTAGATTATTTATGCATTCTTTTTTAAATGTATTTTTTTTTTTGTTAAATTAAGGGTGTAAATTGTAAAATTGAGAAACTCACCTTATTAAAATAGAACATCTCTTTTTCATTCAAAGAATTTTTACAGAAAAATAATTAAAATTAGTTCAATTCTAGATGATTTCTTTTTTTCTTAGAAAAGTAATCCTAAATCTCCATATCTTCAATCTTTCTCAAAAATGAAAAAAGTTCTATGAATTTATTCATTTCTGATATCAATTGCTTCAAATTAACTTTAATTATTTATTCGAATATATTTTTATAACTTGCCTTTTACTGCTATCTTCACTTATATATTTAATTACAAGCACAAAATATCAAACTCATAAACTTTTATTTAAAAAAAGCTTTGAAACTTTTTTGAAATAATTATGACCTACAAACTATTTAAAAATATTTCCTTAGTTAATATCACTGAAAAATATTTTCTAAGTATTTTTCAACTTTTAATTTCAAGAATTTTTAATTTCAATTATTATTTAAATAAAAAAATAGTTATATTTCTAAATAGAAAGAAGGATAATAGTGAACTCTTTCTAAGAAAACAATAAGAAATATAAATATTATTTATCAGTTTACTTAAATTAAATCACTTGTTGTATGAATAAGTCAGGGTAAACTTACAATTTATCTGAATTAAAAAAAATGAAAGATTTATTTCATTCTAAATGAATAAAATATTATTGATTTAAAAAATGATCTTAATTATTCAACAATAAGTATTTATTTTATCTACTTAATACATACCAAATCAAAAAAATTAAATTTAAAAATATACTTTGATTTTTATACAATTACAATTAAAAATGCAAGTTAAGTAATAATTTAGATATCATTCATATCTTTAAAATTTTTTTTTTCCTTTAATTTAAAATAAATAGAGAGATTGATTATCTCATTCAAAAAAGAAATGGTATTAATCATAGATACTCATAAATTAAGGCCAGAAATTTCAAAATTTGAGAATTATTGTCTCACCTGTCTTAAAATAAATATTTCATGATTTAAAAAAAATCTTATTTCCATTTTTTGAGTCTGAATAAAGAACACAAATAAATGAATAATCTAATCCATAACAAATATACATTTTAAATTTTCTATTCTCTTTCAAAAATAAAGAAATAGTTTTAAAAAAAAACCTAAATATTTAAGCTTATGGTCGATTTGTATATTTTTGTGTTAAAATATTAAAAAATGAATGTAAAATATCTTGCAAAAAAAAAGATTATTTAGGAGTAAGTAAGAAAGTAATTGATTGATGAATTGAAAAATATAAAAAGTTTGAAAGAACAATTTAGAAATTTAATTTTATTAATTTGTTTGTTTGTTTGCTTGCTTTTTCAAAGTTAGCTAGTTCAGTGATACTCATATTAATCATCTTCTTCAAATTGAATACTTTTCAATTGAGTGATTGATTCAGTAATTATTTCTTATTGTCCATTTAGATAATGTATTAAATATTCTATTTTAACATCAGTAGGCTTTCCATCTACATATAATGATTATACTTATTATAGAGCATCTTCAATTATTATTTATTTTTACTTAACCATTTTTAATAGCATTTCTACTTCTTCTGGATATAATTATGATATATCCTCTTCGCCTGTCATAGCTTAAAATAATTCTTTAGGGATTCCTCCTTAGCTTTATCTTTAAACTTTGAAAACACCAATTTCTTTAGGTCTTCCTTTCTTATCACAAGCCATCAACTTTAAAGGTAATACATCTAACTAATTGTTTTCGACAGCAAATCCATATGTAAACAATAGTTCTTCATTGCTTGCTTTACAATAGTTGTTAAATACTTCTTCTCCAATTTGAATATCATATTCACAAACATACCACACAAACTCTTCATCATGTTAAAAGTTGACTTTATGGTCATTCTTATGATTTAAAAGATCAAAGAATGGGACCATGCATCCCATCTTTCCTCCATATTACTCTAAACCTACACCTTCTCCATCAACTGCTAATTTACCAACAAATCTTCTAGATAAATAATTTCCTTTGCTCCATTCTATATATTTAGCTATTTCAGGATGAAGAAGATCTGGGTATTTTGTTTATATACTCTTTACGAATTCCATTTACTTTTAAAAGATAACTTATTCTTTTTCAACAGCACTTCCTAAATTAGTTTTTGATATCTTTTATAAAATGCTATCATCCCAGCTACAGACAATAGGAGATTCTGAAGGTAGACTTTCCAAATATGCTTTCCAGTGATTATCTTTGTCTTCGATCAAGCACTATCCCTCATAAACCCAAAGCATAAATTCATTAGAAAACACTTACTTATCTAATTTCTTTCCAAATTCTTATTGAGCATATTCTTTTAACTATGTAATAAGAGGAGCGTTGATTGCTTAGCCTAAGCCTAATATACATTTTTTGGGAATCTTGGCTAAAATATCACCTTTCTTGAATTCTATTTTTGCAAAACAACCAATTGATCCGTTGCATTCTGGAGATGGCTTTATTTCAACCTAATCTAATCCAGTGGCTCCATTCTCATTAAGCCACTTGAATAAATTATCAACCTTTTTAGAATTAATATTTTCACTTTGCAAATTACTCATCTATCAATCCAAATATCAAAAATACTACTTTAATTAATATTATATCTTTATCTCCTAAAATAAGTATTACTTTTAAACTTTTCAAAACAATTTGCTTACTAATTAATTGATTGATCATTAATTAAATCTATAATTTTAAAGTTAGATACTAAAACATTAAAATGAACAAAGACTTAATCTACAAAAAAATTATTTTTTTAGCAACCCAACTTAAGAAAAACAATTTAATGAAGGAATCAATAAATTCTAAACTTTTTTGAATTCCAAATCAAATCTTTCAAAGTAAATTGTTGAAACATATTTTAAGAGTAAATTAATATATTAACAATCCTTTAAAAAAATATCAAAATAGTTTATATATTATCTTGTTTGATTTCTAAGGTAAAATCTACTTTTAAACCCTTTAAAACAATTTGTTTATTTATTTATTGATTATTAATTAAATCTATAACCTTAATGTTAATGACTAAAACATAAATAAAGACTTAAAAATTATATAATTTCAATTTCAATTTTATATGAATTATTTTATGTTCTTAAATATTAATCACTGTTGATATTATTAAGTAAGAAATATTATTTTTATAATTTCAATTTTTTTAAATATTTTTAAATTTTTTTTAATATGGTTGTCCTTAAATAAGATTGTGCTATTAAATTATGAGGGTTTAGTGTATTTAATAATAGAAGAAGTTTATTGAAACTAAGATTATTCTTTTTATTAAAAAGTATAATATAGACAAGGCTTAACTATTTCAATAATGTGAAATATTTTTTTAAAGATATTTATTTATTAAATGGCAAATTATTTTACAAACTAAAAAAAGAAGAAATAAGTTTTGTTTTTATAAAAAATTTTTCACCATAAAAGATCAAATAAAAAATTGGATTAGAGTAAATGAAAACAATTTTGTATATAATACATTTTTAACTTAAATTTTCAGTAAAAAGGAATAAAAAAAACTTCATATTTTTAAAAAGAATATGGAGCAACCAAAAATATTTAAATTTTAAGATCATCGTTTAGAAAAATTCGAGAATGATCTTTACAAAGTGATTTGTGGCTTTGAATTCTCCGATCTTTGAAATTTAATAATGATTTATCTGATATGGCGGAATATAGAAAAGTCAATAATTTTAAAATAAAGGGAAATTTAATTTCATGTATTCATTTATTCTACTGACACACTAACAATACAAGACTAAAGTTTTTTCCCTAATTTTTTTGTTTATTTTTAAAATGAAAAATATTTTCAAAAATGTGTTTTTTGAATTGTTCATCACAAAATTTAAAGATGTAAAATTGGTGGTAATTTGAAAATGTTATTTAAATTTTGAAGATACTGAGCTATTCGTTTAAACTTTCTGTAAATGTGATTTTTGAAAATTTTTATGTTTAATGGAAATAAATGAAAAAACAAAGAAAAATAAATTAGAAGCTGTTTTGAAATGAATGAACACTGTGAAAATTGATTGTTGTTTGTTTGCAACAGAAATAAATTCCTACATACATATACATTTTTATATATAATTATTCTTCATAAGCAAAGATCTTGAAAAGAATACACTTTTTAATATCTAATTGTAATTTTAATTTGATAAAACACTCTCATCAATATTTTAATCAAGTCAAACAAAGAGTTAGACAGTTGAACGTTAGGATTAAAATAAACTAAAATAAATCAACTAGAATCATATTTTTTAAATGAAGACATAAGTATTACAGTCTAGAGATATAAATGCTCTGTCTGGTAATGTACCACAACTACCTCCTAAGAACCCAAACACTTTTAAAAAGTCCATAGGAGGATCAAATAAATTCATTTAGTCTGAAGAAAAGAAAAAGAATAGAGAAAATACATATTCAGTTAATCTTATCCCTACTTCTAATTCTAGAAATGGACAGTACCCTCAAGAGTTGAATTCTAATTAAAATTTGGCCACTATTCCTGCATCAAACAAATAGAAGGGAAATCAAAAGAAAAAGAGAAGTGTTAGCAAATCTTCAAAAGCCAGAGCTACATCACCTGCTCCTTAAAGTTCATATAACATAGGACAACAGCAAGGAGATTTTAGTACTTAATAGCAATTAGGGAGCATTAATAATAATAACTCATTAGTCTTAAAGAGAAGTCTTGCCAATCCAATAAAGAGTAACTCTAATAATTAATTGAGTCTTTAGATTAGTTTGAGTCAAACAAATAATGGCAATAGCTCTCCTATGATTAAAACAACAACTTCTAATCAATTAAATAATTTGAAAGGTGATAATTCACCCTATGAAGGGATCTCAAAAAGCTAAGGTTTAAAAACAAATAAAACAGCTAGCAATTTTAAAATATCCAAAAGTATAAATGGAGGATAAAGAAAGAAGAGCTTAGTCAGCTTGGAATAATCATAATAAATAAATCAAAATTAAATATCAGAATTAAATAATAGTAACAACTAGGGCTTAAAGCCTTAGGCATCTATCAGAATAAGAAGCGGAAAAGTATTAAACAGCTCATTAAATGGAACTAGTTAAAATTAGAACTCAAGCAATAAGCTCGTAAACTAGCTAAGTGAATTAAGCTCTATGCAAAATAGCTCATCAAAAATTGGAGAAAGAGGTGATATTAGATATGAAAGAAGTGTTAATATTTTCAGAGTTGAGGAAGAAGGTTAAGAGAATATCAATTCAATTTAATACACTCAATATAATTACAACCAAGATGATTAGGATGAAAACGATAATCTTTTTGATAATTACAACAACTCGTCTGCAGCTCTTAGCAGCATTCAAAATACCTAAGGAAATTTAAGTAGTTTAAACAAGTTCAATATGAATAACCAGCTTCATCCTACTTTTAGGTAAATTCAATTGACTGAAAGCACTCAAGGAAATGACCTACCAAATAGCAGAAGCAAAAAAGTTCGTTCCAACTCTTCAAAGAGAAGATCAACATTTACTAGTTCCTTAAACATGGGTAACAGCAATAATAATAACAATAATAGAAAAGCAACATTACTCTTGAAGAATGGAGAGGTTTTCAGAGGAGATGATTACGTTTGTGCTGAAAATAATAAATAGAATGCATAGTAGAATAATATTCTTAGATTACAATTTAATACAAAAAAGCATAACTGGAGAGACTTACTGAGAAGTTATTTATAATAAACTTAATATACAGAGGTTCACTTGTCTTTTCATGATATTATTGTAGAGATTTATGATGGTCTTATTTTTAATAATCAAATGAGATGCTTAAAATATCTTAATTTGAATTTCAAGGAAAATAAATATTTTAATGATTCTTCTCTTTTGTTTTTAAGTGCTATCAAGTTGAGTTCTCTTGAGAAAGTTAGGATCAATTTAGTCTCAACTAGTTGTTCTAAAATTGGAGCTAATTTCTTGTTGTTTGATTTTAACTATGTTCCTCATGTAGAAATCGTTGTTGGTGATGTGTCTCATGAAAAAATTCATATGTACACTCATTAAGATAAGTATATTGCAATTGATTTTTCTGACTAAAAAACAATCAGCAGGACTGAAATTTTAAGTTTATCAGATTCCGTATTCAAGTGCAATCAAAAATATCTTTCTGTTATTCTTGATGGCGTAACAGATCTTAATGAAGAGAAATTAAAAATATTAGGAAGATGCATTTAAGAAGTTGAAGAGTTGCATATTTCATTTTAAAATTGCAATATGACTTTAGAAGCATTAACAAAATTCATAGATGGACTCACTTACATTAATACTCGTTCAGCAATAAGTGTGATTCCTTCTTAAAATAATTTAGCTTAAAACTCAACAAAGAATTAATAATAGGATCCTGATAAAATCATTTATGATGAAAATGATGAAGACATATTAGCTAATAAACCTATAAGTTTCTTTATTAAGAAAGGAATAACATCTCCATCTGTAAATTAATAAAATGAACATGCAAACATCTCAACGGAATAATCTTAATTCGAAAATAAATTAATATAAAAATTATCAATTGACTTCAGATCAAATAAGCAAGAAATCAATTAAAAATTTATGAAAATATTTAAAAGATTCACATCAGCAAATACATTAAAATTATTTGTAGACATTGACAAATAAGTCAAACTCTAATTTGATAAATAAATTTAAGCTTTCTGCTTGGGTGAAACAATAAAAGACTATTTCGACTGCATCTAAATTGCTGTTTCTTAAAATTAAATAATCTATTATCATGATAAAAATACTAAATCTATTAAAATAAATGCTTCTAACTGTGGAATATCTGCCTATCAATTAGTTGACATCCAAAGATCCTTGAATTTCTTAGAAGACATTACAGACATGGAACTTGATCTCAGTGGAAATTGGCAAATTTCTTACTCAGATATTAAAAAAATGTTTGACAAGCTTGTTTATTTTGAAAGATTAAAGCGTATTAGATTAAACATTAAAAGCATCTACATTTATGAAGTAGAATTCATCACTCTTTATTTCCTTATTAAGAGAATACCAGACATGGAGCTACTTCATGACTTCGAAAAATCACGTCTTGTTGGTCTCACTAACGAGTAGCTTAAGATCAACTTCAAAGGTCCTTTCAGAAGAAGTAAAATTAATAACATTCTTGACATGTAAAACTTTTGCCTTGCTCTTGATAACTGCCCTCTATTAAGTATTAAAGACATTCAAATGAAATTCTTCTTTAATTATGGTTTGAGAGGTGATTCATTATTACGTCTTTGCTAAAGTCTTGCTAGATTCCCAAGAATAGAAAAATTAGATCTAAATTTCAATTCTTGCTTCTTAACATTTAACGATATTGTTTTCTTCTGTAATGGATTAAACAATATTGACATCACACTTAAATAGATAAAATTAACTTTTACAAACAATGAGTATATCACATCAAATAGTCTTATTAAGCTGGCTAAAACTCTTTAAAGATTCCCTCTCTTGGAATAACTTGATATCATCTGTGAGTCTCATGAATTACATCTCAATCCAGCAATAAGCTCTTATTAGAATATTTTCAACAAATTCAATACTAAAACAGCAGTTTCTCGTAGAAATCCCAGATAAAAACTTTAAGTATAAAGAGTAATTCCAAAAATCTATTAAGTATTAGCTCATGATGTTGAATAAAGTTATCAACCAATAACAGACCTGACCAAATATATGAAATTATGTCAAAATGAGTATTTCTCTTAATTTGATATTCCCTTTTAAATTGATGATATTCCATCTCCTTTGGATAACTATCCCAACTTGATTCCTTAACCCAGCATTTAATCTGAGATTTCTGAAAAACCTCCCATTTTACCTGCATTGCTTTAAATTGAAGAAGTTGAACCCCCAAAGAGAAGCAAAGTAGTTAAAAGCACAGAGTTAAATTGGATTTCTTTGTAATTTATGGAAGGAGTCCTATATACTGATTACGAGCTCATGAATCTAGGATACACTTTGGCCTAATAAGAAACAATTAACCACATAATTACAGTACCATAAAAACCTATACTTGAAAAGATATTTAATGAAATTAAAACAGCTCGTTTGGCTGGAATATTATTCTCAATTTTAGTTACACCAGAAATGGTCTTTGATCCTATACAAATATTCTGTGATCTATATCTTTGATAAACAAGTAATAATTCATAAACATTAAAATATAAAACTTATGTTGTGTTTCATTTATTAATTAAATTTTTCATGTTATCGACAGTGTATTTTCATTCATTTTACTGAGTAAAATTTAATAATTTTTTTCATTTATTCAATAAAAAAAGTAAAAATCATGAAATTTATTATATAATTTTTCTGTTAAAAACTCTCTAAATCCTCTGCATTATTTTCTAATACATCCAAACTAAAAAGACCTAATTTAGATCTGAATAAAATTTTTAAATTAAAAAAATAAGAACTAATTAAAGTTTTAAAACACTTATTTAAAATAATCTAATTTCTTCATGAACCCAAAAGGTTTTTTAACCCTAAAATTAAATGAATTAATATCTCTTTTCTATTATCTAACAATATATATGGAATAATTGTGTAATTTATTACAAACTTCGCTTTCATAAAATAAAGAGTAATACTAATTAAAAAAGCAAAAGCAATTTTAAAAATTCAAATTTTAATCATTTAAAAATAAAAAATAAAATATCCAAAAGTTTGATGGGTTGATTTATATATAAATTTATTATGGAATTAATTTATAAAGAATCTTAGGATTGAAAAATTAAAAATCATCTATTTCTTTTAGAAATATATGTGAGTAAATTTAACTAAATTAAGATTTATTAAAGTAAATTAGTTTAACAATTTAAACAGAAAATCTTTTGTTTTTTTGAATCAAATTTTAAATTATAAAATTAATGATAATTAAATATAATTTAACTTGCTCTTAAATCTATCTTAATCCTACAATAAATGAATTAATATCTTATTTATTCATCATAACAGCTATAAATAATTAGGAAATTTATTAAAAACTAGATTAAATTAAAAAATAAAAGAGTTAGTAAAATAATGGACTATTCTATTTCAAAAAAAAAAAAGCAAAATTATTAATTTAAATGATAAACAAAATATCTTAAACTAAATTTTTGTTGATTTATTCAAATATTTAACGTGGAATTAATGTCTTAAGAACATTTTGATTGAAAAATTGAAATAATGTATTAAAAATTGAATTAATTTGGCAAATTTTTTAATGATGATTTTTTCACCAAAAGGACTTTAAAATTTGAAAAAAGATATTATTTGAATGAATAAGTAAATAAATAGAAATTATTACGGACTTTTCTAAAATTGCATAATTTGATCTAGATTAATTCAAAATTATTTGATATTATTTGAACATTCTAATAATAAGTAAAAATCCTTTTATTTAAAAAAAATACATGTCATTAAAAAATAAAATTTTCATACCTATCATTATCTTTTAATTGCAAAATAAAATAAGACTATTTTGCTCTTTCAAGTTAGTTTAATGCATTTCATCAATGTTTATTATTAAAAATATTTGTATTTCAATAAATATCTGGAGAGCGGTATTTACACTCTTATTTATAATAAAAATTGATGGTTTTAATCTGATTTTCAAATATTTTTATTTGAAAAATTTAAAAAAAAAGAAAAGGAAATTAAGTATTTCACAAATATGCAAATATGTTTTTATTAATTTCTTTTTTACTTTTAATCTTATTCAAACAAGAATAATATTTGTAATTGCCGTTGAATTTAGCTTCATTTTTTTGTTCTTTATATTTTAATAAGACAATTTATCATTTTTTGTTTATCAGCCAATTATTTAAATTAAATCATCTATTTTTCCACCTAACAGAAAAATTAAATTTGTCTAAGGAGAAGTATATACTATTCACGAGCAAATATTTGAAATTTAAAACAAAAAACCTCATTTTCTATTATTTGATATTAAAAACCCACTTATGCAAAAAGAATATATAAATCTACTTATTTTTCTATTTGTAAATTCAATATTTAGGTTTCTTCATTCTCATCTTTGAAATTTATCATTTAAAAGTTTATTTTTTTCACTATTCATTATTATGTAGAACAAAGTAATTTTCAAATATAAAATTGAAAAATGCTAACTAAGTACTAAATTGAATTTTCTTATTTTAAAAATACTGATTTATATGATAAATTAACTTGAAAAAAGCTTTTTTAATATTTTGAAAAATGTTTTGGCTTGATTTTAAATCAATGAACCATTTTATTTAGAATACCCTTTTACATGATCTAAAATTGTTGAATCTATTTTTTATAACCTATTTAACATACTCTAAAAGAAATATATTAAAAATTTTTAAAGGGTTTAGCTTGAATTCTGTTCACTTGATGTTCATATGAATAGATCTAAATTGCTTAATAGTAAAAATATTTATTTTATTTTTAGAGAAGTTTTTTAGGCATTTTAGTTGAAAATTAGTGCTTCTTATTTCTTACTGATTTTTGTTTGTGAGAATAAGGTAAGGGCAGTTTCCCTAGGATTTATTTGAAATAAATTAAAACTCTCCAGTAGATTCTTTTGATTGAGTTAATGGGAAGTTATTACAAATTAAGCTTGTATTTGAACTTTTGCTATTTCAATGATATTATAGTCTATAAATAGAATTATTTTGTTTTGAAAGTAACATCGGAGAATATTATTGTTAATTTTATCCAATGAAATCATTGTTAATACAATTATTTACATCAAATATTTCAACACAAATGATTATTCGCATCCTTGTTAGAATAGTTCAAATAGGATTATTTTTGAAATATAAAATAGTAAAAATATTAAAGATTGGGATTTGAGAATATAAAGGCTAATCAGAGCAGAGCAGAATGTAATTTTTTATGAATTTTTTAAAAGAATTTAAAGTAGAAGAAATAGAGACGATATTGATTGAGAGTAGTAAAAGTAAAATAAATGACTTTTCTGACAGACGAAAGGTCTTAATTTATTCATATTAAATGAAATTTATAAGTCAAGAATATAAATGATTGAATGCGGTAATTTTGAAATTAAAACGGTGGCAGGATGGATATCACGAAATGAATTGAATAAAATGACAAAAAAGAATTTGAAGAAAGAAAAGAAAATTTTAATCATTCTAATCCAAAATCATTAAATTTGAACAAAAAGAATATTAGAAAAATTTCAACTTTCAAAAGAAAAATTTAGAAGGGGAAAAGTCTCGTGTTTTCTGAATGATACTAAAAATAATTTAGGATCAAGCAAGAAATAAACAAACAAACAAACAAATATTAATCAATAAGCAGTCGTAATATAACAAGCAAGTTTTAAATACAGAGAGTCATTGATAAATTCATTCATTTACTTACTTCCAAATTTTTGTGATGGCTGAAAAAAAGCAAACAGTTGGGAAAGAAAAGGGGATTTTATATATAAAATGGAAAGTAATAAAAATTCAAGAGGAAAAAAATCATATCAGCACATGTCAATTTGGTTTGAAAATCGCTTAAATATGAATGAGAATCTCAACGAAAATAATGGAAATATATATATGTAGGGAGGTAGGTATCTACAAATGAATGGGTGAATGAATGAATGAATAAGTTTTGTTTAACAATGAAATTAGTAAATAAATAAATAAGTTATAGAGGGGGTTTAATTTAAAAGCGAATAAGTGGCATAAAGCGAGTAGGCAATAAAGACATTTTAAAAATTTTAAATATTTTTTGAAGGAAGAAAAATAAAATAAAAAATAAATAAAAAATCAAAAGAATTTAAAAAGAAAAAGAAAAACAACTCTTAAAAAATAAATTACAAAAGAAGAAATGTCCAACCATACCAGAGAAGAACTCATCTACTTGGCCAAGATCTCCGAATAAACTGAAAGATTCGAAGATATGCTTGAAAACATGAAATAGGTTGTTAGAATTGAATAAGAACTTTCCGTTGAAGAAAGAAACTTACTCTCTGTTGCTTACAAGAACACCGTTGGTTCCAGAAGAACTGCCTGGAGAGCCATCTCTTCCATTGAACAAAAGGAAGAATCCAAGGGTTCTAAGCACATCAGCCACCTTAAGGACTACAAGAAAAAGATTGAAGGTGAACTCTCCAACTTCTGCAATGATATTCTTGAACTTTTGGACAACCATCTCATCAGCAAGAGCAACGTAAGCCCATTTTTCATTTGCACATACACCATCTATTTTGCATATTCCGATTGATCAAAATGAATGGTTAGTTACCATATCAGATCAACCTTTTTCAAATCAAGTTAAAGAGGTATAAATATAAACAAATAAAGATGAAAGCTGAGTGACTAATTAGCTTTAAATAGATAGGTAGGAACTATTTTTAAGGGTTTTTATCCTTCAAATAGCAACTCACCACAGTAGAAACTAATCCATAAATTCTTCATCCAAAAAAAAGATAATTAAATGAAAAAAGAAACTCTACCCTTTCTTAAATAGCAACCCACAAATAAATGACTCAAGCTTAAGAGGATTGATTGCATAGTCCATAACCATCCTATAAAAAAGATGCTTAACAACTATCCTCCTCTAAAAAAATATCAAAACAACAAAGAAGCAATTTTATTATAAAAAAGCAAACAAACAAAAAAATAAATAAATAAATAAATAGCTTTTTTAGCGAATCTATTTAGAATAAAAGTTAGAAATTATTAAGTAAAAAAGGAAAAACTTCAATTTAATTAGTCATTTGTTTAGTCAATTAGTCATTCAGTCAGTCAATCAGTTATAAATCATGATTCATTTTTAATAATTGAGCCACATAAAATATAAAACAAAAAAGAAAACCTCTATGTCAATTCAAAAATTGAATCAACTTTACAACAAGAAAAGAAAAAGAATAATAACAAACACACAATCAAATAAAAAAATATCTTGTTGTTTGATTGATCGCAAAAATATCTGATTAATTTTAAAAAAAAAACAAAAAATTAAAATCTTTTTATAAAAAAATAGTCCAATGAAGCTAAGGTCTTCTTCTTAAAGATGAAGGGTGATTACTACAGATACATTGCTGAATACGCTTCTGGCAACACCCACGACGAAGCTGCCAACGGTGCCCTCTCTGCTTACAAGAACGCCTCCGATATTGCCACCAAGGAATTAAATACCACCCACCCCATCAGATTAGGTTTGGCTCTTAACTTCTCTGTCTTCTACTACGAAGTTATGAATGACCCCACCAAGGCCTGCAACTTAGCCAAGCAAGCTTTCGATGATGCCATCGCTGACATTGAACACATCGAAGAAGACTAGTACAAAGATGCCACTACCATTATGCAATTAATCAGAGATAACCTCACCCTCTGGACCTCTGAACTCCAAAATGACGACGAAGGTGGTGATGCTCAAGTTGAAAACATTTGAAAAAAATACTGATATATACACTTATAAAATATATCCTACCATATATTCATAATATAATTCTCTCATTTCTAGCAATTAAATTAAAATTAATAATCATATTATTTCTTCTTCATCTAAAGTTGCCTCTGTGGATGACGATAGCTATATTAAACTATATTCATTTATATCTGTCTAATTCGTTATAATAAAGAGATGCATTTCATAAGATATCAATCTAATTATTTATTTTTTTTCTCCTTATATCTCTTCACTTAATTACTTACTTACTTACTTACTTCTCTCTTTGAATCATTTAATTATCATCAATAAGTTAACCAATCAGCCAGTATTCTCAATAACTAACTACTTACCAATCAGCAAAAATAAAATTTCATGATTCAAACACACTTTAATACTTAACAGAAATAAAATGGAATTAGCATCTTAATATAACTATTATCAATTAGAAATACCATTCACTTCACTCACACACTTAGTTGCAAGAAATCTTTTACACTCAAACATGATTATATAATAATAATTACAAACAAAATTTAAATATATCTCTAAAAAAATGATTTTATATTACAAAAAAATAATAAACTATACCACTTTGCAACTATTCAGTCAGAAGTCTCTTCTCTAGATCATCCTGTTATGGCTGTAGAAATGATACTAACTAAGCATTTCTTCTTATTTTTCATATATGAATAATTAACCAATTAATTCTATGAATACTGATATTCTACTGCCTTTGCATTTAGTATTTTTCAATTTCAAATTACGATCGAATAACAAATAGCACACGCAACCAAATTAATCTTTCTAATTACTTCAATAAGCTTAAATAAGATAAAAATACCAATCTATCTCTAAAGTTTTCATCCTAACATACACTTTCTCTATTAAACATATAGCAAATAAATATTTTGTTTATTAAAAGTAGAGAGAATAAGCAAAAATTAAGAGATTAATAATGATGAGGGTGTGTAAAATTGTTATTATTTTGCATAAGTTTATTATTATAATTATTTTTATTAGTATTATATATCTTTAAAATTATATATATATTATCTATATTAATTTATATACATTTACAAAACAAAAATCTTTCTTTCCATTTAATCCGAAGTAGCCTAATTTAATATTTTTAAATATAAAATTTAAAAGAAGGCAAAATAGAATCACAAAAATATTTGCTTGTTTTAATTTTGAATTCATTAAATAAAAACCAAGTGATTAATATTATCTAATAAAATAAATTAACAAATCTTTATCTCGAAAATAAAGTAAATGTTTAGCATTTAATCAAAAGTAAATGTTTAGCATTTAATCAAAAGTAAATGTTTAGCATTTAATCAAAAGTAAATGTTTAGCATTTAATCAATCACATGTTCAAAAAATTTAATAAATTTTTAATTTTTTCTTTAATTTTATTTATTGAACATATATTTTTAACAAGTAAAAAGTATTTCAAGATAAAAAGTTAAAAACAGTTTAAAAATCTAAAAAAAATGATTAATTTAATATTTTAATATTGCATGAGATTGTTAAATTTAAGTTTAATAAATGTAAGTTTTGTTAATTTTTTACATTTTAAAAAAAACATGAGTTTAATATTACTGTTATCATTATCTTAAAATGAAAATATTATTCAAAAGAAGATTGATTGATTTGTTTTATTTTTTGAAATATAAACATAGATTTATATTAGCATAAATTTTAATTAAATATTTTATTTATTTTTGTTTATATCTGCCTATTATTAGATTTTTAGAATTTTATAAGTTTAATCCTTAAGAAGACAATCATTTTCAGGGCAATATTCTTTCTTTAACAGACTTTTATTGCTAAAAAGTTACTGTATCCTATCATACATTTAGGTTTTTATCTAAAAAGTTAAAGATTTTCTTTTAAAATATTAATTCATTTAATTTCTTAACAAACAAGAATTAATTTGTTTAATATATCACTAAAAACACATTAATAAATTAAGAGGTATTTTAAAATGTTTTACTTACTAATTTTTTATGAATTAAAAAATGAAGATGGATTAATATTAAAGAACAATTGATTTCATAAACATATGAACGATTAGCAAAATATAAAAAGAAATGATAGATAGCTGTGGTAAAATGTGTGAAAATGAATTGGAATGAAGAAAATGAATGAGGAAAGATATTGAGTAGAAACTTCTTAGAATCAAAAAAAAGAAAAAGAAGGATAAAAAATAATCATAAATAAAAAATATTAAATTTCTATTGATTTTAATAAAATATTAGTTAGGATTACAAAGTTTAATCAAAAGATTAAAAATAGAAAAGTATTATAAAATATAATAGAATAAAGTTTTATTTTATGCGTAGCGTCATTTAATAGTCCTGGAAATACTAAAGCTTAGTAGGCAAATATATGAGATATAATTTCTCTTCTGTTGCTCATGCTGAGCCTGTTGCTACTAGTTAATCTGAGAAGAAATCAACTAAGAATGCAGAATAGCCAATTAAAGAAGTAGTTTAAAAATAGTTCAAGATTAATAGATTAAATTTCACTCCTCATGAATATTGGATTACTTAAGGTATGGGAATGGAAAGACCATTCACTGGAGATAAATGGTTTGAAAAGGATGTTGGTTATTACCACTGCACAGTCTGTAGCACTAAATTATTTACTTGGGATCATAAATTCCAAACACCTAATGGTATGACATCTTTTTGGCATCACGAAAAGAATGCAGTTAAAGTTGTTGAAAACACAAATGGCATTTAAGAAAGCTTTATCAATTTAGAATCAACTCCTAGTCAAGTTAATCCTAATGCACAAAAGTAAAAAGTTTGCTGTTCCAAATGTCAAAGCAATCTTGGATTAGTCTTCTTCGATGGTCCTCCCCCTACTTTCAAAAGATACTCTATCAATTCTGCAGCCATTAAATTTATTAAAAAAGAAAATTGGGAAAATCCTCATCTCATCTCTCGTAAGAGAAAATAAAAATTAAGTGTTGAAAAGGAAATCGAAAGAAAGCGTGAAGTCTTATAATCATAATAAAAAGAAGTTGCTCCTATTCAAACTGAAAATTGAAAACACTATATTTAAAGATCAAATTAATTATTTAAAACTTTAAAGCAGTCTATTCGAACTTTTTATACAAAGAATTCCAAATAATATATCACAAATGACTGGCTGAATTGAATTAATCTATCTATCTATTAAAAAATAAAGATGAAGAAGATAAAAATGATTTGCTTTATTACTTACTCAATTACTTGCTTAGTTAGTTTTTATAAAACAGAAAGTGAATGAATAAATAACAAGTTAAATGATAGAATTTTTTAAAACTTTAAACTAGGGATCTAACTAAAATAATAATAACATATAAGGTTTTTAGTAAAAGTATCAATCTGTCTATGTAAGTAAAATAAATTAATACAAGCTTAAATAGAATTTCTTGTGTATGTATGTAGCTATTTTTTAAACTATTTCAAAATAAATTGGTCTATCTTTGTATTTATTACATCACTTATTCAATGTTTCTAATTTTAAATTTAAAAAGTCCATTCTACTATCCTTTATAAAGCTGTTTTAGCAATTTTTAAATAAGTGTCTTTTAGCAAAGAGATAATAAAAATAAGTAGAACTTTACAATTAAAAAAATAAAATATATTTGCCAACTAAACACAACCAACCGTCAATTCATCTATTAAAGATACTTACAAATTTAATTTTCAAAATTATTTGATTTAATATAAGATCTTCTTTAAGTCAAATACAATTTTGAATTTTGAATGAAAAATCATCTACATAATTGATAAAATTACTTATTTATATTATTCATATAAATTTAGATTTCAATCTTAAGAATCATCATTATAATTTGATTTGCGATTCTAAAATTCTATTTTAATAAAAATCTATTAGATTGATTATCCATATTTTGATTCCTAGGAATAAATCTTTTAAAGTTTGAATTTCAAATTTAAGTAAATTAATTTTAATAACGCATTGAAGATTGAAGGAATGGACATTATTTGATCTATTTACATACTTAAGTTGTTTGTTTACATATATATTTACAATAATATTTTAATTAATTATTAAATATTCTCACAATTTCAAAGGTTATTTATATATTGGAGTTAATTTTTTGAATTAATTTATTAAAGAAACCCTTTTTTGAAGTAGATCCAAAAGTAAGAATTGGCAATGTTGATATTTTCATGCTTCTAATAAATTGTTTATTTTTATATTTAAATTAATTGAGTATATTCATTAGTTATAAGTTTAGCCATTATATATGTTGTTTGTTAAGGCACTATAAATATCAGATTAACTAATTTTTATATTTATTTAGGGTTAATCACTACTAAAAACTGAGGATTAAGTAGATCCATTTAAACTCATTCTTATTTCTTTTGGCTTATCTTTACTTTACCAGTATTAAAGCTCTTTCATAGCTTTTTTTATTTAAGTTTAATAG
Organism: Tetrahymena elliotti 4EA; assembly: GCA_000231825.2. Taxonomy (NCBI): domain Eukaryota; phylum Ciliophora; class Oligohymenophorea; order Hymenostomatida; family Tetrahymenidae; genus Tetrahymena; species Tetrahymena elliotti. The sequence continues at coordinate 1,030,005 of JH720297.1, forward strand.
CTTAGATTCTCCCTTTCTAATTGCTTCACTTGAAACTCTTACTTTTTTAAATGAGTTTCTATTTTTAAAATTAAATCGTTATTAGTAATTTGAAATATCTATTTATATTGCTTAAAAAGAAAATTAGCTAAATAAATTGAAAGTCTACCTAATTGTTGCTATTCTTCGAGCTTCTATACCTAATTATTTAGTGGCTCAACTAATCTTTTATTATCTTTTTTTAAGGTTTCTACTAAGTCCTTAAGCTTCTTGTAATATATTATGTCCTATTTTAAATTTTAATCATTTTTACTCTAGGATTAATTCATGTTTGAAAATTACTTTGTTGAGTTTCTCTTGTTGCTTCTAAACTTATTACTTTTTAACTTAATTTTTGCTTTACTATTCTTCATATTGCTAAATAATCTTTTTATATTCTTTCAGGTGTTGTTGTGATTGATCTTTTTTATCTGAATTTTTCTTCTTGCTTGTGCTGTTTTAGCTTTTTGAAGCACTCTGAGAAACAAACTAATCAGAAAAACTCTAAAAATCTTTAAACAACCTGAATATTTTATTTAACAATTAAAATTAATTTTTAGATTTGCAAAATTTAAGTTGAAAAATTACTCCTTTTTAACTGATTCATAGTGATACTGGCGACCTCCATTTTATTTTGGTTAGCTATTTGCTGACTAGAAATTCACAGTAGATTGAGATTGTCTGTTTCTGGAATTATTGTTTTTTGAAGAACTTTTATCACTTATTAAGGATGAATGCCTCTATCTCAATACTTTCTAATAAATAGTTACATCTTCTTAGTAAATAATAGTGGAGTTCATATTCCTTCTAACAGAAGTTGAAGCTTTACTGGTAGAAGAATAAATTGATTTCCTATATGAAATCGATGAATATTTTTGATTAGATTCACTGAGCATTTTGCTGCTTTCTTATTATTTTTAGCTGTTAATTTTCTTTTCTGTCAAAGGTTTCTTTTTTAAAAAGTTCTTTTAGTTACTTTTAAAATCACTATTTTAGCATTCTTAAAAGGAGATACTCTCTTAATTAATGCTAGTTAAATCTTTTTTAGTCGAAACTTATCTTTCAGATATATTTTCATTCTTATTTTTTATTTTTGATGAGGAAACACTAGATGTTCTTTCAGATTGAATACTTTTTTTATTGAAACCTTAAGATTTACTTAAAGAGGAATTGGACTTTGAATTAGAAGAACTGCTATTTAAATTTTATGAAGAATTTGAGGACATTCTTTTCTAAATGTTTTCAGATGAGTTATTATTTTAAAAGTTTTCTTTATTTTTCAGAATATCTTAAACTTGCAGTTTCTAGTCTGGTTAATGAAAAGAAGGAGAATAATTGACCTCATACAGTTCTTAATCTTCTTTTTATTATTCTATTTCTTATTTTATCAATTCATCTAAATACTGAAGCTACATCAATTAATCTTGCTTTTTTTGTTGTAAATCTGCTAACGAACTCTATTTATTTGGACTATTGTCTTACATTTATTATTATTTTTACATCTAATTTTTAGAATTTAAATCTTAGAAAGATTAGCTATGGTTCTAAGAAGCACCTAAATTGAATCTTTCTTTAAAATATTGTTGAGTTTCTATTGGGATATTGTTTGTTCGTTATAAAATTTGATTTAGAATATGTGAGATATTTTGCTTAATATCATTTTCTTCCTTCTTCGTTGGTGTTATAACTTATACTTCCTAATGAATTTTCTTTTTACTTCCACTTGTACTACGATTATGGTGACTTTACTAACTTCTACTCCTACTCATTCCCTCAGAAGGTTACTACTAAGACTCAACTGAGAAATATTACAACTTATCTCTCATCATTGTAAAAAAGTAAATTAATTAATCAAAATATTTAGAGTATTTTTTACTAACTAATATTAAATGTTAGAAATTAACAGTAATTAATTATTCTTTTCTATTTTTATTCATCTAAAATGTGCGCTAAAAGCTTTTTATTTTTTAATTCATTTTTCATAGAGAACTCAAAGTAGAGATTCCTAAAATTCATTTATTTTCCTCAAATACTTTTTTAACGATTAATAAATCCCGTTTTCATTCCTATTTTAGTTTTTATAAATTATAAAACTGAAAAATTATTTTAATTATTTACAAAAAATATTTAATAATTTTGATGTTTTTTGGAGTAATAAATGCATGAGGCTTTCATTTAAGTTTGTTATTATTTTCTGAATAGCATATTATTATTAATAAAGGTACTCTTTAATAATATAAGGTGATTTTTAATAATTGTAGATATTTTAATTATTTTATTTTTGGGTTTTGATAAATAGAAAACAAAAAAAACTGATTATTTTATAATATTTTCTTTTTAAATAAATTAAACCTTAGGGAATACTTATATGATCAATTCTAATTGTTATATTGCTATTTATGTTTTAAATTTTTGCTTAGAAGAAATATAATAAAGTTATTGATAATTAAGATTTGTTATTTTTATTTTTAATTAACCAATTATGATGGGGGAGTTTTTCTATAGAACTTTTTTAGAATATTGTCATTTTTAAAATTAAATCAACTTAATCTAAAATGTTTTAAAATTTTTAAACAAGCCTAACTAACCATTAATTTTACATTTTTTTAACTTTATTTGTAGAAAACGAAAAATTTTATGAAAATAAACATAAAATAAATATTTTTAATATCTATGTTAAATTAAAATACTTTTTTTTTAAAAAAATTGTATTGGTTTCTTCTATTCTTTTTTTTTATGTAAAAAAAAATAATATTCACAATTTAATTCAATGATTAGTGAAATAAAAACTTTTATTTTTCTTTGAATTAATTAAAAAAGGTAAAATGCAAAATAATATCTATAAGATTAGAATGAATATTCTTTTTTTAGTAAAGATTTAAATTATTAAAACAAACAACAAAAAAAAGAAAATAATAGATAAAAAAGAAGTAAAATGGAAAGATTAATTGAAGCTACTGTAAATTTTTACTTTGTGAAATGTAAATTTGAAAAGAATGCTTAAATCTGTATTGATTATTAAAGTAACACAAATGATAACTTAAAAAACTACTTGAATATATTAAAATTGGTGCTAGAGAAGTATAATATCCAAATTATTAATTTATGCTACTAATCATAAGCTTATGATAGAAACAAATGTAGTTATTCTACTTAAAAAATTCGCTTTTCAGAAAGATTGTTTTAAAACTCAGACAAATTAGGAAAATTTCTAGAATAGATAGTAGTGAAGCACTAATTATATCATGTAAAGAATATTGATTTTATTGTATAAGTTTTATTGTTTAATAACTAGTAACCTTCAAGAAATATTTGCATTAAAGAAGATAATTTTAAAAATGTAAATCAATCTCTGTAAGCTATTATGAATTAACAGAACCAATCTTTAAACCAGATCTTGTAAGATTTAGATTAAGATAATAAAGAGATTCCAAGAAGAAAATATAAGAAAAAATCATAATATTAAGATGATGAAGATGAGATAGACTTAAAAGACAGTACTCCTTATTAAAATTAAGCCACTTTATATTAATAAGAAGAAATTAGCTAAATTTTCAATAGACAAATAGAAAGTGCTTAAGATGAAACCCAAACTGATTAGTAAAATTAATCAGAACCTAGAATTATGGATCTTCAAAAAGAAAATGAAGAGCTAAAGGCATAGAATTAGAAGATAAATTCATTAGAATAAATAGTTTAAAATTAATAAATTTAAATAGATTAATTAGAAAATTAAAATAAAATTTTTTTGGGAGAGCTATAAAAATTAAAAGAGATGCTTAGCAGCTAAAAATATGATAGTGATGATAAACAAAAATGATCAATAATGATTATTACTTTTATACTTCAATCCAAACTCTATAATTTAATTCTTACTATTTCATCTACAGTATATTTCAAAAAAACAAAAATTAATTATAAAAGACTTTTATTTTTTTTGTTTTTAATTAAAGAGGTCTTTTCTTAATAAAATAATTTATCTTCATTTTATACCATTCATAAAACCAAATTATATATTTATATCCATTGTTTATTTTTAGTTTGATATTTTTGAGAAAATATAAATTTAATCTTTCATGTTCAATTTGTAAACTTTATCAAATACCTGAAATAATTAATAAAAGTCAACATAAATCAGCAAATAAATGAATTAGATAATTAACTCAAATATTTCTAACAATAAAGATCAAATTATTTTATAAAATTTAAATTAAAATTCAGACTAATTATCATTAAATACATCCATTATTAACAGATTAAATTGCAAAAGAAAAATTAAAATAAGAGATTTATATTATTTAGGGATATTTATCAATTTAAAATACTCTATTGATATACCTCTATTAATCATGTTCATTGTATGAATTACATTTTTTTAAATTAATTTTAAAAAAGTAAATGAATTAATGAATAAATTTAAGTAGATTTCTTTCTTGTTTTTTAAGTACAACTATTATACTTATTGAATATCAAATAAAATTGTAGAAGATAGATTAAAAAAAATGGATAACTTCTAATTCAACTAATCCATCTCATTTCTTAAATGTGAAATTCTCGATTATATTAATGAAACTGTAAATCAAAAAATAAAAAAATAAATATAACAAAATTTCTTATTTCTTAGATATAGTCATAAAAAATTATTGAACATATGAATGTAATAGTAGAAAATAAATTAAAAAAAATTATTTAACCAAGAAACTCCTCATTTTTTAAAGCTAATTATTTTATAAAATAATGAATAATCATTATTCATTTTTACTATTTTTTTTGTTAACAGAGCTGATTATGAAAGAGATAATTTCAATTTCGTAAATGAAAATAAACAAAAATCTAGAGTTTTTAATGAAATTTAAGGAAAGTGAGCAATAATTAGTTAATTGAATAATTAAAATGATTTATATTAAAAAACTATTTACATAATAGATAGAGTAATAATTTTACTTCTTGATTTAGAAGAATTAATATATTTTTTGTTTGAAATTATAATTTAACAATTAGGTTTTTTTTCAGTTTAGTGTTTATTTTTATTTTGAAATATCTTGGACTGCTTTAGGATCTGAGAACTTTTTGTACATAGATTCGAACTTTTAGACATCTTTAAGATTTAGTGAAGGTCTAAAAGATTTGAATGTTTTTTCAAAGAATTTCTTGGTCAATGTAAAATCGAACTCAAAGTTTTCATTTTATTTCTTTTCTTCAATCATATCATGAGCCATTTTAATTCTAATTTCCTTTAAGAAGGCAACAATATCTGAAGAAGTAAAGTTTTCAGTTACTTTTATCAAATCTTCAAAGCTCAAATCATCTCCCATTTTTAAGTTCTTACCATAAATCGATAAGATATCTCTTCTTTCTTCTTCATTAGGGAAACCTAAATAAACGTGTCTGTCAATACGACCCTATTAATAGAACATATTTATTTTTGATAAGTTTTTTATTTCAGTAAATTAAATAAATATTTTGAAACTTCCGGAAATTATTTTATTTTGATAATTTTATCATTTAAATCATAAAATTTCAATGAAATTGATTCATTTTTTTGGTTTTATGTAAAAAATTACTGGACGTAATAAAGCTGGATCAATAAGATCAGGTCTACTTGAAGCTGCTAAGATGCATACTCCTTCTAAGGAAGCAACACCATCAAGATAACATAAAAATTAGTTAACAACTCTATCTGTGACTCCTGTAGAACCTGAGTTTCTTCTTGGAACTATTGCATCGAATTCATCAAAGAACACAATACTTGGTCTCACAGAATAAGCTATTATATGTATTTAATTAATAAAAAATTATAAAAAATAGAAAATAAATACCTTTTTCAAACACATCTCTTACTGCTTGTTCAGATGCACCAATATATTTATTTAAAATTTCAGGTCCTTTTACACTAAAGAAGTTAAGTCCTAATTCATTTGCTGTAGCTTTAGCCAAATAAGTTTTTCCACAGCCAGGAGGACCATACAAAAGGACACCTCTAGGCAATTTGATTGGAATATTTTTAAACAAGAATTCATATTTAATAGGAACTTCAAATGTTTCTCTAATAGTATCCTTTACTTCTAATAAACCGCCAACATGTTCAAACTTAGGGAAATTTCTATATTATTTAAAAGAATAATTCATTTTTAAGCTATTTAAATTTTAAATTATTTACTTAGAACTTTTAAAACTTTTATTAGAGAGATCTGATATTTTTTATAATATTTAATTTTGATTTATATCTGCTTATTCTTGGTAAATTTTCTATGTTAACATGAAGAATTCATTCAGAGTGAAATTCTCTGTTGATGATCCTAATTCATCAACATTCATTTCAATCTTGCATGTGTTTTGCAAATATTCAAAAAGCTACTTTCTCTTAGCATAATTAGCTATCTCCAGATTCATATAAACATCTATTATTTCTATTAAAAATAAATTTATTTTTTAATTTTCAAAAATTCAAAATTTCTTGGTAATTTTAATAAGCAATCAAATAGTTTGCTTTTATGATTGCTGATTGTGAGAATTAGTTTAATAGGATAATTTTGATGCTAATTTGAGGAAATAAACCCATGTCGGGAATGGTTATTAAATCTTCTGAATTTAAAACGTATACCAAAAAGATAAACAAAAATGCGAATTTTTTTGTCTTACTTAAGCTTTGAAGTAAATAACTTTAATTTTTATCTTGGATTTTTGAATGTATTTTATTTTAACTGAATAGAAAAAGCATTTGAAATAAATCTTACTTGGGAGATTTGAATTAATTATTTCTTTAGACTCAGTGAGGAATATAAATTTAACTCTGGGATTAGCATGAGAATATTTTTTGATTTAATCTTTTAGATATTTTGAAATGATTTCACTGACTAAAATCAATTAAAATTGTTGGAAGTCTATTCTTTCTAGGTTTTTACACATTCTTTCTATATTGTCACAGATAAATATTGATGGCTTTTTGATGCATGCAATTTGTATTTTTGTGGCTATGTAGTTTTTAGCATAGTCTAGGAGAACTTGTTCTTGTAATTCTGCAAAGTCAAGATACTCTATGTAATATTCTGGATATTTTTGTTTAATATATTCGCAGGTATAAGTTTTTCCATTTTATGATTTACCTTGAATGCACATAACAGATTATTAGGTTTAATTCTATTCCAATTGCTTTTAATTTAAGAAATCTTGCAATTTTTTTAATTCGCTTGAATATAAAACTTCATAAATTCCTAATTTAATTTTCTAAAATGGGTCTACAGATAATTTAGATTTAACAAGTTTATTTATGTTCACAATATCTTTATCATGAAAATCTTAAAAGAAATCTTATTGACTAACAAATATCAAATTATTTGTAATGCTTTGTGCATGTTGGGGATTTTCATGTATAACCTAAGCTGCTCTAGCAACATCAGAAATCAAAGCTTAGCCTTATTAAGAAGAATCTAAGTTGAGTGAAGATCTATTCAAAGAAGATTATAAAGAAGAGGAATTATTCTCAAATAAAATCATCTTGAGTGTTTCTTTTGATTCTGGCATAATTTCTAAAATCTTTAGAATATAATAATTCCCATTAATTACATAAATTTAGTTAGTGTAATAAATATCTTATTAAGCCCTTTAGAATCTGCTTATTATCTATGCCAATATCAAGCTATGATCAACAGACAAATCTTCTTTTCCATTTTACCCATAAATCTATCTAAATACTAACTTAATCTTATTAGATGGCGACATGAAATCATGTAAAGAAAGTATTCTGTTGTCCTTAATATTATCTAGCTCGTATTTTAAATCTATTTAAACTAATTTTCAAAAAAAATTATTTAATAATTTCTATGCTAAAATGCTATAAAATCTATTTATTTTTAGATTAAAACTTTTCAAACTTAAAAAAACAAAAAGACTTGGTTGGGATTTAATTGTTTTTAAACCATTTTTTCAAACATAAAAAAACTTTTCTAATTGAAATAAAATCTATTTTCAAATAAATTGATAATCTCCAATGATAAAAAAAATAAATTTCTTATTATTTTCAAAAATCAAACATCAAGTTATTTTTCTTGCTATGCTTTTTAACCTTGATAAATTTGAATAAAATTATTCTTTTCTTCATTAAAAATGGTTATTAAAAATAGTTTGTTAAATGCTTTTGCTGTGTTTTGAGAAATGTTTGAAAAAAATAAAAAATGAAATTTGAATCGAAGCAAAAAAATAATACCTATGCTCTTGGAGTTTAAACCTAGTGCTTTTTACATAAATTCATTAAAATAGATTAGATTATCATCTTCTATATCTTCTCTGCAGCTTATTAAAACCATGCATTATTCACTCTTTTTGAGTTTTTGCTAATTATTTGCATTTGCTTGCTTGTCTTCTGGATTTTTCACCTTTTAGGCTCTTTGCTGCTTGTTAAGAAATGTCTTAAAATCTGTGTAATCGCTTTCTTTAACAATTTTTTCCATACTTAATCTATACAATTTATTTTCTGCAATTTTATATTTTGCAAAAACCTTTTTGGAAATGTACAATCTGTAATCATTTTCACCATATATTTAGCTTGTACGAAGACGGAGGAATTCAATATCATCAATATCTTCATCACTTTCACCATTATCTTAAATTTAATTTTCGATTTCTTAATCTTCATTTAATCTTTTCTTTTTCTGCTACTTATTTTGTTTAGATTTCAAAACATCTTCAGCAGGAGATAAAATAATCAATTCTGCAGAAGGACTAATCATTTTACCTGAGTTATCATCACCGTTTCCTTTATATTCAAATAAAACATACTAGCTATCACTATAATATGCAGGAAACTTCAAACCAGGATAAATAACACTGATTTGATTCAGCAAATTTTGCTCGAACTTATCTTGCATTTAACAAACCATCTCATAATAATCAGCATTTGCTACATACAACTCTAATCTAACTTCTGTATTTGAAGCACCTAATATTTCAATATCAACGGGCTCTCCTTCCTCTAAACCTAAACACTATGCAAATACTCTTGAAATTTCTATTTCATTTTCCTATTTAGTTGCTCCAGCAGCATATCCTACATATAATTTTTCCTTGTTGAATCTGGTAAGTCTAACCTATCTACATATAGCCTATTCGCTATAATTTTAATCAGTCAAGCTTCCTATCCTCATAGGAAGACTGACATAACAATCTTTTTTTTCTACAAAACGAACTTAGAGTTTGTGCACCATTTACTTTTTAAACAAAGAATTTTGCTATGTTAAAAAAAATTAACAAATTATTAATATAAATCAAATTATCAAATATAATAAAATTTTTGGAATTTTAGAAGATTTCTCAATAAGTAAATAATTTAATTTGCGCAACATTCGTCAATATAACGATACAAACAAATTGCAAATCATTTATTTGACGTATAATTGTTAAACAAAAACAAACATATTTTAGATTTTATTTAGATATTGTACTCTTTACAAACAACTATTTATTTATCAATCAATCCTACTTTTAAAAAACAAACAATCAAATAACAAAATTCATCAGATTTTCAAAAAAATTATCTTATTTTAATGGATAGAGAATCAATCAAAATATTAATAAGATATTATAAATATTTAAATTTTAAACATTGGATTTTTCTTTATCATAGCTCAAAATAAGTCTTAAAATTTATTTCTAAAAACTTTATGATTTGATTTATTTTCAGGGGGTTCAACATTTAAAATTTAATTTAAAAATCTACTTAATCTTTTTGTTTGTATAATTCATTCAAAGTATTTATTAAATTATAAAAGTGATTGCATACCCTGCTTAATTATATCCATAAATAATGTATTTATTCACAAATTTACATAATTTTTATTCAAATCAAATTTTGAATACTTAGTCTTAAAACATACGGCAATTATAACTTTAATTTATTTTTAAAATTTCCATTTAAAAAATAAATAAAATATATAAAAATATTAATGAATAATAGTTACTAATAGCACTTAAAAACATTTTTGGCATTTAGATAGAGACTGTTACTTATGCATTTGTGTTGATTTTGAAAATAGAATTATGATATTAAAATGTTAGAAGAAGTATCAAAATTAGTAAATATAAAAAGATTCTAATTTAATTACAAATAGATTGATTATCATAAATTTAATAGCAATTACCTAAAAATTCTAGATTTTGAAAACAAAAAGCTGAAAATGAAATCATAGCAAAAAGATAAGTACTCAAAGAATAAATCAACAGATCAAAAAAATTTAAGAATTCTCCAACAATAAGATTTAGAAAACTAACATTTAAATGCCTTGATCGACAGTAATGGAAAATAGTCTAAATAAAAGAAAAAGAGCAAAAAAAATGATTTGCATGATGAAGAAGACTAACACTAAGAAGAATAAGATTAAAATGATCAAGATGGAGTCGAAGGAAAACAATAAGATAATTCAGAGTCTGATAGCAATGATTCTGATAATTCATATGAACAAAATAGCGGTGATGAAGATGGAGGTATGGATGATGAAGATTGTGATGATGATATATAAAATCTTAATTCAGATGATGAGGAGATAAAAAAACCTGAAGTAATTTAGTTATTACATTAATATAAGGATTAATATGAGCAAAGATATCTTCATAATTGAGCAATAAAATTTTATTCAATATTTGATTCTTAATTTTACCAACAGTTGATTTTTATTTTAGATTTCATTTGACAATTTTTGAATTATTCTACCTACTTTCAATATCAAGAAATGCATTATATTATGATTAGATCTTATCTTTAAAGCATTTTGTTAATGTTAATTTTATTCAAATAATAGAAATGGGCAAACTTATTTATGATTGACTTTAAGCAATGTGATTCTAAGAAATGTACTGGTAGAAAAATGTAACGCCATAGACTTTTGAAATCGATTGGTCATAGATAAAAGTATTTAGGTATAGTTTTAAGTGGTACAGCAACTAAGACTATTTCAAAGGAAGATCTTCCTATTATTGAAAAGCATGGTTTGTGTTGTTTAGATTGCTCATGGGCTAAGGCTATGGGTATAGAAACAAATTATGCTAATGAAAGATTATTACCTCATATGGTTGCATGCAACCCAGTAAATTATGGTAAACCTTTTAAATTATCTTGTGTAGAAGCTTTTGCAGCAGGTCTTATGATTACTGGATATGAAGAATAGGCTGATTTTATCTTATCTAAGTTTAAATGGGGTATTAACTTTTTCAAGGTAAATGAAGAAGTTTTCTAGTATTATTAAGGATGCTTTACTGCTAAAGAATTTGAGGGTGCTGCAAAGAGATATTTAGAAGATTGTGAAGTCAATAGATAGTAAACTAATTAAGTTAGAAAATATGATTTACCTTCTTCTGATGATGATGAAGATAATGATAATGATTTAAATAATTAAGAGAAAGAAGTACTTTAAATAGAAAATGAATAAAAAGAATTAGAAAAATAAAATTAGGCCGAGACTAAGAAAGAAAAGAATAAAAAAAAATTTGAATCAAATGTAAAATAATTTATTAGCAGCAAGCCCAAAGAAAGTGTTGAAAAAGTACAAGACGAATCTGATGAAGAGCAATCAAAGAAGACAAAGAAAAGTTCAAAGAGTAAAAAAGCAGAAAAAGAATCAAGTAAAAGCAAAAAAGAGAATAATAATTAGAAAGAATAGGAGGATGTCAGTGAAGTGTAGGATCAAGAAGAAGAAGAAGAAGTAGATGATTTGGAAGAAAGAAAGAGATTAAGAAAAGCTAAAAAGAGTTAAGATGATAAAAAGCAAGGAAAGGGAAAAGGTAAAAAAAGAAATAAAAAAGATTCAGATGATGAAGAGGAAGAAGATGGTAAATAGAAGGAATAAAATTAATAAGCAAAATAAGAAAATGAAGTTTAGTAGATTGTAGTTGTTGAAGATAAATCTCCTAATCATGTTAATAGAACTGATGTTAAAAGTATTATCAAGAATAAATCATCAAACGGTTTAAATGCTGATTAGTAAAATAATCAATAGAAAAACGAAGTTTCTGATGAGGAAGGAGAAGATGATATTCTGAATGAAGAAGAAGAAAAGAAATAAAAAGAACTTATGGAAGAAAAGAAGAAATCTGTTCGATTCTCAGAAATTCAGTTAGTTAAGGAATTTTTAAAGGAAGATAGTGATGAAGAAAGAAAAAAGAAGCAAAAGAGACACAATAAGAAAGATAAAAATGCTGGTAAATAAGAAAAACACAAAAACATAAAGGAAGAAATTGAAATATTGAAAGATAACGAGGAACATTCTGTAAACAAACAGGAATTAAAGCAATAAGATAAAAATATAGTAACAGGAGCTGTAAAGGATGATGAAATAACACATGAAAAAGATAGTCAAAAGCATGCAGACAATAAGAATAAAAATAAGAAATATAAATAATTAGATTAAATTATTGCTAAGGCTAAGCAAAAAAAGGAAAAGAAGAAAGCTAAGAAAGATCATTAACATGATGAAAAAGAAGACAAAGAAGAAGAATGAAAAAATAAAAAAATTTTATTAAGCTATTAGACAAAATAATAGTTTAAGTAGAAGTTGAATTAAATTTTAAATTAAAGTAAACAATATTTAATTAATCAATTTAAATAAAGTATATGAAGAGTCTGTTTTTATAATATTGCTATTAAAGAATATTCGTGTATTAATTGAATTTATTAATTAATTAATTAATTAATTTAGTTATTCATTCACATTTCATGATTACACAAAATATGATTTTGAATTGATATGCAAATTTAATTTACACCATATATTTAATTATATTAAATCTTTAATCCAAAGTAAGATAGAAAAATAAGTGATTTAATTTCTTCAAATTTGGGTATATTCATGTTAATCTTTATTAAAATTCATTTTTGCATTAAAAATTCTTAAAAAATCATTAATTTTTAGGTTTTCTAAAATATTCAAAACATTCTATAAATCTTGTCTAAAAGAACAAAACGCAATGTATATGAAAAAAATTATTGTAGCCATTCTGCTTCTTCTTTAAGTAGTTATTTCATTTGCCATTTAATCCAATTCTGTCACTGAAGACTTGAAATAATTCAACAAAACTGATGATAGTGAAATCTCAAATAAAAATGAGTAAATATTAAATAAATTAGAAAATGAGCACCTTATAGTGATGGATATAATAGATTTAAATGAAGATAATTATTAAAAGTTTAGACTAAATATTTAGTTTTAAGTGCTAAATTATAAATCTGAAGAAATCAATGCAGTTTGTAAGGCATTTGAATCTGAAATAATTGCATTTTTATAAAGGTAGACTTACAATCAGTCAATTAAAGTAATATCAGAGATATCTCTTGATAGCAAATGCTACTTGACTTTTGAGTAATATAATTTTAAAAATAAATCAATATCATTCAAAGGTAGTAGCGAAATGTATAAAATTGCTAAAAATGATGTGAAAAATCTCCTAAAGAATATGAAGATAGAGTAACTTTCATCAATTTTTGGCTTAACATTATAAAGTAAAAGCTATTCTGTTTACTAAGATTAATCAAATTTAGAATAATAAACTACATTTGTAGATTTAATCCATTCGCAAATTAGCAAACAAAATTTAATTTATGATCCTCTTCATTCGAGTAATTTTTATTTATGTAAGCATTGATTTTTAATTAAAACATTATTCTTAGAGAGAATGCTATAGTAAACGAGCAACTCAAATGGAGATATATTCGAAAGCGATAAAAGTTAGGATGATGATGACGATGTATTCATCTAAAAGCATCTCAGATAGTGTTTAGGAAATATTGGTCTTCTCTTTTTTATAAGCCACACAATAATGTATTTTGCCTTGTAAGGAGATGATAAAGATCGCTCATTTAAAAAAGAATCAATATTTGACTAGCCATATATAAGTTTTAGCAGACAACAAAGTCAAGTATAGGAAGTAAATTAAAATAATAAATAATCATAAATTATGGTAAAATTTTTTTAAAAAAAATAGAGTGAGTCAAATAATCGTGCTATCATATAAAATAATAGTAAATTATAAAAGAATATTTTTATTTTTGTTAATTTTTTTTGCTTAATCTTAAATTAGATGCTCATAATAATAATGTTGTAAACCAAAATTAAGATGATTAATTGCATTAACTAAATTAAACTTAAAATGTTCATAACAGAGTATATTCAGAAGTTTTACCCAGCAGTAACATCAACAACAACAATAATGTTAACATATAATAAATTTAAAGTGGATAGATCTAGTAAGTAGAAATAAATATAGTTCAAAACAATAGTGATGATAATAACCACAACAACAACAACAACAATGATAATATCAATCACAATAACAACAATAATAACAGTAATGAAGCTCATAACAATAACAATAGTAATGAAATTAATGCTAATAGCAATAATAATCCTATTAATTAAATTGAGAACTAATAAGGTAACAGAAATGTGTAAGAAAATAATTAGTAGTAGTTGAACTAAAATTAAATGAGAGTTTTTCCTGCCCAATAAAACTAAAATAATGGTAAATTAATTATATTATTTGAGTAATATTTTTAAATAAATTATTTTTATTTAAATAGCAAACATGAGAATCAAATACAACCCTAAAATTATCTTTTTACATGCAAAATATGCATATTACAAAAAAATAGAAAATACTCCAAGGTGGATGAGAATATTCTTTATTTTTGTATACATGAGCGTATTTTAGATGATTCATTCTTTTTTGATCTAGAAAAAACATTCTTCAAATGTCTCACTTTTCATAATAGTAAATGCTTTAACTTGGTTAGGAGTTTACATTTATTCTGGCATTTTTTATTTGATTTTCTATTTAATTAGTCCCGACAATAGAGAAAATAATAAATGTTCAAAATATTTGATTATTTTCATTATATATATTATTAATCTTCTCTATGTAACTTCAAATTATACTCGCACTATAGAAGACAGCGCTAAACTATTCTTCTGGCCTTTACTCTATTTACTAATTGATTAATTTGCCATTGACTACATTTTCCTCTACATATCTATGAAATATTCCCTAATTCGTTATGCAAAACTCTTTAGTATCAAAGCTTCTCCTAATCAATGATAAAAATCTAAAATTTATTCTTATTTTATATCAAATTCTTGTATCTAAATAATAAAATTATGGTCTATTTAATTTATATAAAATTTTTGCTTATTGGTATCATAAATTTTTAAATAAAAATCTAATTTTTCTTAATCTTTTTTTAAATGTTAATACAATCAAGATTTTAGAAGAATTGTCTTTTGTGTAAATTCTGCTTTATTATGTATTGGTTATTTTGTTTTTTTAAAATAAATTTAAAAACAAACAAACATTTTATAACAGAAGATACTTCCATACCTTCATAAAAAATTTTCCATATATTAATTGCAAAATTAAATATGAGAGATCATCCATCTTTCTGATATATCTGTCTGTTTTCAAAATTTATGGAAAATTTAAATAGATTTTAATAACTTCATAAATTAGAGGTAGTTTAGATTGTGGAATAAACTTTAAATATCTATAGATTTTTGGATAACAAAATATTAAAAATGGATATGGCATGAATGAAACCTAACAGTAAATGAATAAAATCTAATTGTTAAAAAAGAAATAATTTTTTTAATTGAAATGTTAAAGGTTCAAGGTAAATTCAAAATAATTGCAAATAAGGATAATTTCTTACTTATTTGTTTAAAACTTCCTGAATAGCTTTAATAAAAGCTGCTCTTTAAAGTTAATGAGATAAAATGATTTAATATAATTTTATGAGATTTTATATGAATGAAATAAAAAGAGAAAGTATTTATTGAGTAAAACTTTAATTTAAATTGATAAATGAAATATATAAATATAAAATGGATGCTGTGAATGAATAGATAAATACATGATGAAATTGATAAATTAAAAATATCATTGATTTTTCTTTATTTTATTTGTTTATTGAATTTGATGATATTTATTTTCATAGTGTTTTACTTAGCTAGTTTAAGAGGAAAATCTTAATCAAAGAAAAAGAAAGAAAATTAATATAATAAGTTAATTAATTACAAAATCTATACAAAAACTTAGATAACATGAGTTCTATGATAATTTGGGGTGCTTGCTTTGGTTTATTTACTAGAGCTGCTGCTTGCAAGGCTTCTATGATTCCTTTAACTTCTAGTAAAAATAGAAAATTAGTTTAAATCAAAATATAAATCAGATATTAGAGAATACAAAGCATTAGATAATAAATCAAATACATGTTGTCTTCATTAATTTAATTGAGACATCCTGATTATGAATATTTTTCAAGAATCTCAATTTTTAGATTAAATAAAATATAAAACTGCGAAAATGGAAAATATTAAGCTTATTAAGATAAAATAAAAGAAATTAAAATATTATGAATGAAATAATAAAGCTGTTAAAAAAGAATTTGAATAAACATATTATTTTCTACATTATTAATTTCATCATTATTAAAAAAAAAAATAAATAAAAAATAGGCCCTTGGAAATATCCTAAGTATATGATTATTTCTGCTATTGGTTTCTACTACTTCGTAAGCAAATTTGCATTAAAATTAAATTATAAATAAGATATTTACTCATTTGGGATAGTAGTATTCAACTCATATATTTATGAATTCTTTTCTAATTAATAGGACTGGTACAGAAGAATGGCTCTTGAATAGTTATGTTACAATGAAGAAAAGTTAGAAAGATATTGTAAAAATTTATTATTTATTAAAATTACTATTTGGTTTATATAATAAAAACAAGCAAAGCATATTTAGATGTTAAAACAATAATAGATTTTAAATAAAAAATTGATACCAACCAATAATATCAAATTAACAAACTAACCAAATAAACTAATCATCAAGATTTATAAATAAATAGATAGATATGCAATTAAAAGATATATTTTATATCAAATAAATAATATTTATTCATTATTTAACTTTCTTTTATAATAGAAATTAGAGCTAAGCTACAATCTTTAAAAATCGGAGAAGAATTAAGCGATGCTTACAAAGAATCTTTCTTCGAGCATGCTGTTCAAAAAAACAACATTTGATTTGTTTACAAGATAGTCCAGAAGTTTATTTGATTATTAGCCATGCTTACATTCATGTTATAATTTTCAAATTGTGTGTTGTAAATTGCTATCACTTGCTATTCATACAAAAATCAACAAAATTACTTATCCATTAAAAATTATTTACTGAAAAATACTTTTAGGTTTTACATTATTTTTAATGCTAAAACACTTGATTTATAACATTATTCAATATTAACTACAATCAAATATTCAATTTTAAATATATTTTTATTTGTATTACCCAATAGTCATTTAAATTAAAAACTAATTTTGCTATTTTTTTAAGGTTAGGTATAATTCATATTTGATAATTTCTAAATTGCTTCAAACAATATTATTTTGATAATATCCTAGTTTTTCTATTACAACTTTATTTAATTTAACACTCGTTTTTATACAATTTCAGAGTTGAAAATCAATATAAATCTACTAAATACAACAAATTATCTATGCTTTACTATGAGGTTGTTGGATAAGTGAGATTAGTTCTATTTATGAAGAAGGAAATCTATTTAGAATTCTATACCGTGAGCTTATAATTCAGAAATTACAGAGAGTTTAAAGTGCCGTTTACAAAGCAAGCTGATATCTTGAGTAAAACTATATTTGCAACCACTACCTCTTTAAGTTCTATTTAAAAACTTTTATAACATATTTTTCTGATTAGGAATAATTTCAAAAAGAAGATATTCCTCCATCTTTTTAGAAAAAAAGCATTATGAGTATCTCAAAAAGATGAAGAAATCCTTGAGGCTTAGTTAAATTTTAAAAGTGAGATCATTCGATTTAGCATTTGCAAAAAGCCTAAAAGTCATTAATATATAAATTAGGTGCTAATGCTGTAATAATTGAAAAATTTGGTGAAGACTATATGCTCATATTCGGTGCTAGAGTGTTATTATTTAAAATGAATGTTTAGAAATATTAATTTTTTTCAATTTTTAATAATGGAGTGAAAAAATTTTTAAATTAGAAATAAAATTTATTTTTTTCAATGAAAAAATGAAAAGAGATATTAATCAAAAAGGATAAAAAGATTTAATATTGAAAACTCCAAGCAATAGTTTTTTTTTTGATCAATATTTAAGCATAATGTTTTCAAATTTATTTTATTATCTTGTGATGTTTGTTTTAAATCAGAATTTTTCAGAGGTTACTTTACTAATTGTAGCTAAATTAAGTCATAACTAATTGTTAAAAATAAATCAAATAAACAAGAGATCAAATTATTTTCAATAAGCTTTTGAGTAAGAATATGTTTTTATTTTTTCAATTTACAAAATTATTTTAATCTATTTTAATTAAATAAAAATCGAAAAATATTAAAAAAATAATATAGAAACAGATCAATTAAAGTTACTCCTGAGTTGGTTGAGGATTAAATCAAATATATGTATATATATTAGTGATCATAGAAATTCTTTGATTAAAATCAATCTTTTTGATAATACAATTTTTTAGAACTAATTAATTAATATCTATTAGGAATTTAGACAAAAACTCAAATGAGACAAACTATTTTAATTCTTTCGTTGTTATTAATAAGCACAGCATTTGCTAATTAATCCAGAAAGGAATATGACTTACTGATGAGCAACTTTGCTTATTAGGCAAAGGATGATAAGAATCTATTACAATCTGTTTAATTCTTTATGGAATCTTACTTTGGAGAATCATCAAATTCTACAAATAGTGAGAAAAAAGAAAGTACATCTCTAATTTGTAAAGGATGCTAGGTCTTTTTTAGTTTACTAAAGGAAATCGATTAACCCTTATTGAAAATGTTAGAAAAACTTTTAGTTGATACCGCTACTAAGGAATGTTTAACATCTTATCATTACACAGAAGATGTTTGCAGATAATACTCTTAAGAAATGACTCCTTATATTGTTGAGTCTCTCTAATAACATTTCTTTGACCCTGATTTCGCTTGTCCTTTCATCAAAGGTATTTATAATAGGCGATAAACTTTTATAGATAATTTTTTTTTATATTGAAAAAGTCTGCCCAAAAGTTTATGAAGACATAGATATTGATGCCTTAGTCTTAGACATAATTAAAGAAAAACCAAAAATTACTTAGACCAACAGAACTAGTGGAAAAATTTTGAAAGTTCTCTAAATGGCTGATATTCATATTGATTTAGAATATCAAGAAGGTTATCCAACTTCATGTGATTATCCTATCTGCTGCAGAAATAATAACTTTACTCTCAGCAAAGAAGACAGATTCTTGTAATAGGGTGAACTTAGTGGTTACTGGGGAACATTAGGTGTTTGTGATTTACCTGAAAGAACCTTTGATCAATTTATTTAATTTGTCAAGAGAAACTTGACTGATATCGATCTTGTAATTTGGACAGGAGATAATGTAGGTCATGATGAAGAAAATTCTGAATTAAATAGAAACTTTAACATCACAAAGTTGATTACTGAAAAAGTAAAACTATTATTTAGTTTTTAAATATATAATCTTATATCATTCTAATAGATTAGAGACAATTGGAATTTTACTGTTATTGGCTCATATGGTAATAATGATGCTGCTCCTGATTATATTTATGATTTTTAAGGAAACCTTGACTCCACATTGTAAAAAGACACTTCTGAAATATGGAAATAATGGCTTGATGAAAAAGCTTAATCTACTCTTAAATAGCATGGATACTTTGCAACCAGAGTTCCTCATTTACCTAATCTTAAAGTTATAAGTTTAAATACTTTTGCTTGCACTGAAAAGAACTACATCTTATTGAGAGACTCCACAGATCCTGGCAAATAATTATGTAAATTTATCATCTAAAAATGAACCAAAGAAAAAAATTAAAAAGATTTCATCTAAATTTTACATTCATTTTACAAGATTAATACTTTGAAATACCTAAAAAATGAAAAAGTCGGAATATTTTTAAAAGGTTGTATCATAATTTAATGCTAATATTACGTTATTGTTACTTTAAGTTACCCAAACAAATGAAAAAATAGAAAAAACTTAAAAGATTGAACTCAAGATTTTACTTTCATTGAACTAGATTAGGATTTTATAAATTTAAAATCAAAATATTTATTTATTATGATTGGTAAAAATGTTTAAATAAAAATAATCTAGAATGGTTAAATAACGAACTTGCTGAAAGTGAAGAAAAAGGTGAGAGTGTTTACATTCTTGGGCATATTCCAAACAATTATTGTTCTGAAAATTGGGGTAAAGTATACAAAGCTTTGGCAGAGAGATACCAATCTATAATTAAAGCTTAATTATTTGGTCACACTCACTCTGATTACTACACTTTATAAAGATCTGCCTTGAATGAGAATGAAACAATCGGTGTTCAATTAATCACTCCTTCTCTTACTCCTAACTACAAAAAGAATCCATCATTCAGAGTTTACCATGTTGATGCTGAAACTTATGAAGTTTTAGACTTCGATTAATACAGACTTAATCTAAACAAATACAACTAATTAGGCGCCTAAGCATAGAATTTAGAATGGGATTTATAATATTCATTCAAGCAAACCTACAACTTAACTGATATGTCCTTAGACAGTTTAAACAATTTAGCTTAAAACTTAAATAGCAAAAACGATATCTATGATCTTATGAATATGAACTACTTAACTATTTACTCAGCTCCTGCAGGATACTCTTAAAACCTTCTTTGTCTTTCTACATAGGCTCTTACTGAAGAATTCACAAAATGCTAAGGACAAACTCCTTACTCAGGTATTGAATCACAAGTCTTCCATATGATAGAAAAGAATTGGAGAAGAAAAATTAATCATAATAACTGAGTTTGATTGAAATCATTTATATTAAATTTTTTTTATAAAAAACTCTATAAAATATTTTTCTTTGTATCAAATCCTAAATAAAAATTCAAAAATGTTTTACCAAATAATATTATTTATAAAAATACAAATGTTTTCAATAAAAAAGGTATTTATTAGTTGGATTTTAAAACATCACCAAATAATTTGAGAAAAATTTCTATAAAAGTAAACTAATTAGTGTTATTTTTGAAAAAAATGGTGCTAAAATGATTATTTATTATTTTGATAAATATTTTTGATTAAAATAATATCTAAACAATTAACTTTTTTGAAGAAAATAAACTCTTTTTTTTGAAAAATTATTAATTATTAAAATTTAAATAATTATTTTAGAAATAAAATTGCTTAATTATTTATGTCTTCGATAAAATTTTAACTTAATTTAAAAAATAATTTTATGTGAATAAAATGCAAAGCAAATATGAGGATATTTTAAATTAGTTTTTTAGATACTTTATGAAAAGAAATTCTACATATGGAGAGAAATTACTGATAATGAATGAGTATAATTGCTACTTATTACAATTAACAAGCATTAAAAGTTCTATTTAAAAGAAGATAAATTTAAGAAGCTATTATTTAGAATGATAATTTTTAATGAATGTTTTAATACTAATTTAATGATTATGTTTCTATCTTATAATTTTAGTGTAGATATCAATCAGCATTAGCACAAATAAACTAACAAGCAAACATACAAAAACAAAGAAATTAAAATAAATTAACAAAATAAATTAATATCTTCTTATTAAAAGCTAATTTATTAATGTCATATACTATTTCAGAAGTTAACGGTGTTAAGATTTATAATCTTTCCGCTGGTAAAACTCTTCCATAGTTTCTTGAGGAAGCCAAAAAGAAGAATGCTTCTCTTAAATATAATTAGGATTTCAGAAAGCGTGTAGAACTTATTTAGGATTTTGATTTCCCTGTAGCATGTAATTAAGTAGAAATCACTAATGATGAGCAATATATTGTAGCAACTGGTGTCTATGCACCAACAATTAAAATTTATGAGACTGCAGAATTATCTATGAAGTGTTTACGCGGTGTTGATTCAGAAATTGTCAAATTTGCTATTCTTGATGATGACTATTCTAAAATAGCATTTGCAGAATCAGATCGTAATATTGAATTCCATGCCTAATATGGTAAACATTACAAAACTAGAATTCCTAAGTTCCCTCGTGATATTACATATAATCCATTTACTTGCGATTTACTTGTTAGTGCATCTTGCAATGAAATTTACAGGTATTTTTTATTTTAAATCTTTATTGTAAATAATTCTTAGCAATCAAAAAATGTACAAAAATGAAAAAGCAAAATTTGTTCAATCAACATAAAAATTTTAATGAAATTCAAAAAATAATCAAAGCAAATCTTTTTAGAGTCTTCAATAAAACAAAGCAGCGTGAATTAATCAATGAAAAAAAAATGATTTTTGTTAATTTTGTAAAACCTTTATTGAATTTAAGAAAAATTGCTATTGATTGAATGGGATTTAATATAAAAAAATTTAATAAATGAATGATTGTTCAATGCAATATTTTTATAATTATTAAATAGAATTTCTTTGGAAGAAGGATAGTTTTTAAAGAGCTTTGAAAGTGCTGCATAAGAAATAAATACTATGCATTTTAACAAGCAATTAAATTTCTTAACATCTGGTGGTAATGGAGGTATATTAGAAATTTGGGATTACAGATAAAGAGCTAAGGCCACAAGTAGAATAGTTAATAATGGTTAAGATATTACTCACATTAATTTTGATAGTTCTGGCTTAGTTATGGGTGTTGGTAGCGAAAAGGGTCTTGTCAGACTTTATGATATTCGTTATGAAGCTCCATGTAATTAATTAGAAATATATTTTTGAAAGGATATTGAAATAATTATTTTAATAAAATATAGTAATTGAAATAAAGCACCACTATAAGATGCCTATTAATACAATTAAATTCCATGAAAAGTCTAGAAATGTATTGAGTAGTAATGAAAGAGTTATTAAAGTTAATAATAAAGATAATGGTAAAGTTTATACTTCTATTGAACCTAATTCAGGTATCAACAGATTTACTATTGTTCCTAACAGTGGTTTACTTCTTGTTGCATAAGAAGAACCTAGAATTGGAACATACTTTTTACCTCAATTAGATAATGCTCCTAGATGGTGCAATTTCTTAGAAAATATTACTGAAGAATTAGAAGAAACATAGAGTACTTTAGTTTATGATGAATTCAAATTCCTCAGTTACGATGATTTAGAAACTCTTAAAGCAACTAATTTATTAGGAACCCCAATGCTCAAGCCACATCTTCATGGTATATTATAATTTATTAATTTAATGATGAATACTTAAAATAATATTTTAATTAAGGTTATTTGATGCATATGAAGTTATATAATAAGCTTAAGACTAAGGCCGACGTTTTTAACATTCAAGAATATCAATAAAAGGAAGTTTCTAAGAAATTAGAAGAGTCAAGCAAGAGTAGATTGCTTACTTAAACTAAGAAAGTTAAAGTAAACTAAGAACTTTTGGAAGAATTAAAAGAAAAAAGCAATAAAGGAAAGAAGGACGTAGATCCATTCTTTTAATTAGTAGAGGATGATAGATTTAAGGCTATGTTTGAAAAAGATGATTTCGTTGTTAATAAAAGCGATGAAGCTTATATTCGTGCTCATCCAAGTGAAAAAGGAAGAAGAGTTAAACAATAAATGTAAGAATAGGAAAATGAAGAAATAGAAGCAAAAAACAATAAAATGGTATAAAAGGAAGTAGATAAAGCTAAAAAGTATGAATTAAAGCAAAAGAAAATATAATAAAAAACATAAAAACAAGAAAAGTTAGAAAAAATTAAGCTTATTAGAAAGGAAAAGAAAACTAAAGAAACCTTTGAAAAAAAAATTCAAAAAAAACAAAGAAGAGAGTCAGAATAAAGCTTACCCAAATTTGGAGGAAACAGAAGCTTCAATAAGAAATTCCACAAAAAGAAATGATGATCACCTACCTAATTATATTTTAAAATTACTAAATAAATAATCTTTTTATTTATTTATTTATTTCTTTGTTTGTTTGTTTGTTTCTTTTCAATCAATCTTCATAGGGAGAAAAATACTGCTCAAGAGCAAATCATTTATTAATAATATCAAATCCATTCTCGAAATTTACAATTTTATCCTTTTATTCTATTTTTAGAAAAAAAGTAATTTTTTTAAGGCTTAAATGTAAGAAAAATTAGTAATGTTAATGAATTATTCAACTTTTTTTTATTATTAATCAATGGATATCACAACAAAAATTTCTTTTAAAAAAGCATAGAAAAAACTAACAAATTATAAGTAAATATAATCAATCATTCATAAATTCTAAAGTAAAAAATACTTATTTCTAATTAATTAATATATTAAAGAAGAAACTAATCACTTTTTATAGTTAACCATATGATGGGCATTATTGAGGAAAAAAGCATACCTATAAAGCAATTTAGACAAATAAATAAATAAAGTTTAAATATAATGATTCATAAAAAAGTACTAAAGTAAAAAATAGTAAGTAATACTAGTTTCTTAAATTAAGATTAAGATAGTAATTATGAAAAATTATATTATTTTTAGATGATTTTGTTAAATTTTATTCAATAGAAATTAATCTGTTTTGTTTTTGATAAAGTTATCATGGTTTGAAAAATACACATCTTAAAAGTAAAAAAATCATTTTTTTTTCTTTTAAATGAAAAATTTTAAATATTAAATAAATTATTTTTCAGTTTAATAAAACAGAAATAATAAATAAAGAAATCATTCATCAAATACATTTTTATATTCAGACGAAATACTTCAAAAAGCTTCTTGAAATCTAAAAAAATCTTGTTTATTGATGTAATTAAAGATATAATTTTAAAAAAATTCAGGTTTGAAATTGAATTATTTTGTTTTTCGAATTTGATTGAAATTCACTCAATCTATCAATAAATCTTTTATCTAAACAGATTTCAAGAAATTTGTTTTTTGGTTACTACTTTTTTTTGAAGAGACTATGCTAACTTTTATATATCTAATAATTAATACAAACACTAATAAGATAAATTTTATAGTCTTTAGTGAAATAAATAATTTTTAATTATATTTTTTGTTTTAGCTTGGAGAAATTATTATCAAAGTTTATAGGAATTTGAAAACTTAATTTTTATTAGAGAGAAGTATTATGATGTAATCAAATTGATTTGATTTTATTTGATCTTTTTTGATATTTAATAAATTCTTTTTTTAATTCGAAAGTCAATCTATCTATCATGATCTATTTCTAGTACTTAAATCACTTGTACTTGTTAGTTACTATTGACAAATTAATTCAAATTATATTTTTCTCCAAAAGTATTTTATATGAGGATTATTTAAAGATATAAACTAAGATAGTTAAGATTTGAAGGAAGGTTGCTCGGTATATACTAAAAATATGATTGAAATTACCTGAATCTTATAAAAATTGGATTTAGATGAACTGCAATTATAAATTAAGCAAGGGTTGGATTATATTAAGAATCAGAAGAAACAATAATCTGAGATAACAAAGACTTTATAGCTTTTGTAAACTGAAGTTTTTGTCTTTTTTTATTGGTTTTTTTATACATTAAAAATTAAATATTTTTACAAAGATTAATTTTTACAAAAGTAGAAAGAAAAAAGAGAAGATCATATAATTAATCTTTTTTATTTAAAGAGTTAACGTTCACAAATCAAGTTTACCATATAATCATGTCAGCTTGCTTTAACTTTTTAAGAGGATATTTAGTACTAGGATGCATTTTTAATATTGGATTGGGTATAGGCGCTTTTGTTGCTGCTGCTTATCTAAAAAATCTTGATGAATCATATTTAGTTAATGGAGGAGTTTCTTCTGGTAAAAAGTATGGAGTAATAGGTCTATTTGCTTTAGGTGGTGTATGCTGTCTAGTAGGTTTGTTAGGTATATTAGCCTTCTGGAAGAAAATAAAATGCTTTTAGTTCTTGTTTGTCTTATTCAACACTCTTTTTTTGGTGATATTTGCTGCTGTCTTGGCAGGCTTAATCATTGCTCAACCTTTCTTAAATGAACTTAAAACTAAAGACTGTAAAGATATTTCTGAATTAAAAGATGCTGATGATCTATTTAACCAAAATTTAAGACCTTACTTTTGCAAAGTAACTTCTTGCACTTCATTATATTGCCCCTGCCCTTGTTATGTAACTGACAAAAGTCTATGGAATAATGTAGATACCTCTTAAATAAAATTCTAATCAACATCCTCATCTAAAGATGTTAAAACGGTAACTGAGTGCTAGATGCCCTAAATTTAATCCTAAATTTAAAAGAGTTCAACTGAAATTGACCTCCTTAAAGCAGTTGAAGAATAATTTAACTGCACTGGAATATGTACAAGTGATGTCATTTACTATTTTTCAGACATAAATCGTGGTCCCCCAAGTTCTAATGAAGGATGCTTCAAGCCGCTTAAAGATTTACTGCTCAAGATTATTGGAGGAGTTTTTATTTTTGTAGTAATATCTACAGTTTTCTCTTTTTTGAATGTCTTATTTGGTAATTATTATATTTTATCATAACATTTTCTTAAATATTCTAATATGAAAAGGGTTTGTTAATTGCTGTTGTGCTAAATACGATAATTAATAAAATTAACCATAAAATCCTCAAAATATATAAGATAACAGTATAGAACTATCTGCTCGTAAACCTTTAAATCAGATGCCATAATAAGTTAACTAATTCCAAGCAAATAACTTAAACAACTACCCTGGTAGTCAATATATCCCACCTCATGCATAAAATCAAAGACTATTTTGAAATCAATCTTAACTATTTAATTTTCATTAAAAAATTTTCTTTATATTTTATCGAAATTGGCACCTTTCATTCAATGATAAAACTCATTTTATGATGAAAATTTATGCAAAAAATAATACAAATCTCAATTTTGAATTCCCTCAAACTGAAGGGAATTTCTATAAAACCTCTACTAAAAATAATTTTATCTTAAATTAACTCTGTTTTAAACATTATTTTTAAAGTGTATAATTTTGTCTTTTTTGAATTTGTGTTTCTTTACTTTTATTATCAAATAGATGTAACATAATTAAATGTTCCTCTAAAGATTTATTTAAATGAAGAGTAGATTTACATAAAAAATGAAAATAAATTAAACATATCTTATTTTTTTAAAATTATTTATATTCATTCAACCTAAGTATGTATTTTTTTGTTTTTCTTCCAATTTTAAAAATTTAGTTTGCCTTTAAAGTAAATTGATTTGGCTTTTCCATTTCTTAAAAGAAGGGATTACTAGGATTTGATTTTTTTAGTTTACAGAAAACAAATTAATCTGTTGAAAATAATTAATTTATTAACATTTACATTTTTTTAAATTTAATAAAAATATAAGCCACACATAATTCTAAATACATTTATAAATTAGAAGATATCTATTGAATTGAATAAGTTTCCAATTCTTTTAATATAGTGAAGTCTGTTTAAGATTTAAGGAAAAAAGGAAGTGTAAAAGACTTATAAAGCAAACAAAAAAATAGGAGTAGAAAGATACATTTGAGAGGGGATGTGTTGTAGTTAAACGTTTTTTATAAATTTCTTTAAGCTGACATGCTTGCTGTAGCTAATTTTATCATTTATATGTTTGGCAAAATCTGTGCAGTGTTCTTAATATGATGATTCTTTATTTATTAATGGATTAGACAACTTTAAGTCAAATGGATGGAGTATTTATATCAGTTTATTTTTAGTATCCTTTATATTTGGTGTAGTTGGAATGATTTATGCTTTTACATTTACCAAATGTAAGTGGTTAGTAATCATTACAATCATTTTGAATTTGGCCTTGGTAGGATATTTTTCTACTTTAATTGCAGCTAAAACAATTACATAATCAAGTGTTGACAAATATATAGGAAGCAATCTTAACGATTGTGAAACTAAACCCTTTTTTGTGCAGTGTTAATCTTTATATACTTAATCTTTGAACTTTTGGTGCTAAACACCATGTCCTTGTGCAATCGAGGATCCCACTAAATGGGAGGCCTTCTTTTGGAATAATTATGTGTCTAATACGGGTGATCCTAAGAAAACATTTTAAGACTGTAGTGCTTTTAAGTAAAATTACAAAGAGCAAACAAAATTATCAGACTAAGATTTTACTTAATATACAAACTTTTTAATTGCTGTTGAATAAAAATTACAATGTTCTCAGATGTGCAAAATTTCTTAAATATTCACTTTTACTGAAGTTGGTCAAGGAAAGCCGAACCAAGAAAAGACTTGCTATGAGGAGTATTTAAGTTTTATAAATAGCTTCATAGGTTCATTTAGTTTGATTGGAGCATTTGGGACAGCAGTGAGCTCAGTTTAATTATTCTTATGTAATTACTTACAATTTTTACTATATAAATATAAGCATTAATTATTTTACAGTCTTAATAATTAATTTTGAAAAGAATGTGTGTAAACCAACTATTAGGTTAATCATAAATAAATCTTATTTAGAATTTTTCTTCAATCAAAATTTAAATATCGATTTTATTAAAAAATGAAAATAAATTGTTCTAATTTTTTAAAATTAAAATATTTTTTATTTTTATTTTTTTAACAATACTTTAATTAATTGAATAAATTTATTTTAATAACAGAAATAATGCACTTACTTACTAAGAACAAAAAGAAAATTGTGGCTTAAAATGTTAAATCAGTTTCTCTCCCTAAAAGCAACCATGATGAGTCTTATATAAAAAACAAAGCATAAAAAGATGTTTTATGATGATTATAAATAAAGAAATTTCATATTTTAATTAATTTAATGTATTAAAAATAATTATCTTTCGAATAATCTTATCAATCCATTATATTGTTTAATTACCAATAAATCAAAGTTGTAACAAAAATGAAGTCTGATAGTTTGATATAGAATGGAAATATTTTTAATAAAATTTAATTTATTTAATTTATTAGTTTTTCTATGAAGAAGAAGAAGAAAAATAAAAAGAAAATAATTTACTTAAATTGATATGTTTTTCTATTTTTTTTACTTAAAAATGATGTTTATTGAATTATTTAATTTGAATACATGAATTAATCTTAATTACTGTAATCCAAACAAAAAAAGTTTAATTTTGCTGATAAATAATTAAGGTTAAAGGTTAATTTTAATGGTATTTTGATTTTTTTTTCAGCTTATTTCTAATTAAACTTTTTATCTTTATGGATCTTTTGGTAATAGATATAGACAATTTTAATCAAAAATTGTGTTTAATATCATATTTTGATTGCTCGTAACATTATATTATCTTATTTAATTTAATTTACAGTTAATCTTTATGGTTCTATTGAGCATCTATCATTATATACTGTTATTTATCTATTTTATTTTTAATTATTATCTAAAAGTTTTATCATTATTCATATTAAGCAAAAAAAAAAATTTTTTTCACTCTTAAAATCAAATATGTAAAGAAATTAAAAATAGACGGACGATTTGATGATATTTCTTTCAATCTTTTGAGTTTCGATATCATTAAATATTTTTAGTTTAATTAAATTAGAGAACTTTGAATTAAAAAATTATAAGTGTTTTCATAGATTAATAAAATTTGAAGTAAAGCTTCTTTCGCGACATTCTCTTGTTTTGAAAGAAAATGAATAAGAAGAAATGATAAATAAAAAACTCTTACTCAATTTAAAGTTTTTTTGAAGGATTTACAAAAGCTCAAATAGTAATTTATTAAGAATAACATTAAAAAAATGCTTAACAAGGGAGCTATTATTTTAGATGTAATAAATACTATTTTGAGATTACAAGGTATAGTAATCTCTAAAAATATGATTTACTTATTTAATAAATGAGAATTAAACAATTTATTTTTTTTGAAAATTTAATTAAATTTCAGAATAGAATACTTCTGAGAGAGATAGAGATAGAAACAAAGAAAGGTGAATATAAGAAAAATAAACTCAAAAAAAGGAGTAATTAGCCGAACTACTTTTATTTATTTTATTCTTCTTTGCTTATCTCTTTAAAATCTCATTTTCCAAATTCCAAAATGAGAAATAAATTTCAGAAGTCGCTGAGAATGATTGCTAAAACGTTTTGTATTATAAGTGTTATCAACGGAGTGTCTGGTATAGTGATATCATCTATAGCTAAAAGTTATGAGGACTCTCTTCTGATTGACGAAGATCTCAAAAGCTACAAAGCATTTATGCCTAATTTATTTTATTTTTTAGCATCTGTTTTTATATTTACTGGAATATTGGGGATTTATGCAGTTTATTCTAAAATGATCCGACCTCTGATAATAGCTTTTAAGATAATAAATTTCATACTATTTATTGTCTTCTTAATTATTTTTATCTTATTTGTTAATAAATATAATTTTATTCAAACACAGTCTGAGGATGCCTCTTGTGAAACAGGAATTTTAAAAGAACCAAATATTATTTTTCAGAAAGCAAAGTAAATATGGTGTAAAAAAGATTTATTGGGAAATGATGCTTGTCCCTGTTCTATAATAAGTATGGGTAACTGGAGTAAAGATGAGTAAGCAAAGCTTTCAAAAGAATATGATGAAATAAAACCAACTGGAAATAATAAATTATAATAATGCACTAATATTGAAAAATTAATTCCTAACCTATCAGAATATCTTTAGTTGCTTAAATAGATAGAAAATACTTATAATTGTAATGGAATTTGTGATCCAGGAGATCTTGTCTATTTCTTTACAAATATAAATTAGGGTCCTCCCTAATCAAAAACTTGTTTTGAATCTATTTTCATAAGAATCATTGAGTGGATATTAGTTATTATGTCATATTCAGCTGTATCCTTATTCATAAATTTAATTAACATCATCATCTGTAAATTCTTTTTTTTTTTACTTCCAATATATATTTCTTTTTAATTTATTTAGTCTATTTGAATACATCCATCAGATTTAATATGTACTAAAATGTTACTGTGGGAAATATAGACATACAAAGCTTACGAATTTAATAAGGTGTGGAAAATTTCACTCTTAACAAATTAGTCTGAAGTAAACAAAAAAATTCATCTTAATTAGCAAATCATTTCAATTTAATAAATTATAATAAAATAGCAAAAAATTAATCTCATATTATGCTTTAATATTAAATAATATTTTTAATGTATTTATGTATATAATTTACTTATTACTGTTACAATATTTCTTTTGTAATATTATCTAATTTATTTTTAAACTAATCTTTTAACTTTTGAAAAACAAAATGCAAACTTATTTTATTCTGAATTTAATTACATTTTAAAATAAATTGATAAGATATTATTGAAAATTTATTTTTTTTTGCAAGATTTAACAACTTTTATTTGTATTAAATTTATAAAAAAATTAAAATGATCAATCTTATTAAATATATTTTTGATCGATCAAAAAGTAATTCTTTTATCAAAAAAACTAATTAAATTAATAAAAGAAAAAAGAATATTTTCTTTAGATTTTTTAAATCTTTTTTGAGATATGGATAAAATAATAATCTATTCTCATCTAAAATATTTCAAATTCAATTGAAATACATTTAAAAATAATTTTTAATTTTATTTAAGGCATTTTTTCAAAACAAATAGAAAAGTTTGTTCCTCAAATATTAAATTCAAATTATTATTTTTTTTCTATTCTTATGAACAATTAAGAACATGAAATAGAAGCAATTATTACAAAAATGGTTAAATTAATTAAAAGTTTTTTATGCCTGAGATTTTATTTTTATTAAGTGTAAATTTCTTTGCAAACAAATTAAACTGGACAAGTTTTTTCATTAAGATTTACATTTTTTCAAATCAAATATAATAAGATCTAAAAGAAAACAAATTAACATTTTTCTTTATTTCATAATTCTTTTTCACAATAGCATTTGTTTGATTTTTATTAAAATTTTTATTGAAAATTAAAGTTATAAAATATTTTATATTTTATGAAATATCTTCAATAAATGTAAATTTATGTTTAATCTTTATGGTAGATATTCTAAAAAAAGCTTCAATTTTAATTGAAATTAAATTTTAGGGTTGAAAATGTGAAATTAAATCATCTATTTTAACTTATTTGAATAAACATAAATATCAAAATAATCTAAATAATTATTTATTTCGCAAATAAATAAAAAAACACTAGCTTTTAATTTAAATTCTTTTTTCAAAAATCTAATATATAAAGTATAAAAATGGGATTCTGCACTCTAGTTGTGAGATTTTACTTAGTTATTGGAGCTATTATTAATGCTGTAATTGGTGTTGCCTGCTTTTTAGTTGCAGGTAATATTAGGAACTTTAACAGCGATTATTTGGTTGTAAGCGATTACAAGGATGCTTAGAATATCATATCCATTATCTTTTATTCATTTGGCTCTTTACTTTTAGTCTCTACTTTGTCTGCTATGGGTGGATTTTTATTCAAAATTAAGTTTCTATAATAAGCTTTTGCAGCCTTAAATATAATATTCTTTTTAATCTTTCTATCAATCTTCTTTTTCACAGTTTATAGTGAAAATTATGTGAATAAAGAATTTTCTGATGAAAATTGTACAACAGGCCCTCTTAAAGTAACTAATGAAGTTTTTGATACTGCTAAATAATATTGGTGTAAAAATGTTGATGTTTAAGGTTAACCTATAGGATGTCCTTGTAATATTGAAGATAAATCTTAATGGCCTGCAGAAGATCAAGTCATATTATCAACATATAATGGAATATCTTCTTCAGGAACAAGTAGTATTGATACATGCACAGTCTTTTAATAGGAATTAGCTGGTAACTAAGATCAAATTTAATTTTTAAAACTCATTGAGGAAACTTTTGAGTGCACAGGAGTTTGCTAAGGAGATATCATATATTACTTTTCAGATATTAATAGGGGTCCAACCGACACTAAATATGGATGCTATAATTAAATTAGAGACTTCATCTATGATTGGTTGGAAATATGTTATGTATATTCAATTATTGCATTCAGTATTGAACTTACCAACACTATTTTCAGTAAACATTTTTTTTTCAATTATTTTTTATTAAATATTTCATTTATTAAAAAAGCTTTAGCAAATTGCTGGATTATTAAAAAGAATACAAAAAATTAAACTTAGAATAAAAAAATATACATTAAAGATATTGAAGTATGAGTCAGTTTTACAAAAGTTAAAAAAAAAAATAAACAAATCTTAATATCTGATCATTTTCAGATATAATATCTGATTTAAAAGAAACTGATTTAGCATACCTATTAGTTATATTATCCCTTGAAATGCAAAAATGATGTCAAAAAATTTTGATTTATTCCTTAATATTTATAATCATCTAATTTAAAATAATCAAATCTGTGAATTTAGATTGTGAATTTCTTTGGAAGCTAAAATTTTATGTATTTGTATAAAATAAATGATACTGATCATAGAAGTATTAAAAAACCAAAGGATATCATAAAAGTTTATTATATTATATATTTAATTAATAAAATGAATTATTTATTATTAATCAATTTGTATCATCATCCTAATATAGTTGTAGATTTGATTTTTATAAATTGTCTATTTTAATTGATTAATTAACTCTGCTTTTTAAGTTAAAAAAAATAGAAAAGAATTCGTTTTCTTTATACAGAATAGAAGAATTTAGAACTATTTATCCTTTGTGTTTATCTTTAAGCAACTCAATTTTGAAAAAAAAATGACCTAAATCTTTTGTGTGTCTGTAAAAATACTTTTTTAAAATCATAATATAAAATATTTCTTTTTTTAAATTCAATCTACACTAAACTTACCTAAAAAGGCATGTAATCTTTAGTTAAATATTTCTTTAAAATATATATTAGAAATGCTTATTGATTTAAAGTTTAAGATATGCGAAGATGAAAAAAGAATGATACCCTCTATGAAAAAAGAGATAAAACACGAATATGCTAGAATAATTATATATTCATGTTTAAATAAACAAATAAGTTCGTACTTATTTAGTTAAATATTACAACTCTGCTCATTTTTTTAAAATTGCTTGTCTATGTTTTTTTAAAATGCTCAATGATACAGCTTAAACTTAGTAATCAAAACTTCTTATTGTATATCCTTAATAGTTTATATAATCAATATAAAATATATGTGTTTTATCTTAATAACAAGAAAAAAATAAATTATGGCATGAATATTTTTTTATATAGAAAGAAAGTTTGTTATGCTCGTATTTCTCTTTTGGATTATGATTTGAAAGGAGAGAGAGATAATGATCTCATCAAATCTAAAAGATCTACCAGAATTTTAATAGATAATTAATAATTTTCCTGAAATAATCAATTAGATTGAATGACAAAGTAATTAAATCCCGGATATTTACTGATATATTAAATGATAAGATAGACTAATTAATTATAACATTCAATTTAATTTTTAACGCTAGAAATTCGCTATTTAAATTGGCTGATTAATTATTCACCTGAAATAAAATTGAATTTGTGAACTATCATAAATTAAAATATCTAATTTGCATCCACATAACGTAAGAAAGTATTAGACAATTCATATTTATGGATTGCTTTATTCATTATAAGATAGTAATCTTTAAATTATGACAATTTTAGATCAAGTTTCCTTCCTAATGAGTAGTAGTAATAATAAGACATCAAATAAATGTCATCTAATTAAATATATTTCAAAAAGTATTTATCTATATATATGCAAATCAATTTATCTCTTTTTATTTAAAAATGTTTCCGTAGGTTTGGAACAATTTATCAATCCTTGAATGAGCGTTTAAAAAATTATGTAAGTGGAAATTGTACTAATATTTGATGAAAAAGAATTATTAATATTAATCGCTTAAAAAAGATAAACTTTTACAAGCAAATTTTTGATAAAATTAATTATAAAAATAAACTAAAAAAAAAAGCAATTTTAGAAAAAGAAAAACAAGAAAAAAGAAAAGAAATGTCAAAGTGCTAAAATTTTGTTAGATTTTATCTAGTACTTGGTTGCCTTTTTAACATTTTAAAAGGTATAGCATGCATTGTTATTGGAACATTTGTGAAGAACCTAGACAATGATTTGCTAGTAGTCAGTACAGTTAAAGACTCTTAAACGACTGTTGCAATTATTATGTATATAATAGGCTGTATATCTATAATATCCTCAATTTCTTCAATTTATGGCTTCTTTAAGAATAAAAGGTGCTTACAAATCAAATTCATCATCTTTAATTTTATTTACTTTCTATTCTTTGGTGCAGTTTTTGCTTTTAACGTCTATGGTAAAACTTATGTTGATGATAAGTTATCTCTAAGCAATTGTACAAATGGTCCTTTAAAATCAGCTAATGATGTTTTCGTCAACGCTTAGAAACTTTGGTGTTAAACTACAACCATTTCAGGTTAGACTGTTGGATGTCCATGTGATATAAAAGATAGAACTCAATGGTCAGCTTAAGACTAAGCTACATTATTAACCTATAATGGTATTTCCTCAAGTGGTACTACAAGCATAGAAGATTGCCAATAATTTTAATCAGAAATATCTAGCTACTCAACTGAAACTAAATTCTTAAAGCTTGTTGAAGAAACTTTCGACTGTACTGGTATTTGTTCTGGTGACATTGTTTATTACTTCTCAGATATCAACAGAGGTCCTACTGGAACGACTTAAGGCTGCTATCCTCAAATCAAAGATAAAATATATAACTGGCTTAAAACCATATATATTTATTCAATTATTGCTGCTAGTATTAGCTTAGCCAATGTTATTTTTGGTTTTATTCACTGCTGTATTGGAAATAAATAAGACGGCAAAGATGATTATTCTAAGGTTCAATCTACAAAAGTTTGATTTAGTTCAATCAAATTTGATTGATTAATTAATATTCGAACTTCAAAATTTTTTCTTCAAATATTTCTTTATTTTATGCAAAAAAATATAACAGTTCTTTAGAAATAATAATAAATATTTTT
The DNA here is from genome assembly GCA_000231825.2 of Tetrahymena elliotti 4EA. Lineage (NCBI taxonomy): Eukaryota > Ciliophora > Oligohymenophorea > Hymenostomatida > Tetrahymenidae > Tetrahymena > Tetrahymena elliotti. The sequence goes on from JH720297.1 coordinate 1,065,966, forward strand.
TGATTAAGTAAACTGCTTGATGATAAGGTGATAAGCATTCCCGAAATCAGCTAATCTGAAATAATAAAAATCTCTTTAAATCTACTAATCAATTAAAAAAATAAATCCTACAATCTAAAAACATTTTATTATAAAAATAACTATTTACTTAAAAATACTAAATTAATATTTACTTTGTTTATCTCCATACTTATTTTATATAAAATTAAATACTTTTAAGATAATCTATCTTCATCTTTGAAATAAGTTTACAAATAAATATATTGATGAATTTAACTTTTCTAAACATGATTTTCTTAATTAATTTTATAAGCAATATTTGAATATTAACTGATTTTATTTACAGATATTTTGATAAAATTAATAATCTTTTTAAAACTATTTATGACTAAAGAATCATTATATTAATTAACAAAATAAGTATATAAGGTAAAAGTTCATATATTAAGGCTGTCTCAAAACAAACCTGTTTGGAGACCTAGTTTACCTGGTCATAACCAAACCAAATTAACATTTTTTCAAAACCACCTGAATATATGAACTTTTACTGTATTTATTATTTCTTCCTTAAAAACTAAAATTAATTTTTATTTTTCTTAAGCAAATTTTTTTAACAAAAACTGAAAGTTTTTTAAGACAAATTAAAATGATTTAAAGAGATTAAATCAACAGTTTAAAGTAGAAAATAATCTAAAATTTTAATTATGAATTCATTAATTTTAATAATGAATGCTATCTTATACACTTAAAAATAAATTAAAAATTGGTGAAATAATAAAAAATTTTACTTTTGGCTTTTTCCTTTTAAATTTTTGTATGTAAGCTTTTTGATTCTGTCCAATTTATTGTTTGTTAATACAAATTTAAGAGTCTTAAAAAATTATTTACATTCAATTAATTTTAAATGAGTTCTTAAAATACATTATTTACATTCATTCATTCAAGTCAATTTAAATAATTTTATTCAATTATTCTTTCAGTAAATATCTTACAATTATTTCTTCCTAGACTTTCTTAAGATTATAAATTTATGAAGAAATATTTATCTCATTTATTTATTTATATTAAATTTTTATAGTAAAAATAATTTTTTATAAAGAGATTTGCTAATATTACTAAATTAGACTAAATATATTTTCTTAAAATCCTTCAAATATAAATAAATTTCTCTATGAGATATAAAATTAAAGCAGTATATTATATTTGTTATAGATTCTAAATAACTATAAGAGAATAATATTATTTAATGAGTAAATGAATCAGTATTTAATGATCATTAATTATTGTAAGTATATCAGTAAAATATTTAAACATATCAAACAGAGTATTTGGATATTTAATAAAAAATTAAATAAAGTAACATCATAATTGTGAAGCATGTGTACTAATATTAAGAAGTAATTAACTAATAGAAATTACCAAAAGAAGAGAGAATCATTATGATATCCTTTTTATTGTAAGCGAAAATTAGATTATAAACAAAACAAATAATAATTAATGAATGAAAGATAGATAGAAAGAAAGAAAGGAAACAAATTAGATTAATAATTAATCTTATGAAGCCAATTCACTTATACTGAATTTTAATTAAATCAAGAAAGGATTAGTAGTATTTTTGATAATCGGGAGAAGAGTTACTAAGATAAAATAAAGATTAATAATATTTAGAAAAATAAGTCTTTAAATATAGCCTAAATATAGTAAACAAATACAAATCAAGCTTATTTTTAGCAAGTTAGCAATTCTCATAAGCTTCATTCACTTATAAAATAGTTTAAAAACAATCAGTTTATTCATAATTTAGCTAAGCATAGTAAATTTAGAAATCTAAATACTTCAGATTTTGATTCTTTTCCATCCATCTTTAAAATAGTTAGTTAGAGTAAAAGTATCATCAATATCAAACAGATTATTTTAAAAAGCTACAAATATACTTAAATAGAAGTTGAATCTTAACAAAATCTAACAAGTAACCCATTCAAAGATAATTAACAGTGCATTTTAAATAAAATTGAAATAATTTAAACAATTTTGGTTTAAACTTTGAGAAATCAAATAATAAATTGCATTTTATGAAAATATGTCCCAATCAACTTATGGGTATGAAAAACATGGCTATGAACAGAATATGCTGATTATTGAAATAACAACCAATGCTCTTTCGCTTATAGGAAGCACATTCATTGTTTTAATGTATTTATGCCACAAAGATCTTCACACTTTTGCTTATAAACTAGTTTTTTTGTTATCAATTTCAGATATTATTCTTGGAATTGGAAGAATATTTAACTTTGAATCTGTGATTACAAAAGATTACGATGCAGATAATGGTATAACATGTCAAATATAAAGTTTTTTAGTTACTTTTGGTGGTCTTTCTACAGTAATAACTACTATGGCAATAAGCTGGAGTTTATGCTAAAGTGTTATTTTAGGAATAAATAATCTCGATGACTATAGTAAGTACTATTACATTGGAATATTTCTATTTCCTTTTATAGTTTCTATAGTACCATTCGCAACTGGAGATTATGGTGCTTAGGGTATTTCATGCTGGATTTCTGGACACAATGATGGACCTTACAGTATAAGAACTTTACTTTGGAGGTTATTTTTGTTTTATATACCTCTCTGGATTTCTATTATTTACAACTTCGTTAATTATTTCAGAATAAGAAAGTTCCTCTCCTCTCTTTTTGTAGAAAATACTGAAGCCTCTAAATAACATAAATAGATAATAAGAAGATTAAAATTTTATCCACTGATTATGATTATTTGCTATTCGTTTGCAACAGTCAATCGTATTTATCAATTCTTTGAGGAAAATGAAGTTGAAGTCATAGCTTATTTACATATTAGTCTTGCAGGTTTATAAGGCTTTTTCAATTCCTTGGTTTATGGTTTTAATAAATAAATTAAGAGTAAAATATGTAAATCATGTATCAATTAGAAGAAAAAATCTAAAAAATAAGAAGAAAGAGATGTAGTTGAGTACTCTAGCAAGAGTAGTCTTGATGAAAATAGATAAAATAACTCCAGAATGCCATCATCTAGTATAGAAAGCAGTATAACAGCAGAAGATGAATTTGGCTCAAGTATATAAAAAGAAATGAGAGAAAATTTAGGAAATGACATATACGAATATGATTCTCACCCTGCATAAAAGATATATGATAAAGGTATTAACAGAGTAGCACGTTTAAGTGAGCTTTCATCTATTCACAGCAGCTCAAGCAATAAAAACGTCAGTTAAAACTCACATGAAATAAATATATCTTGATTTTAAAAATATTAAAAACAATTAATAATAATTATTATTAAATTATAAAAGAATAAAAAAATATCAAAGTGAATAATAAGTGTTATGGTTAGATTATATATAATTACTTTATATTAAAAAATGAATATTAATTTTAATTCTGTTAACAAATTAAAATCTAAATATTTTTCTTTTTGCAATTTATTAATTTCATCTATCTATTAATGATTAAAATAAATAATATAAATCCCAAAATATAAACCTTCTCTTTTTCCATCTCCATAATTTTCTAAAATGGAATTTTAGTAAAAATTTACAAAAAAAAATCCTTAAAATATATTTTAATAAATTAAATTTGATTTAGATTATATTTTGCTTTAAAGTAAATATTAATTTGTTTAGAAATTTGTATTATTTATAGATTCTTTTTTTACTCAAGTTTTTAACAATTTTTTAACAAAAGTAGGTGAATAAATAAATTATAAATTTTTAAATATTCTAAAGAAACATTGCAAAAAAATAGCTTAGGTAAGTTAACCTTATTTTTTATTATCAGAAAATGTATATCAAAAAGATTAATAATAAATATCTCAATTGATAAACTCAAAATCACATCATAAAAAAAAGTAAAAACTAATAAAAATAATTTGATATATTAAATTTAGAATTTATGTCAATTTTTGCAAAGTTATTTGGAAAAGATCTTTCAAATTTCCCAAAAGAAGATGTTAACAAAATTGAAAAGTTCATTTTAACCATCAAAAATATAAAATAACTACAAACTGATGTAAAATCTTAAGAATTTATAAATTATATATCTCCAAACATAAAATTCTTGTAACTAAGATGTTTAGATGAATCTTTAGTCTCTCTATTGGAAAAAGGATAGTTTAATCTAATTAATTTTAAAAACTTAAAAAATGTATATTTGTGCTCTGAATATGTTGAGGAAATGTTAACAAATAGAATGGTTTTTGATAAAATTTTTGAGCAAATTTACAATCTTAAAAACTTAGAAAAATTATATATCAACTTAGAGTAGATATAGCTAAGTTAAGAATGTATTGCTTAATTAGCTCTAAATATATCAAAGCTTTAGAAAATAGATGCTTTTAGGTTATAATTTAGATCCAATCAAATCTAAGATAAAGGATGTGAATAAATTACTCAAGCCATTTCTAAACTCAATCAACTGAGAGAGTTGATACTAAGCTTAAAAAATAATTAAATAGGAAATGTTGGTTTTAGGCAAGTTTTTGAAATGATTTCTAAACTTGAAAATTTAGAAAAGTTATAAATTGACTTTCGGGGAAATCAATAAGACAATAATGCAAATGAAGACATCTATGACATTTTGAAGGATTCAAAAGTATGCTAAAACCTAAAAGAATTTAGAATTCTATCAGATTCTCCTTCAAGACCTTTTGTGAAAAATCCGATTAAATTGATTGAATCATTTAATTTATTTACAAATTTAACTAAAGTAAGTTTATCTATAGATGCAAAATCATTCACTGAAAATACATCAGATTCTCTCAATAAGATTCTAACTTTAAACAGCAAAACTCTTCAAACAGTTTCGATTGATTTCTTAAAATACAATTTTCCACAAAATAAAGAAACAAGTAATTATCTCAATAATATTTTTAAAAATATGGGGAAATGAAAAACTTAGAAAATCTTTTAATTTAATTTCATGATAATTAGTCATACAGCTCTGCCTTTGAATTTTTACAATAAATAAATTAATGTCCAAAATTATTTAAACTTTCCATATTATCTCAATTCAAAGAGCTCATAATTTTTTGCTAATTAAGTTAAACTGTTGATTTTTTCAAGAGACTATTAGAAATTCCTTATTTGGTAGAATTAGATTATGTATCATATTACAAATCATAATTATATTTGTAATCGCATTATTAATTTATATAGGCAGATTGGTCTTATAAAAATTTTATTGATAATTATTTGGTGAGTTTGATTAATTAATATGTTTTAAAATCACATTAAAAAAAGTAGTTTAAAAAAAAAATTTAAGATCTGTTAGAACGTTATGTAGGTGATGAAGATTATTATTCAGAAGGAAGTTAGGAAGATTCTGATTACTAAAATGATGATGAAGAGGAAGTATAGCAAGAAGGATAAGAGAAAAAAGATAAATATTCGGAAGGACCAGAGGAAGAAAAGTAAAACATAATTGATTAGAGTGGTAAACCTCAAGAAAATTGTGAGAAAGAAGGTAGTTAAAAGTAATAAAATATAAAATTAAGCTTTGAAGAATAAGAAAGAAATTTGGATAAAACTTTTAAAATTGTAACTGGTTTAAAGTAAATACATTTCATTTTTGATAGCTCTAAGACCTTATAAGTATAAATAAAGAGAGATATTAAGATTTATTGCATATAATAAAACTTTAAGTAATATTTTAGAAACATAGTTCTCAAATTCTCCACATATCAAAAGAAATTTATGGGACTTACATTTGATTTGAATGTATAAACATAAAGTAAGTTGCAATTTTAAAAGCAAAGTTTTGTAGATTTATCTAATCTTTATCAATTATTTTCCTCTATTTTAAAATTTTACAAAATACATTTATTGTTTTAGATAATACAGATAATAAAATAAAATATCTATTATATTAATTAAAATACATTTAAAAGCAAATACTATCCATTAAAAAAATTTATAATTTTTTTTTTTAAAGAAAATATATCACAATTCATAAAAATCGAGAACTAAGAAGAAACAAAAATTTAATATGACATAAAAATATTTTTTAAATTGTTTGTGCCTGAAATCAATTTTGAATAATTTTTTATTCCTAGTTATTATTTTTGAATCTTTGTTTATTTTTATAATTTAACCTTTAGCGTGCAAAATACTTCTTCAATAGTTTTCATAAAAAAAATATTTAGTCCAAATACCTGAAGAACTGTCTATTGTGGATTAAGAAGTTTGTATTTTGAAATAAAACCAAATTTTGTAAATTAATTTTCTAGTATTTCATGATGCATACCCTGAAAAAAATAGAATGAACAAAATGATTGCTAGACATCTATTTAAATTTTTAACCATTAACTCAAGCTTAAATGTAAAAAATAAATTTTTAGTCTAAGTGTACAATTAATTTGTATATTTATGAAACAACCCAAACTCAATGGGAAACCATTTAGGGTTGAGGTTTGGGTTGCATAGAAATTTACTACTTATTATTATGTTAATTAATATAACCTTTTTTTGATTACAAACAGAAAGAATTATGATATAATCTGCGTTAATAACTTTCTAAACCAAAATCTAAAAAGTTGATAATAAATTATACACAACCTAATATTTTCCATTTCTTAGGATTTAATTTAGATTTCCAAGTTTTAATCTATCCATATTAATCTTTCCTAAATATTCCTTTTTTTTATCCATTTTAAACTACTATGTTGAATTAATTAATAACTTACTTAAGTTCAAGTGATTATTAAAGTGTAAGTGCTCTGCAGGATGAAACCATAGGTACCTTGAATTATATCCAAATATCCTTTCAATAGTAGATAATTGGAGTAATTTATTCTATTTCTATTATTTTTTTATTACATTCATTTTATTTACTGCTTTTTTAGCTTTTCTCACTAGATATTTTTGAGTATGATATCGTTCGTGGCCAATTTATCTTTTTCTCTATACTGTTTTGGCTTCGATTGTTTAGAAGCACATATTTTAGCCATTTTTCTATGTAGAATCTAAAGTAGGATTTTTCTTCTTTTCAAATACAATCAAATACTAAGTTAAATAAACAAACAATAGGGGTATCGAATCTTCTTTTCCAATAATTGTAATCTACTCTAACTTGCAAAAAGATTTATAGTTTTTCACCCTTTTCATATTTTAAATATTTTAAGTATAAAAAAAATTTTTTTTTTCACACTATTCTGAAAAATTCAACATCAAATGTAAATTTTGATAAAATAGTTCAAAATCCTTATTTTTTCTTCAAACAAATCAAAAATGATTAAAATAAAATTTGGCTTTCAAATTTACATGCTTATAAAATTTTAATATTTTATTGACCATTTTTACTCAAGTTTTTAACAAACTTTAATGTAATAAATAAAGAATTAAATTTTTAGTTATTTTAAAAGTATTGTAAATAGAAAGTATATTTTACTTTATTTTTTCTATTTATTTTTTATCAGAAATTAAATTTCAAAAGATTTATTATAAATATCTAAATTAATAAACTGATAATCTTATCATCAATAGAATATTGATTTTTATTTCATCAAAAAAATTAAAAACTGATAAAAATAATAAGATAAATCAAATTTCATCCTGATGTCTATTTTCGCAAAGTTATAAGGAAAAGATTTTTCAAATTTTCCAAAAGAAGATGTCAACAAAATAGAAAAGCTAATTTTAACCATTAAAAATTTAAAATAGCTAGAAACTGATCAATAATTTTAAGAATTTATAAATTAAGTATCTCCAAATATAAAATACTTAAGACTTAAATGCTTAGAATCTCTAGTCTCTCTATTGCAAAAAGGATAGTTTAATCTGACTAATTTTAAAAACTTAAAATGCTTATCTTTGAGCTCCGAATATAATGATTAAATGTTAAGAAGTGATTAAAAGCTTTTTGATAAAATTTTTGAGCAAATTTACAGCCTCCAGAACCTAGAAAAGTTATATATTGACTTAGAGTCAACATAATTGGTTAAAGAATTTATTTCTTAAATCGCTTAAAGTATATCAAAGCTGAAGAAAATAGGTACTTTGAGGTTAGAATTAGGTCATAATTAAATCTAAGATAAAGGATGTGAATAAATTACTCAAGCCATTTCTAAACTCACTCAACTAAGAGAGTTGACCATAGGTTTAGAAAATAATAATATAGGAAATGTTGGTTTTAGGCAAGTTTTTCAAATGATCTCTAAACTTGAAAACTTAGAAAAGTTATAAATTGATTTATGGGGAAATGAATAAGACGATAACGCAGATGAAGACATCTATGAAATTTTGAAGAATTCAAAAGTATGCTAAAGCCTAAAAGAATTCAGAATTCTATCAGACACTACAAGACCTTTTGTGAAAAATCCGATTAAATTGATTGAATCATTTAATTTATTTACTAATTTAATTAAAGTTAGTTTATCAATAGATACAAACTCATTCACTGAAAATATATCAGATTCTCTCAATAACATTCTAACTTTAAACAGCAAAACTCTTCAAACCGTTTCAATTGATTTCTTAAAAAGCCATGATAATCCAAACATAGAAACAAGCAATGGTCTTAACAACATTTTTAATAACATGGGGTAAATGAAAAACTTAGAAAATCTTTTCATTTAATTTCATGATCATTAGTCATACAGCTCTGCCTTTGAATTTTTACAATAAATAAATTAATGTCCAAAATTAGTTAAACTATCAATATCTTCTTAATTCAAAGAGCTCATTAATTGCTAATTAAGTTAAACTGTTAATTTTTTCAAGAGACTATTAGAAATTCCTTATTTAATAGAATTTGATTATGCTAAATACAATTAAGAATTAGATTTCTAATGGTATGATTAGTTTTTCTAGGTGGATTGGTCTTATAAATATTTTATTGATGATAATTTGGTTAATTTGATTAATTAAAATCTTTAAGAATCAGATTAAAAAAAATAATTGCAATAAAAAATTTAAGAACTTTAAGAATAATATATAGGAGATGGAGATTATTCATACTCTGAAAGAAGTTAGGAAGATTCTGATTACTAAAGCCATGAGGAAGAGGAAGGATAAGATGAAGAAGATGAATATGAAGATGTAGATAATGATGATGAGGATGAGGATGAAGTAGATTAAGAAGGATAAGAGGAGTAGAACCAAAACTTAATTGATTAAAGTTATGAGAGTGAAGAATTTAGTGATCAAGAAGACAGTTAAGATGAATAAAATATTAAATTAAGCTTTGAAGAATAAGAAAGAAAGCTGGAAAAAACATTTTCAAATCTAACTTATTTGAAAAAATCTAGGTAGACATCATATTTTATAGCTCTTAGGCACTATTAGTACAAATAAAGAGAGCTGTTAAGATTTATTGCATATAATAAAATTTTAAGTAGTATTTTAGAAACTCAGTTCTCAAATTCTCCTCATATCAAAAGAAATTTATGGGACTTACATTTGATTTGAACTTTAACCATATAAATTAAGTTAGAATTTTAAAGCTATTCTTTAATTATTTTTTTTCTCAGTAAAATCAGCACGTTTAATTTTTTTATGTATTTTTAAATCATACGATAGGTTGAGTTTTAGTTTAAAAATCTATTATTATTTTTAATTTTGATTAAATAATTTTAAATAACTTAAAATAACAGCAATTTATTAATCTCAAATAAATTTACAAATTATTATAAAAATTTATGGAGTCAATTATTAATTAATAAATTAAAGATTGATCAAAAAGAAGAAAGAAATAATAGAACTAGAGGTATAAATCATTTAATGCAAATTACATACTAAAAAACCTCATTATTAATGCAACAATAAAAAACAATAAAGCTAATACCTTTTTAAATTTTTTCTGATAAAAAAGAGAGAAAATTAAAATTTTTTTACATTTTTTGTCTGAAAAAAAGGTATAAAGTGATGTAGTAAACTTTAATTCCATACTGATGAATTTTTTAGAGAAGATCCATAAGATATCAAACACTATTATATACAGTGCCTGCAGCCAATTTTTACCTATTCAAAAAAAATTTTTTTTTATTTCAGATAGAGAAGGCACTTTTCTAAGCTCGTTCCAATATTTTTTGCCCCTTCTGCACCAAGATCATTCCAACTACTTGATATTTTGGCACTTTTCTAAGCTCGTTCCAATATTTTTTGCCCCTTCTGCACCAAGATCATTCCCACTACTCATAAAATAAGAAAAGACAGATATGTAAAAGAATATGCTATTACTCTTATATTTTGAAGAATAAGAATAGAATTATTCTAATTTTCTTCTATTCTAAGACTTTTAAAAAACTATTTTTAAATATTCATTATTGAATTTCAAAAAAAATATTCTCCTTCTATTTTAAATTAAAATTGCTTTCATGAAAGTTTTTCAAAATTTAGTTTGTCTAATTTTACTTTCACACTATTCTAAATTATTCCATCATTCAAAAAGAATAATTTTTATTTTTTTAATTTTATTGAAAATATTCTCTATTCTAATCTAAACTAAACTTTTATTGAAAAATATATTTTTAGGAAAGTATATTATTGAATAACAAATAGAATTATTTTTCACTTTTTCAATTTCTAAACAAAAAGATTAATTTATAATATACTTTTGATTGGATTTTCAATTTATTGTTATTTTTGTTCTTTGGATGAAGTATATCAATGAATCTATTTAAAGGAAAGGAATTATTAAACAAAGTTAGAAATTAAAGTAATTATGCTTCTGAATTATGTTAGTTCTAATTAAATATAGATCAAAATAGCTCATTAAAGTTAACTACCTTCAAAATTTAATATTAAAGTTAAGTAAAGTTAATAAGAAATTTAAGTTAAGCTATGAATAAAATTAAATATTTGTTGGTAAAATGAGCTTAACTTCTTCTCACATAGTATTCAAAAATTATCTAAATTTTTCTAAATTCTGTAATCTGAATTTAAATATATGTAAATTTTGTTTAAATACTATATTTTGAATTACATTTACCACAACATTCTACATAAGAATATTCTATTCTTTGAAAAAAGTAATTTCCTGAATAATATTGTTTGAATAAATAAATAATTATCAAAATGAATAAACTTGTAAACAATTCTAATCTAATTTATTCATTTGTATGATAAATAGATTTTTTTATAATTTATAAAAAATCTAAATTAATTTGAAAATTTTATTATCAAAATAAGTGTATTAAAAGATATTTTTATACTTGAATACATACAATAAATGAAATAAATCTTCTTGATTTTTCAGTTTTTAATTTTGTTAATTCATCAAGTTTAACTATTGATAAATATCAGATATTCTAAATATTCTAATTGGATTCCTTCAAAATAACATTCATAAAATATCTTACCAAAAAAATACAAAAATCAATAATATTTATCATAACAAAAAATATCAAAAAAAGATATATTTCAAATTTATTTCTGATGTCATTATCTGAAAACATATTAAAAAAAGTTCTATAAAAGCTGCAAAAAGAAGATATAAATAAAATCGAAAGACTAGCATTAAGCAAGAGTAATATAGAATATCTAGAAACAGATTACAAATTTTAATAATTCTTAGTATAAGTATCTCCAAACATAAAATTTTTATTGTTTACAAGTTTAAAATGCTTAATTTCTCTAGTTGAGATAGATTAATTTAATCTAACTAATTTTAGAAATTTATAATGCCTATCTGTAAAATCTGAACATGTGGGATTATTTAGAAGAAATAATCAACTCTTAGGTTAAATTTTTGAGTAAATTTGTAGTCTTCAAAATCTTTAGAAATTATAGTTAGACTTAGTGGCAACTTAGTTGGGTGAAAAGTTTATTTCTGAAATGGCATAAATTATACCAAAATTTTAGAAAATAGATACTTTTAGATTAGAATTGGGACAAAATCTCATCTAAGATGAAGGATGTGAATAAATTACTCAATCGATTTCTAAACTCACTCAATTAAAAGAACTGATCTTAGGATTAGAGAATAATTAAATAGGAAATGTTGGTTTTAGACATGTTTTTGAGATGGTTTCTAAACTAGAAAACTTGGAAAGATTATAAATTGATTTCTGGAATAATTAATAAGACGATAATGCAAACGAAGACATCTATGACATTTTAAAGAATTCTAAAGTATGCTAAAATCTATAAGAATTTAGAATTTAATCAGATTCACCTTATAGAATCAATAAAAACCCAATTAAATTAACTTAATCACTTCAATTATTTAATAGTTTAAGAATAATCTATTTATCGCTAGATACAAATTCATTCAATGAAAATACATCAGATTCTCTTAATTAGATTCTAACTCGAAATAGCAAAACTCTTCAAACAGCTATAATTGAATTCTTAAAATTTCATGATATATCGACTAAAGAAACTAACAATTTTATCAACAATATTTTTTAAAACAGTGAGTAAATGAAAAAATTAGAAAGTCTACTTATCTAATTTCATCACTATTAATCTTACAGTTCAGCATTTGAATTTTTCCAGTAGATATAACTCTGCCCAGTATTAGTAAAATTAGATGTTTCTTCAGAATTTTATGAATTACAAAATTGTTCATTGAGCCAAATTAAAGAATTTTTTGAGAGGATTCTAAATATTCCCTACTTAATAGAATTTAACTATGCAAAATACAGCTAATAATTAGATTTTAGTATTTATCTTCAGCTTTTTTAGAAGGATTGGTAGTGTAAACATTATATTGATGATAATTTTATTGATATGATTTCTTCTAATCTTAAGAAACGAAAGGAAAGAGAATTCCTCTAAAGAATTCAATACTTAAGGGATAAATATATTTTTGTTGAAAATATATCATATTTAGATGAAACTTGGCTTGAATTTGATAGTGAAAATGAAATAGAGGAAGAAATTATGTAAATACAAAGTGAAGATATAGACAATAATCTAAAAGAGCATGTTCAAAATGACAATATAGAAATTGAAGATGAAGATGAAAATTCAAGTAATTAAAATAATGAAAAAAATGAAGAATAGATAAATAAAAAAGAAAAAATTAAATTTTTAAGCTTATAAGAATAAGAAGAAAAATTGGATTAATCTTTTGCAGAATTAACCTCTTTGTAAGTACCAAAATTGATTTCATATTTTATAACTCTAAGACATTTCAAGTATAAATAAATAGAACTATTAAGATTTACAGTATACAATAAAATCTTAAGTAACATTTTAGAAACTTAGTTCTCAAATTCTCCACATATAAAAAGAAATTTATGGGACTTACATTTGATTTGAAAAGTATAACTTGCTAACTCAGTTAAAGTTTAAAATTAAATTGCCTTGATGAAAATTAAAATGTTTCTTCATTTAAGTTTAACTAATTTCATATAGATTATTTTAATTTTTTGAAAATACCTAAAAAAAATATTTGAATAAAAATTACCTACAAAGTTAATTTAAAATTAATATTATCACAATATCTATCATAAATTTGTAGAAGTTAAAAGTTACATATAATTTCTAACAATATCATATTTTTTTAATTTTGATTTTTTTGGAATGTCTCACTTTTTTAATCAATACCATATTCCCTCAAATCTAGCAACCTGCAATTTGGAAAAAGTATAGGGGATAATGTGATCCAATATTTTATCATGTATTCATAAAAACCCAAGTATATAAGTTACTTGGAATAAAATGAATGTATTTATGTATGTATTATTATTATTATTGTGAAGATAATAAATTAAACTATAAAAAGTCAGACAAGCATAAATAGATATTTTTTAGAAGACAAAAAGATTTATGAAAATAAGTTAATTATAAATGAATTCTTTACTGCTATCACTCGTTGTATCAGCATTGATAACGTAGCTATCACAGGATCAAAGAAATAATATACTTCAAGAAACAAGAAAAGTTTTATTTTTGAAATCCAAAATTTATTTTTGTATTTTTAATCCGAAAAACAAGGTTTATTTTTAAGGAAAAATTAAAATCAGGATTTTTTTATTGTTAATATTTGTGATATTATTTAAGCTTTTCTTTCAAGTTATTATCTTCTTTTTATTATTTACTCATTTCATTGATTTTTTTAGATTTATCTTTATTAAGAAGGCCATTCTTTTATATAATCATGAATCTTTTCCTAATCTACCTCCTATTATTATAAGCTTTTATCTAATTCAGAATATTATTTAAGCATTTAAGAAAAATTTTTGCTATCTAAAACTAAATCTAGTTTATTGATTTCATTTTATTCAGGACTTATTTGATTTTATTATAGAAGTTGCAATGAATGCTAGTATTTAATCTATTTTAAAAATCAATAAATAAATATATTAAAAAATATTAATGTATTTACAATTTCAACTTTATTATCTAATCCATGATAAATATTTAAAAGCTAAGATTAGAAGCCAAGATAATAATCTATTATTATTTACCTTTCTTAATTTTCTCTTTTGAAATATGAAAAATAACTTACAATACTCTTATTTCTTGACATAAATTAAATAAAATTTTATTTCCAATCATTTTTTTGTGTTTTTTGGATTAATCAATCTACTCTATTTTTACAATTATGTTCAAAGTCAAAAGTTTCACACAAACAAATCATTGATTACATCAAAATTAATTTATAATTTTTAAGGAAAGGATTCTTATTTAAACTTTTGTACTGGTTGGAATTGATGTATTCTTCATATTCCTCATTCCCATTTGCGATTAAAGAAGTTTAGTCGAATCTTAAATAATTCTGCTAAAAATGATAAATGCAAGAATAACTTTAATTGATGAATTTACTTCAGAAAAATCAAATGAAAACTGCTAATTTAGATTGGTAACTCTCTATTTTAATGTTAAATACAAAAAATTGTTAAAAATTAATGAATTAAATATACTCACATTAACAGTTCTATCATTTTCATATTAGTTAGACATGAATGTTAACTAATAATAATTGTCTATTTTTTTTGTTCTTCTAATTTAATTATTAAAACATCTTAATGAAATATTTATTTATTATAATTTAATAGATTCTATTTTACAAAAACACATTGTTTTTATCAAGAAAAAGATCCCTTTAATCAAAAAACTAATTATATTAAGTGAAATAGATAAAACAGAATAATTTAAATGATTGGTATATAAATTTTCAAAATTTTTAATTGTTGATATATCTATGTTTTCAATTTGCATCAGAGTGTGAACGCGCATATTTTATAACTTTATATCTATCCATACCTCCTTTTTCATTTTCATCGGGAACTACTTTAAAAGAAGATAAATTAGAATCATCTAATATAATTTAATCAACAATTATTCCATTTGACTTCTACTCATAGATATTTATTTGCTCAATTATAAAATCTTTTTATTCTTTTTCAAAGTTACTGCCATTTATTTGACCATCCAAATGTTTTTACTCATCTTCAAAATAAACGCTCATTCTAGGCTTAAGTTTTTCAGTAGATTATTAATTAAAATTATTTTTTTTATCTTCAATAATATTTAGTTATGATAGTTATTTTTTACTTTTATTGCTTTTTAATTGTAAGACTTAAGATTTAAAATACTTGCTTTTATCTAAATCAAAACTATTATTAATCTAGCAAAATGTTTTATATTTTGATGTATCTACAATATCTAAATTTTCTGAAACCTAAAATATATGAAGTAGATCAGATCCTATTTATCTAATTAGCCTATTATTTATACTGAAAATAAAATGATAAACATATTTAAAATCAAAACAATTACTTTTTATCATGAATGGTGTATTCTTAATTTTACTTTATCATTTAATAAGAGTCGAAAAGTTTCTATTCAATTAAAAAAATGTTATTAAATATCTTTAAAATATTTTATCTATTCTTACTTCAAATTACTCTACAGTTTAGAATTCTAATTTTTCTAACAAAATTCCATTTTCTGGTAGGAATACTGATTTGTATTTTTCCTTTTATAATTCAAAATTTTCTTTTGGTTCTAATGTAATTACAGGCTTCGGATGATACTAAAAAATAAGTCTTTAGTACTAATCAAAAATAATATTTTTAATTTTATCAATTTATTAAATTTTCTCTAGAATGTTGTATATATCCAAATCATTATTAATCATTTTTGTAGCCTTATTTATATATTAGTTGTATTCTGTTTTAAAAAATTTATTTATTGTTATTTTTGAAATTATGTATTAAAACCCTATTTAAAAGTTCTACTTTTGCTATAAAATCTTTTTAAATTGCTTAATTAAGTAAGCTTTTCCACTTTATTTTTGCTTTTCTTTTTCTTAATCTTATTCCTATCCATTTTCTGTTTTCATTACTTACTCATTTTCCTTCTCTTTAGATTTTTAATTATTAGATTTTGGCTTTGAGCCAGCTGTTGATTTAGGAACTTTAAATTCACCAATTTATGTTTAAGAGAAAAGTTTATTTTATGAAAACAAATTTGAAGATAATTGTAAATTTTAGTTATTATTTTATATAAAGTTGTTATTAATTTCATTTACTTTTGTAAAGCTATTGTTATATACTTAAATATTCTGATCTGATTGAATGTTTTATTAAAAAAGAGATCTTTATAGTTATAGGTAAGGAGATATAGCAATATTTGTATCTTGTTTATTTGGGCTATCAATATAAGATATTGCATTGTTTCGTGTTTCTTTTTAGCTTTTAGACTCAAAAGTATAAAGAGTATTAGCTAAGTCAAGTATAAATCTAAAATTATTATACTTTTTTAAAATCAAACCAGCGCATACAAAAACTAATTATGCTAACCCACCTAATTCAGCTAAAAATTATGTCAATTTTTGATAAGATCTGTTAATTGAAGTCACATATGGACTTAATCTAAGAGTAAGAACAACAAAAACACCATCTTGTCTAGACAACTAAGTAGTTTCTAATATATCATTATTTTCTTATGTTAAAAATTTATAATTCCTATTATCGGTTGTAGGTAAAAGTGACATATCATTCACTACATCAATATCTTAGAAATAGATATCACATAATTTTGCCATTTTATAAGGAACAAAAGTATAATAAAGTTTATCATTTATAAAAGGTGTGAAAAAGTTATGTGGTTAATCTACATTAAGTACATAATTTGAATGGTAGATATTCATTCCATGAAATCCATCTCTTTAGGTTACTTGATCTACCTTTATATTTTATTTTTTATAATCACATTAAATGTTAGATTTTGCCAGCTTTATTTAGGATAATTGCTTTCTTTTAGTGGTTAAAAAAATTATCTTTTTTCAAGTGATTTTAGCTTTTTTATCAAAATTTTAATCACAATTCATTATATTTCTTCAAAAAAATAACAATATGTTTAAAGAGCTTTTGGAAATCAAAATTAAGTTCTAAAAAAAGTCAAAATACAGTTTTTCAATTATTCTTTATTCATAAGATTTTAGCTTCTTATATTACTATGTGAAATTAATCTTAAAAATTTAATTATCTAGAAAAAATTTATTACCTCAGATTAAGGAGCACAAATTGGATTCCACTTTAGAGAAGGATTATTTGGTGTTACACATGGGACTACACTAATTTAAATGAAAGCAAATTTATTACTTCCAAACATTCCTTAAATGAATAGCGAAGAATTTAGTCTTTTTGTTTAAATAAAATCTTATTTTTAATGTTAAAAAATTAGTTCTTGTTTTATTTATATTACTGATTCTATAAAAATTTAAATTAATCGATTGAAAAAAACAACATCACCAAAAGTTAATTTTATGTATTATTTTCCAATAAAAAAGTAAATGAAGATTATATATTTTTTATTATTTAATATTACGTTGGACAGAGATAATCATCTCCATAGGATTCAAAGAGTTATGTAAAATTTGCATAACTTTTCATTTTTTCCCAATGATTTGATGTACATGGCTCTAATTAAATATCATAAAATTTTCTTCTCTACTAACTACCCTCTAATGTGTATACTCTATTTTAAAGAAATTGTATGTCAAATTTCATATCTAAATCTAAAAATTAATTTTTTGCAGCATTCTTAATAAGCTCTTAATAATTCTACTATTTTACCCTTGTTGAACAGTGATGTTAAAATAAGGGTTTGTTATAAAATCTCTTTTGCTTTGATAAACTCTAAGTGCAAACATGAATCTGTCTGGATTCAAAGAAGACTCTGGAGGATTTGGAGAGTAAATTCTATTTGTGACTACTTTTACTTCATCCTTTGTATAAAAAGAAGACACCCCTTTCATTAAAAAATATTCATTTATTGATCAATAATGCGTTAATTACTTGGCCATATAAAAATAATAATAAGCACGATAGCTAAGATCGATGTAAATCCACCAAATTTAGTCTTATAAAAAAAGGAATTATTTATTTATAAACCAACTTAGCTGCTAAATAAATCTGCTTCTCTTAAAAAATTTCCTAATTTGTTCATTTTAGCTAAAATAAGGACTTTTGATGAAAGTTATCTTCAATTTTTTTGTATTTTTTAATTATTTATTTTGATGGTAAATTATTGTAGATTGCCCAATTAATTTTTATTAAACAACAAACAAAAATCACATAAATAAATAAATAATCAAAAATTGCTTGGATTAATTATTTTTATTATACATTTATCAATTAAAATAGATACAATCAAATAATAGAAATTATGGTATATTTATCATAATTTAATACCGAATTACCGAATTTAGTTGATTCAAAACTGAATATCCTTTATAAAAATCCTTTAATAACTCTATTCAAATCATTTCTCTAAAGATACTTTTTAAGGCATTTTTTATTTATAATATAAAAGATGTATTTTAAGAAAAAAATAGCAATAAAATGAAGCATTTTTATAAATTTTCACATTTTTTATTTAATATTTAATAGTATTTAATCTTTTTGATATTTTTCTAATTATGATAAGATTTGAATTGCTTCAGTGTTTTCATCAGGAATTATTTTTTTATCTTACTTTTATTCACCTTGTTTGATAATTGAAAAATCTTAACTTATTTCTTCTAAATTATTTGTAAGCGCACTCACTGACTTAATACTTTTCCTTATTAGATTTGATTTTAGTTAAGAAATTTGAGAGTTATTAGGATTCAAATTTATTTGGGAAAAAGATTAATTTCCTTGCTGAAAAATTTAAGATCTCTTTTATTAGCTATTTTAAGGTGTTAAATTTATTTATGTGAGAGCTTGTGTAGGATACAGAGAAGGCTATTGAGATATATTAGCTTATATTTTATTTAATGCTTGACATGCATCTTTAAACTGAAATGCTTTAATTGTATTTTCTCCCAAACAATCTATCAATCTTTGATTTACACTGTTAAAAAAATTAAAAAGATACCTAAACGAAAAAAAAATTTACTTTTGAAACTACTTGTTTTTTAATTACTGATGCTTCACTTACTTGTATGAATCATACAAAATCTATTTTAAAAATATATATTTAAATAAATTGTTATAACTTTTATTTTTATTGAAAATAAATTACAGTGTTGGAGCTTTTGTCTTATTTCTATGTAAATTCTTCTGAAATCTATTAAATCTATTTCTTTGATTAATTAAGCTTTTCTTGAGATTAAATGCATTACTTAACTTATAGACAACCTTACTGATTATTTATTGTGTTTACTGAATAATCAAAAAGTCTTTTTTAATGCTTATCAAAAATAACGCTTTTTAATTTATCTATCTGTTTAGTCTTCTTGATTATATTTAGTACATCTAAATCGCTACTAACTAGTGATATAGCTTAAGTTACAAAGGCACCCTCTTTAGAAAAAAACTTTAATCTTGGAAATAGATAATATACTAAGTATTTAAAAACTGAAATTTAATTAACTTATTTTTATTCCTCACAAATCTTTTTTTCTTATGATTTCATACAATTAAAAAAATTAAAGCATTTTTTTTGTTTTTTTTCTTCTGATTAATTTACAGATGTAATCTCATTTTTTTATAATTTCAAAATAGATTACAATTATAAATTATTTTGTTTATTTGAATCTACTCTATGAATAGAGCTTGCAAAACATTTTTAAGAGTCATTCCTTTTTAATTAATTTATTTGAATTGTTTAAGAATTATTTTCAGAATCTTTTGGTTACACCTTTTTAGTTAAACAATGTTGAAAGCTTGAATTATTTTATGGATTATCCACTATTTACTAAGGCTAGATTAAATAGCTAAAATTATTAATATCTTTATAAACAGATGATTGAATATTAACCAAAGAATTCGAATTATTATTTATATTATTTTAAATCTATGATTCTTTTTATAGCTGTTGTTTTTTCTCTTTATTCTTACTTTTTTATCTTTTATTTGTTTTCATCTTATTTGTTTCATCTGAGTGATATAGTTTATTAGCTAATTCAACAGTGAACTCAAAAAAATTATACTTTTTTATCACAACTGCTAAAGATGCCATAACTAAATGTGTAAAACCTCCAAGTTTACTCAATAATTCAGTGAATTTTTGATAAGATCTATTAATTTGTGTTACTTATGGACTTAGTCTTATTGTTAGAACAACAAAATTATCATCTTATCTCTCTAGTTCAGTGATTTCTCTATAATCGTTGTCTTATTAAATAGGAAATTTGAAATATCTATAGTCATTAGTAAAAAAAATAGATTCGTCATTCACAACTGAAACATCTTAAATATAAATATCACAATTTCTAGCCATTTTATGAGGAACAAAAGTAAAATATAATTTATCATTTATGAAAGGAGTAAAAAATTTTTCAGGCTAATCTACATTTAATACAAAATTAGAGTGATAAAAATTAATCCCTTAATTTCCATTCTGAGATGTAACTTGATCAACCTTTTTTTATGATATTTTGAAATTGTTACTGAAATTGAATGCCATTTAACTGAAATAAAGAAAATAAGCCAATTAGTAATAAAAATTCTATTTTTTTGATTAAAATTATTTGGTTTTACTATTTCTTTAGATGCACAAATAGGATTCCATTTTCTGTTTGGGTCATTTGGTGTCACACAAGGTGTAACTTTCACCTCAAAATAAGAAAATATATCACTACCATACATTCCCTCCAAAAAGATCTAAGAATCCATTCTTTAATTTTAATATGAATAATTCTATTTTATTTGTTCAAAGAATAAAATAATTAAATACGAAGGACACAAAAAATCATATCCGTAGGGTTTAAAAAGTTCGTTAAAACTTTCATAAGAATTTATCAAGTTCCAATGATGAGGAGTACAAGGTTCTAATTCTATTTCTTACTGCTCTATATTCTTAGTAGAAGTTCCTTTCTTATAAGTTTGAGTACTAATTATTCACAAAAAAATATTAAATAACAATTGATTTTTTATTGCTTTAAAGAAATATTTGATTAAAATATTTTTTAAAATTAGTATCTATATGAATGAATAAAAATCAATATTAAATTACATCTGAGTCACTGTAATGTTAAAGTAAGGATTGGTTAAAAAATTGTTTTGATATATTTATACAGCAAACATAAATCTTTATGGACTCAAATTAGAACGAGGCGGATGAGGATAATATATACTATCTTTTACAACTTTGACAGATGATTTTTCAAAGAATGAATTAATATCTATTGTTAAGATAAAAATAGCTTAATATTTTTTACTTCCATTAAATAAGAGATATATTCATTATTATCATTATTATTATCTTCTTTATATATTTAGTTTTACTTGACATAAAGAATAGGAGAATAAATGCATATGATAGAATCGTAATTAAACCGCCAAATGTTGTTTTGTAGTAAAATGAATTATTCATATGTAACCCTATTTGATTACTAAACTAATCTAATCCCTTTACATATTACTTTACTTTTATCATTTTTAAAAAACTCTCTAAGTATTATTGCCTTTTTCTTAATTTGATAATTTAATTATTCTTGTATTAGTCTTTTTACTCTAATTTTATTAATTTTGAGTATTAACCAAATTTTTTAGAGCATTATCTCCTTAAAAATTATAGACATTATTTATTACTTTTTAAATTATTATGTTCTTACCAATATTATGCTTCATAAAAATAAGCAAAACAATTCTTAAATATTATACACATTTTTTAAGCAATCTATCTTAACTTTAATTCAATTGGCTTAACAATATCTATCTATGCCAAAATAATCATGAAAAGTTCTATTTCTAATATTATGTTTCAAGTGTTTAATTTTCAGCTATTTACTTGTGGTAATTAAAATAAGCTTAGGTAAGTATTTTTTGTTAAATTAAAAGAATAACATTTCAGATATTTATAAATTTGAAAATATGACCATTTTTAGTTTTTATGCATTTAAGGTTTACTGACTCAAATTCTTTTATTTTTTTTGAGGATAAAGTTGATTGAGGAATTTTTGAACAAAGCTCAGAAGTTAAATATTTTATTTAATTCCAAAATAATAGGTAGGTATTTTTACATTTTTAGAAATAATTTTAGAATATGTAAAAATTTCATCTAAATAATTGAAAACAATCAACAATTTTAAAAACTAATGAAAATAAAAGTAGTGTTCCAAAAAGAACCTTTCTAATGGTTTGCCCCCTCCCCTCCTATTTTGTTTTAATTGTAAATTCTAAAATAATACCCGAATGAAGAGAAAAAGCTAAATTCTAAAAAAGTAAATTTAAACCAATAAAGGTTAAAATAAATTTAATAAATAATATTTTATAAAGAGTTTTTTAAATTGGTGAAAATTATATTTATAAAAAATGTTCAAACAATTTTTTATTTGCTTATGAGCATTCTTTATTTATTATAACTTTAGAGCATTGATAATATTTAGGCAGGATTTGAATTTTCTTCAGGGATTTATCTTTTTATTTTCAATTAATTTTTAATTGGTTCAGCTTCAGAGTCTTATTCCTTGCTAAGTGAATCAATCTCAAGTTGCCTTACTGAGTTTGTTTTGTTTTTATTCACACTCTGTATCGTTTTAAAATTTTGGTGTAACTTATTATTTAAATCAGTCTGAGATTAAGAAGAACTATTTTTATATTTTTTTATTTTCTTTTTCATCAAAGTGAATGACCTCTTTTGTAAATGATTTGTTGTATTAACTTTAAGTGGGTAGTTTGAATCTAAATTAGTAAGTTTTGAAATACTCGGAATGAATTCAACATCTTTCTATTCAAACCCTTAGAATATATCGTTGCCAAGATTATTAATGAGCCTTTAGTTGATACTTGAACAAAAAATAAATAAATAATATTTAAAAGATAATTACTTTGAGTTTAAATTAGTTTGTTCTTAAAGACATTTCACTTACTAATAAGAATCAAAGAGCTATTTCATTTAAAGAAATAACATATTATGAAAAGAATTAATTATTTTTAATAATTTACTTTTTGCTGTTTTTAAGTATCAAAAAATGAATATTTTGTTACCCTTGATTAAATTTAATCTTACTGATTTAATTAATCTGGATTTTCTTATAGTGGTACACAATAATTATCACTATTTTGTGTGTCTTAAAAGTTAATTTTATGACTAGACATCAAATCAAAAAGTCTTTTTTAGTGTTTATCAAAAATAACATGTTTTAATTTATCAATCTCTTGCATTTTCTTATGTATATTTATAACATCTAAATTATCATTTACCATTTTAACTGCTTAAGTAACATATAAGCCTTCTTAAGAAAATAGCTTGGATTTTGGAAATAAATAATAAAACATATATTTAATAATAGAGATCTCTTTATTCTACTTCATTTCTTCATTTTTCTACTCTGATGTAGTACTTGTGGGATTAAACAGTTTAAAGCATTTTTTCTACTTTTTTATTTCTTATTATTACAACTAAGGGATATCTAATTTATCCTTTTATTCTAAAATATAATTATTGGTTTGTGAATTATTTGCAGAATTTTAATAGAGTTTGATGGTAAAAGGAGATGGTGATTATTGAAATGTATTCCTTTTTTTTAAATTCTTAGTTGAAGTTAATTAAGGACTAATAGCAAATTTAAGAGTTTAATCTGTCTACAAGCTTTAATTTTTAAACATGCTTTACTGTAATTAAGATTAATTAAAATTACCCAGCCTACTAGCCTCATTAAAAATAGAAAAAACATCTTCCTTTGCTTATTTATTATTTTCTATTAAGTTGGAATTATTTTATGATTAAAATGATTTTTTATTTTAATCTTTCTTATTTTTTTTGTTTTTCCTATTTTAACTATTACTAATTTAGTCTGATTGATAGATTTTGTTAGCTAATTCTATTGTAAATTCAAACAAATTATATTTTTTTATAATAAGCCCTAAAGAAGCCATAACTAAATGAGTAAATCCTCCTAATTCACTTAATATGGAAGTTATTCTCTTAAATGATCTATTGATCTCTGTTACATAAGGAGTTAATCTAACAGTTAAAATAGCAAAACGACCATCTGGCCTTTCTAATTCAGTGATTTCTCTTTAATCGTTGCTTTTCTGAAGGGGAAATTAAAATTTTTTTGTTTCACTTTGAAAAAAAATAGATTCATCTGTCTAAACTGAAACATCTTGCAGATAAATGTCACAATTCCTAGTCATTTTATAAGGAACAAAAGTAAAAAAAAGCCTATCATTTATAAATGGGGTAAAAAAATCTGATGGTTAGTCAACATTCAGAGCATAATTTGAGTGATAAAAACTAACTCCTTAGTAGCCTTTTTTTTCAGTTGATTCCTCTACCTATAAATATATAATTCTTTTCTATCCACATTTAGCCAAATTAAACAAGTTAAATAAGATGAAAATAGCAAATTAATTTAGAATTAGTAATTTAAAGTTAGTTTTAAAAACCTCACCTCTTCCTTGGGTGCACAAACAGGATTCCATTTTCTTTTAGGATCATTTGGAGTTATACAAGGAGTGACTATAACTTAGAAAAAAGAAAATACATCGCTTCCATACATTCCTTCTAAAAATAATACAGAATTCTTACTAAGTTTTAGCATTTTTATAAATTATTTTATATTTTATAAAAATCTATGAATAATAATGAAATATGATTACGATGGACATAAATAATTAAATCCATAAGGTAGAAATAATTAAGTAAAATTTGCATATGAATCTGCTAAATTCCAATGCTCAGGAGTGCAAGGCTCTAATTCTATTTCATACTCTTCTATGTGCTTAGTAGAAGTACTAGGTTCGTTCTTAAAAATCCTTTTAAATTTAATAAAGTATGGAATATTTTTAAAATTTATAACAAAAATCTCACTAAAAAGAATTATTGACAATATTAATTAGATTTTCCTAATAATAATATTCTAATTTATTTTAACTTTTATATAAAAAAAATTATTTTTATGTAGTTACTTTTAGTAGACAGTTATGTTGAAAAAAGGGTTAGTAAGAAAATCTTCTTGTTCTATCTAAACTGCAAACATGAATCTGTTAGAATTCATGTAAGAGCGAGGAGGATTCGGATTGTACCTACTATTTGTAATAACATAGACTGACTCTTTTAGGAAGAATGAAGTGATTTCTTTATTTTCAAAATAAAATGATGAACTTATTACTTAAATAAATATTTTTAATGAGATTAAAAAACAATTTACTTGATAAAAAGAAGAGCAAAATAAATATAAAAGATAAAATAGTTAAACACCCTCCTAAGGTTGTTTTATACTTGTAAGAATTATTCATGTGCAACCCTATTTAATTGCTGAATTGATCAACCCCTTATATTATTGATTTTATTTGGATCATTTTGGCTTATTTTTAATCTATAAATTAACTTGCTTTATTTCTCTATCGTTAATCTAATTAAGTATTTTTTTAATATTCTTAAATGATAATATATATGTTTAAGGCTCTTCTCATCACTCATTACATTTTTTTGATTCAATTAGATTGAAAAAAAAATTAATTAATAATAATTTATAATGTTTTTATTTGTGAAATATAGATTTTCAAGTTCTAAAATTTTAAGAAATTAGAAGGAAAGTTATTTATTTTAATAACTTTTATTATTTATGATTCATTTATAGCCAATGTCAAAATAATTTATCAGATATAATTTAAAAAGGAGTTATCAAAGTATAAATGTAATTGATTCAAGAAAAAAATTTAAGAATAAATTTAAATCAACTACATAATTTTTTAAACCAATAGAAAGATAGGATTTATTGATGAGAATAAATATTAATTAAAATGATTTAAAGTGAAGTTAATGATTTAATTGATTTCCAATAAAAAGGTATTTATTTTCATAAATTTAAAGCAAGAATAATTTTATGAAATTTACATTAATAAATATACAAAAAATTGATACAATCATAAAATTTTTATTAAAAAGCAGCTTAAATTAATAATGAGTCTTAAGAAATTTTACTTAAACAAAATAATTAAGAACATCCTAAGTCATTTATTCATAATTTATATTGATACAAAATTATATTTTTTGTCGATAATTAATATGTTGTAAAATGATTTTGAATAAAATGCTATGGTATTTCCAATTTCGTATTTTGAAAATATTAGAATTCATTTATCATATACTTATAGTTTTAATTTTTTTATATTTTAAGATTAAGGCTCTATTTCTGGAATTTCTACTTCTGATAAATCTTATGAAAATTAGTGAAATGAAAATTATTGGCTGGTGTTGTCTTTTTTAAATCCTGATTTTAATTCATCTGGATTAATACAAGTAATATTAGATATAGTTTTAATATTTTTTATTTCACCAAGTGCTATTATAGGGTAATTATGCCTATTAGTTGAGTCGGAAAGTTAGTCTAAAATTAATTAGGGAGTTTCTCTCAGTTTTTAAAATTAAAAAGTATTTTCATTTGAAAATGAATTATCATTATTTTAAATGTTTTGAGTGTTAATTAATGATAAATCAGCTGGCATTTCATTCTTTTAAATATAAGCTTGTTTTAAATTTTTTAGAGTTTATTATTTGCAAAAGAAACTTTTTGTTTCATATAATTTCTTAATTTCTGAATTTTAATTCATTTTATGCTAATAATCAAGAGATTGAGACTATAGGAAAATATTTAGCAGTTCTGGACCTAAATGCTTAATTAGCTTTTTATTTATTCTTTAGAAAAAATAATTTATTTAGGACAAAGTAATTGCAATCATAATATTACCTCACAGAATTTAAAGAATTGCTTAAATTGCTATTTAACTTCAAAAACGAATTATATAATTACTTTTTTATTAATATATTTTTTAAATTATTTCTTCACTGTAATTTTTCAAAATCAGTAAAAAACGAAAGAAATTTTTAAATATTAAAGCCAATTATTAAACCAAATAATTCCAATAAAAATTGAGAGAGAAATAAAATTACTTTATAAGAATTTATGGTGTCATACTTTATTTTAGGAGACAATATTCCCCTATCTATACATTTTTATTCTGACTCTTAGTAGCAAATTCTTTTGAAACAATTTTTTTAGGTTTTTTTTGAGACTATTTAATTATTAGTTAAATTTTCTTAAGTTAGGTTATTCTATATTTAATTATTTTCAAGACTAATTTTAGGTTTTTAATAATAATTAAAGATTGTTTATTGCTATTTATCAAAGATAATAGTCTTAATTTTATCAATTTGTTATATTTTTTCAAGTATATTACAAATATCAAGATCTGAATGTATCATATCTGTTGCTTTAGTTATGTATTAGTTGTATTCGTTGTTATAAAAGTAACCCAAAGAAAATTTATGGAGAAAGTATTATATTCCAACATCAAATCTATAAGGCATCTTTAATATTTTATGAAATTAATTGATTAAATATTTTTCTTTAGAGTTTCTTTCATTTTAAGTTTGAGCAAATTGCTTGATAAATTTATTTTTATCATTTTTTAAGAAGTCTAAAAATATTTTGCTTTTATTAATAATTTTGAACACCGCTCTCCTAAATTTATCAATTGGTTTTTCTATCTCTATTCTTAATTCATTTATATTTGATTATTCTCTATTGATAGTATTCAAAAAATTTATAGGGCTTTATTAAATTGATTGTATTTTGTTTAATGACTAGTTGCTAATTAATTCAATCTAAGTCTAACTTTTGACAGGGTTTTGATTTAATTCTTTGATTTTTTTGTTTTTTGTAGATGTTTCTTAATATTTTTAATTTACTGTTTCTTTGTTTATCTAATTTACGAAATTTAAACTGGAAGAAATAGCTAAATCTTTTTGAATCTTTACACCTTAGCTGTCGATAACATAATTAATACTCGAAATGTCTTTAAAAAATTAAGAATTTAATTGTTTTTAAGGGTTTAATTTGCAGGATTATAAATTAGTAACATTCTAGTCTTAAGGCTTCTCATTTTTATTGTTTTAAATAATTTTTTGTTTACTCAAATTTGTATCAAATTAATATAAATTATTTGCTAAATCAATAGTAAATCTAAAATTGTTATATTTGATAAGCAAAATTCCAACGCAAGTAAAAACAATTTAAATAAAACCTCCTAACTCACTTAATAGCTAGGAGGCTTTCTTATATTATCTGTTTATAACAGAAACATATGGACTCATCCTTAGAGTTAAAGTAACAAATTTATCATCACTCCTAAAAAGTTAAGTTGTTTCTCTAACATCATTGTTCTCCTAAGTAAGAAACATTATATCTGTATAATCTTCAATAGGAAGCAAAGACTCATCAGTCATTACTTCAATATCTTAAAAATATACATCACAATTCTAGGCTTATTTGTTAGGAACAAACATAAAATACAGTTTATCATTTATGTATGGAGTAAAATAATTGACAGGCTAATCTGCATTTAAAACATAATTTGAGTGATAAAAATTCATCCCGTGAAATCCTAATTTTTTAGTTTACTCCTATACCTTAATATTATATGATTAATAAGCAAATTAATTAAGAGTTTAAATCGAAATATCTCAAGTAAATTTATCTGTGGGAAAAAAAGATATTGTAATTGATTTGATTTCAATAGAACATTATAAAAGTTTTTAAAGAAAAAAATATTAATAGATAATTTTGAGGTTTCTTGAATATTTTGTTTAGTTTTTTAATAATTAATATTTTTAGGTAAATGTATTATTGCTTTTACCTTCTTAGTAATAGTAAGTAAGAATAATTATTGAAATTTGTATTTTTATTTATATTCTAAAAAAATCAATTTCATTTGTTAGTTTTTTAAATATTTTTTAACATACCTCTTCTTATGATGCACAGATTGGATTCCACTTTTAATTAGGATCATTTGGAGAAATACATGGTTCTACTTGTACTTCTATATATTAAAATATATCACTTCCCCACATTCCTTACAGCTACATTTTTTACCCCAATCTTATTTATTTAATAGTATTATTAAAACTTCAAAAAATAAAAATATTTTGAATTTGAAATCATTCTTTGTTTTACATTTTTTATTCATTTAATTATGTTTTTAATATTTACGCTCCTTATAAATTAGCTTTAATATGTTTTAAATTTTGTATGCTTTTTCTACCATAATTACATCACAATTGCATAAAAAAAAGAGAATCTACTTTATCAATTTTAGTATTTTTCTTATTTAACATATTTTTTAAATATAGCTTGTAGAATTATATTATTTACTTACATTGGACATAAAAAATCAGTGCCAAATGATTTAAAGAGATCAGTGAAATTTGCTAGGGATTACGTCATACTATTCCAATGGCTAGGAGTGCAAGGCTCTAACTAAATATCTGTATATGTGAATACTTGACTATTTCCTTGTTTCTTTTTTACTCTAAAAAAAATAATTTTACTTTAATTAATGAATAAGAAAATTCAGTAATAACAATTTTTAAAATTTCATAGCTTATTTGACAGTAAGAAATAGACATAAAACTTGTAATAAAGCGCAAAATAGTTTATGTGAACTAGCTTAGAAATATTAAATCTAATGATTTTACATTTGTTTAACTGTTATATTAAAGTATGGATGAGTTAAAAAGTCTGAGTTTGGCTAATCAATATTTACAGCAAACATAAATCTTTCTGTATTTAGACTAGTATAAGGTGGATCAGGATTAAATGTACGATTTTTGATAACCTTTACTTCTTCCTTATTTAAAAAAGAAGTAATCCCTAATTTAAAATGTATTAAAATTAGAAAAATAGAAAAAGTATAATAATTCTATTATTTTTAAGCTTCATAATTTATTTAGAGGTTGAGTGATAAATTATGATAATGATTAAATTTTATAGGGAGTAATTAGTTTTACTAGACCAAAAGAAGGCTAAAATGAATAGAATAACAATCCATGAACAAAATCCTCCAAGAGAAGTTTTATAGAAGTTACTTTTATTCATGTGAAGGCCGATTTGCCTACTAAACAAGTCATAATCCTTAACAAAAGACTATAGTTTATAAAGCATTAAAGTATAAATTACTTCTATTAGTATAAAAAGTTAATAATCTTTTTCTATAAATTAATTATCAAATGATATCATAAAAATAATTGAAAGTATTCATTCATTTACTAATGTAATCATTAGCTTTTTAGAAATACAAAGAAAAGATAGTTTTCTTTGTTTGAATGAGCTGAAACTATAATATTAATTTATATTTATTATTTTCCTTTTCAAAATTTATTGACATATTAAAATTAGAGCCATTTCATATACTAAAAGAAAAACTTCAATCAATAATAGGATTATTTTCAAGTATTACTAAATCTTCCTATTTTTATCAATTAGTAATTATTTAAAATTTTAAGATAGCTGCAAATAGTTTATGAGTCGAAAAGAAAATGAAGATTTTCAAGGATATTTTTATGGATTTAGATTCAAAATAATATATCAGTTTGAAATGATTATTCTTGATAATCTTCACTTTTTGAATTAATTTTATTTAATGTTTAGTATTAGCTTAATTAAATAAAATTTGATTATAGCATATTTGGTATTCATTCATTTTGAAAAGTACTATGAAAATTAATAAAAGTTAGTTAACTTTATTTCCAGAATTTGTTTTGTTTTGGGAAATGTTAGTTATTCTGAATAAAATTGCGCGAAAAAAGAAATTATTTAATTAAACTTATAGACAAACATCTATTTAACATGCGGTTATATATATGAAATTAAATAATTTCTTTTTGATAATAAAATATCAAATTTAATATTTTGATATCAAAAATCTTTATTAAAATGAGTCAATTTATTAATTAGGATATTAAAAATAGGAATTAGTTAATAAAGAATGAAGACAATAAAATTGAAGATCAAAATAATTTGTTTTAACCAACTTTAAGCAGATTAGAGTATTTTGATTTGATATAAAAAGAGCTTATCAATAGTCCCACTGGAGGATTGCTCATTATGTCATAGGGCACAGGGGTTTATAAAGTTATTGGGGAATATTTAGATCAATTTTAAAGGGGACCTCAGACGTTATTTTTTTTGCTAAATTTTGATGAAAGAGATAGCCAAAAATCAGATATAAAAGAAATACAATATTATTGTAAAGGATAAGAGATAATAGATGTAACAAATATGATTTCATCTAAAAGAAGTGAAATTTATAGTAAAGGAGGAGTATTTGCAATTTCTGAAATAGTTCTCCTTTTTGATCTGTTGAGTGGCAGCATCATTCACTCTGAAAGAATTACTGGATTTATAATTAATAAAATATAAAATGTAAGAGATCACAAAGATAATTTGGCATGGTTGTGCACTCTTCTAAAAACAAACAAGCCATCTTCTATAATCTTAGGGATTTCAGAGTGCGAATAGACATTAGGTATACATTTTACGAATTATGACATCAGATAAATTAAAATGAAAATTGTTAAAAATATATAGCAAGTAGAGGACTTGAAAATATAATGAGATGGTTTTATTTACCAAGATGTTTTATATGGAATATGATTAGAGCAGAAGTTTAGAACGATGTAACTAACAATTTATAAATTTAAAGAATTTAATAAAGTTTTTTTTTTTTACTTTTCAAAAAGATTTTGAATTAGCCAAACTAATGTGAGCATTTAGATACCTTTGTAGATATGAATAAAAGAATGAGAAATATAGATAATTGCATTAAAGTTATTATAATTCTAATTCTTTAAGAGCTTAAATCCAAGAGAAGTTCAATAGATACTGCAGAGTTTCAAATATTTACTTAAGAGGAGTTTATGAATTCACATTAATATATTTTGGAAGATAAGATCAAATCAAATAAATTCTACCTAAGAGCATTTATGAATAATACTTAATACTTTAAAGATGCTTTTTAATTTAAACAATTACAAAAAGATCTATTTTAGTTAAATTGTGTTAGCTTTTATACTAAATTACTCTTTATAGAATAAAATGCAAATGAAGACAGTTTTATAAACAGAACAGCGACTGATAAAAATACTCAAAAAGTTATTAAAGAATTATTTGAAAATGCTTAAAAAAGAGTTTATGAAATTCAAAAGAGTGAAGAAAAATTGGAATTGCCACTGTTTGAATCTCAATTAAATAAAACTGATAGAGATTCTTTTTAATTTAGATAAAAAATAAGCTAAAATGAATGCTTCAATTTGAATGTCTTTTAAAATTCTAATAGGAATTCAGAAATATAATATAATAAAATTGAAAAAGATATTTAATCTCAAAGTTATCTAAAAAGAGAATCTTCTATTAATTCATTAGAAATGATAGATGAAAATTCAAAAGGAAAGTCTGATTCAATAGAAAATTCTTAAAATGGGTTGAACTCTTAAGGGATTTAGGATAAATCTGCAGATTAAATAATTCTAACTTAATCAATTTTGATGGCATCAATAAAAGAAAACGTAAAAGAAGATGAAGAAATAGAAGAAAAGAAAAATGAAAAAAATTAATCCAAATAAAACATGAATTAAAATAATTAAGACATGAATGATAATAAAACTGATGATAAATTGATACTATAGAATGAGTTTTTAAGAAATATTATAAACCAAGATTCGAATTTATTTGAGTAAGATAGATTCGCAATAAAGTAGAATGTAATATTTAATATCATATTTTTGTTTCAAAAATTATGTTTTTTAAAATTAAAGATATTTGAAGATTTTGATTTAGATGAGAAAGATGCTATTAAATATGAGCTTAGTTAAAAAGTTAAGTTAAATCTTGAATTAGATCCTAAATTTAGGTGTTTGAATGTTATTTTGAATGAAATAAATGAAAAATACCAGAATTCTATGCCTATAAATGGAGACAGATTTGTGATCTGGATTCACACTAATGATAGACAAAGAGTTTCATCTATTGAAGAATATATTTAAAATACTTTCTTAAAGAATGACCCTTCAAATAGATTAAGTTTGATGAAAAAGCTTAGATATTTTTTAGAATAATAAAGAAATAAGAGACACTATTTTCTCAAGGAATTGATTAAAAGAAAAAAAAGTTAGATTCTTGAGGATAAAAAAGATTGTGAGAATGTTTTACTGGAAACATTATTCAAAGAACTGGAATATTTTTAGTAGATAATAGAATACGAATAATTAGAATTAAACAAAAATTCTAATAATTCGTAGAACATTGATGGAGGTGATAAAAATAATAATTCAATTAGTAATTTATAATTTTTTTTAAATGGTGTTTCAAATTTTAATTTTTAAAAAGACTCACTGAGATAGCTAAATTCATAAGAAAAGTAAATCAATGAGAAAGGCAAAGATGAAAAACAGAGTGAAGAATCAGATAAAATTGAAGGAGTTAATTAAGATGGAGATGATTTAAATTTAAAAATATCTAATGATTCATAAAAACTTAGCATTAACAAAATAAGAAAAAGCTAATAAGCAACGATTGACTATGAAAAGGAAATACTTGAAGTTAAAAAGAGAAAATTATAGATTGATGAAAAATTTTAAAAAAGATTTAAGATGATAGATATTAATTCTATGAATGTAAATATTATTGATGAGATCAATGAGAATGGATAATTTAACTTTTTACCTAAATAAATTATGAAAAACTTCGAATTTATTGTGAGTAGCACAAATAAGTCAGTTGTAAGATAGAATTTCTTGAGAACTTATCGTCCCAATTTTGTAAATATTTAAAAAAAAACTATTATCAATCTAATTTTTTATGAAATAAGATAATATTATTTGAACCTAATTTGAACATAATCAGAGAAATAACTGTTGGTTAGCATCTCATTTAAGTAAATGGAGTGAACCCAATCTATGAAATCAGGACGATTTTGTTTAATAAATCAGCTGAAAGTGAAAAAATTCTTTATAATAATCTTTAAGAGAATTTGGCCACTGAAAAGATTGTTAAAGAAAAGAACTAGATACTCAGCAGTATTGATGATCCTGTCTTAAGAGTGAAAAATATCACAAAAAAAGCTAATAGTAGAATAGGAGGATCACTTTTATAAGTCTAGCCAACGTAATTATTTAATTTTATTAATTTAATCATAAGAATTATTAATGAAAATAGAGTTATAATTGATAAAAGAGAATTCAGAAGTGATTTACCTTCAATACTTTTTCATGAAGGGTTTAAAGTTATTCCAATTTAATTAACTACTGGAGATTACATATTGTCAAGAGATATAGCTATTGAGAGAAAATCTGTTGAAACACCAGATTTAGTAAACAGTTTGAGAAATGGAAGACTTTATTTATAGTTACTAGCAATGTCTAAAAGTTATAAGAAGTGCTACTTATTGATTGAGTTTTCAGAACAAATGCCTTTCAGTTTAGAATCAATCAACTATAATAATGAGAATCCTCTTTTCTAGTACTAAGAACAGTAAAGTTATAATAACAAGTAACCAAAAACAAATACAATAACTTTTTATCTGCCTTTACTTGTTTCTCATTTTGATAATGTAAAAATAATTTGGTCAAAAAGCCCTCTCCACACATCTAAAATATTTCAAATGCTCAAATAAAACTAACTTGAACCTAATCCTTCAGAATTATTAAAAGAGCAAGAAAAGAAAGAAAAAGTAGAATCGACTATTGATTAGTATATTTAGGTAAACTAAGATGTTGAAAAATATATGCCAACATAAAAAAGACTATTTGATCAAATAAAAAATAACAGTGAAGAAGAAAATTGAATTTAAATCTCTTGAAATATAAAAATATTTTCCCATTTAACACAATTTTCAAAATTTGAAAGAAAAAACTAATTTTTAAAATATACTTCAAATTTAATAAATTTAATGTATTTTTTATCAAAATCTATTTTGATTTTAAAAACTTTAATTAATTTTAAAAAAAGATAGATTTAAAGATTTTTAATTTTGTTAAATTGAGCAATTAAAAATTTTATTTTAGTAAAATAATTTAAATTCTAAATTATTCAATCAATTAAAATAATATAAAGTTTAACCTCTCACAACTTTGGTGAAAAATAAATTTTAAAATATTAGAAATCTTAATTTTAATTATTAAAAAGCTACATTAATTATTGTAGTTAAGTTGTTTCTATAGTGAAAAAAAATAGATATAAAAAACAGCAAATGCTTTTTTAATTTACAAATAGCTAAAATAAAATAAATTTATTTGAATTCTTTTTTGTAAATATTAAATGTTATCTGATTATTTTTTGTATTATAGCATACAAACAGTAATTATAGTATAATAATTATCATCAAATTTCATTCATTAACTTAGTTTTTTGCTCAGTATTAATTTTACTTTTTTAGTTTATATTTTTTGATTAAAATTCTTATTAGCATTATCAATGCGAATATCCCTAAACCAGCTGATACATACAACAAAATCTTTTAAGTTTTAGTGAAGAATTTAAGTTCTTCTTCTGTAAAATTGAGTCTAGCATTTTTAAATACATGAGTAACTTAGAGGTATTCACCATTTTGCTTATCTTTCAATTTTATTCCTTATATTAAGACATCAGAAAAATCAAAGAACTGTTTGGATGATGGGGTAACATTCTTGAATTAGTTTTTGATGTCAAGATATGATAGAATATCTATGAAAGGGTTTACTTAGTTCTGTGCTAAAAGCTGATAACCTGCAATCTCACTGTTAAATACATTTAAGTCATTGAAAATAATATTAATGGTCTTTGAAGAATCTAGAGGATTTGAAGCC
The DNA here is from genome assembly GCA_000231825.2 of Tetrahymena elliotti 4EA. NCBI lineage: Eukaryota > Ciliophora > Oligohymenophorea > Hymenostomatida > Tetrahymenidae > Tetrahymena > Tetrahymena elliotti. The sequence continues at coordinate 1,101,955 of JH720297.1, forward strand.
TTAAAAACTTTATTTAGCACTTTACTAGCTTGTAATGATTAGTTTCCTACATAAGATTCTATCCATGATTATCTGAGTTCACCCTAAGGATCTTCTATTTTAGCTCTTATCACAGGGTATGATCTTTCTTTAAGCTATTCAAAGTATAACAAAGGAGTGTCTTTTACATGGCTAATAATATCATCGATCAGAGTAGAACTAGCTCCAAAATAGTCTTTTTTTGATTTTTCAATGTAAAATCTTCCTAAAAGAGGTAAGCCGATCGATAATATTGAACAACCTAGTATTTTATAGTCTAACAATAAATAATCATTTTTGAAATCATCAGAAATATCAAATTTTGAAATTATTTTTTAGAAAAAACCCATTCTCTCTAATCTCTACGAATAATTAGCTTTTATTAATGCAAAATCAATGATTATAATTCCAAATAATAAATTATATTAAGCAATTCAAATTATTTTTCTAGAGCCTATTTAAGAAACGTATTTCATTCATTTATAACTTACTATTTTTTATACTATTTTAATATAAATTAATATATTTTTTCTTTTATAAATTCAATACAACTATTCAATATTTTCAATTTATTTTTCTAAAATATTTTATTTTTGGTAATTTGTAAAAAACAAAAGTAAAGTTTTAAAAAACATAAAAATTAAGTTTCTGAAAACAATAAAATTTAATTTTTTAATTTTTCCAAATAAATAAATAATAATCCTTTTTACTTTACATTATATGTTGATTAAAAAATTGATATTTATTTAATGGGCATATAAGATGATTTAAGCTAAAAACATCAGTAATGAACAGTTTGAAATTTACAAAAGACTCCTTTATCAAGATTATGATAAAAGAAAAGTGCTCAAAATATAATCCCTTTGAAGATATAATATGTATTTTTCTTTTTATTTTAAAGTTAATCAATAGAAAAATTTATAAATTTGGTTAATTATATTTAATTTTTTGATAATACTAATACAATTTTAAGCAAAATTGAGTTGTTATGAATAAAAAAATTGATATTAAATTCAGGCTATTTTTGAGAAAATCTAATATTGAATCCATTTTAACTAATAAAAATCTATTAATTACCACAGAAGATTTGATCATGTAAATTATAATAATTAAAAACAACCACAAAAATAAATAAGAATAAAAAGAAACAATAACCACAATTTTGTAAAAAAGAGATAGCTAGATATTTTAGTGCTGCAATACAATACAAATAATATAAATTAAGATTGCGAATAATAGAACTCTTCAGAAGATATTTGATAGTTACTAATTTTTTAGAAAACAATTAAAAAAGCAATACTTAAAAATTGTAGCAATTTAATTGAAAGATTGTAATATAACTAATAATATAAACATAGAGATAATATACTAATAAATGAGGCTAAAATTGCTGATTTCTAGCCTATTGCTATTCCTTTTTGTTAGACTTTCGAAAATGTTTTCAATTTAAATAAATTAGATACCTACAGGGACTAATATGGTTAATGTTTTAAATGGAGAAATTCAGAAGGCAAATAGTTTAAGTACATCAGATCATGCTCATGATTAATATATGTCCGCAGTTCGTAGAATATTAAATTTGGGAGCTCTTTTAGTCAGCAAAATTTTAACTAGAAAATCAGGATAAACTGGAATGAAAATAGTTGATTTTGATTCAAGTGATAATTGTCTTTTATTGTAAAATTACTTAACGCCTATTTCATATACAGATGATTTAATTATCTATTATATGATTGATCCTGGCTAGTTCTCTTACAGTTCATACTTTAGTTCTCAACCTGGTAGTGGCTAAGAATATATGCAAGCAGTAACTTGCTCTTACTCTTCTGATACTACAGGCTTTGATAAAAAGCGTCCTTTAGCTGGTGTAATATATTTTAACTATCTAAATATATTTGGACCTAATTTCATGAATAATGGACCCATTTTTAACATTGATTCATATTCTAAATTAGCTGCAAAAGCAATACTTTAAATCATGGGATTAAATCTCAATGCAACGAATTACTGGCTTGATAGTTCTGGATAAGTTTATTAAAATAATCCAATTTAATAAGTCTAAGTAACTTCGGATGGCGTCACTCATTATTCTATTAATACGCCATCAATTTTGGCTTTTGCAAATTCCTATTTTAATCCGACAACCCCAGTGACCTCTTTAATCTTAGGAACTTACACACATCCTGAAATATAGTATGTAACTATGGAAATGCATTTGGCTCCTGAAGATCTTATATCAGAATTGAATTTACTCTCATTCTATTATGTAGTCAGCGGATTCACTCTAGCTGCTATAAATGATATGGGTAAACGAATTATTTACTTAATTAAAAATTAAAATAATTTATTAACCTAATAATAGAATAATCACATATACCAAATATTTTATTAAAATAATTTTCATAGGCTGGTACCAAGTTTATTCATCAGTTTAGTAACCTCTCACATTTGCCAATTCTGTGCCTTCTAGCTTTTTAAATGATGTCTAATCTTAAGCTGATCTAATATCTAAATACCCAGATTAATTCAGTAATAATACTCCTTCTCCTGATAAATGCTATTTTGCCTATGGAAAAATGGATGTTATTCCATCTCGTTCTACAGTATTTCTTCCCTAAAAATTATTGTAATTTTTAAAATTATTAATAAAGGTAATATATTTTTTTTAATGAAAAAATAGGCTTTACAAATAGCTATGTTAGAGGTCGGATGGGTAAATTCCTTAAACTTATTTTAGTTATACTCCTACTAGCGGTTGCTTTATTTCAGATTTCCCTAATTCTAATAAATAATACATATGCTTAGAAAGAAGCTGCTATTCTTCTAATTCTATGGTTAGTGTTACTCTTTAAGATGCATAAACTACTTGTAATACAGGTAAAATACATTTTTAGTAAAAATATTTGTTAATTTTTGTATTTCTTGAAATATCAACAAAATTTAGAAAACTAACTAATTTCTGGGATTAAGGCTTTAAATACTCAAACTTCAACTTATTCATTGTAATGTCCTAGTAAATTTAATCTTTACTGTACCTCTGAAATGCCATGCTAGAATAACTGTTCTTAAAATGGAATATGCTTACATAATTTTTGTTAATGTTAACCTACTTACATTGGATTGTACTGCGAAATGTCCTGTTTACCATTATAATGGTATGATGCTTTATCAAAGAGTTGTGTAAATTCATGTCCTACAGGTTACTATGGAAATGTTTCTAAAAATAGATAATGTGATAAATGCCCAACAGGTAATTAATATTATTATTCTTTACACTTTTTCCAATTAAAATTTAAAACAAATATCAAAAATAATAATAATATCAAAAATTATTTAATTAAAATAAAATTGAGATATTTGTTTAAGTATTTCGATTACTTTATCAATAATTTAATATTTTTTTAATGATTAGCTGATTGTCTTGATGATTGTCCTGATGGCTAATACAGGGCATCTGGATAAACTTAATGTTCTTAATGTCCTTATTAATGTTCTAAGTGCACTAGTGATACATATTGCACTGATTGTAAAATAGGATTTTAATTGAATAACAATCAATGCATTTGCACAAGTGGTACATTTAATCCAACTATTAATTAATGCGTTACTTGTTCTAGTAACTAATACTTTGATGTTTAAACTAGCTTGTGTAAATAATGTGATACTTCTTGTAAAACATGCTAAACTTAAGCAACTTAATGTACTTCTTGTAATTCCCCGTCAGCACTTTATAATTTTACTTGCTTGCCTAGTTGCCCAGATCAATTGTAATTATTTTATTTTCAAACGATAATATTATTTTACTTTTTAAATTTTACTCATTGTTTAATTTATTATAAAAAAATAAATATAAAGTTTTGCAAATGCATCAAACATTTGTTAAGCTTGTAGCTCAAATTGCAAGACTTGTAAGACATCGAGTTCAACTTGTTTAACTTGTTATGATACATTTTAATTATTACCTGATTCTTCTTGTGGTTGTGTAAATTAAGTTTTAGATACTTCAACTAATAAATGCATATCTTGCAATTCTAATTAAATTTTTGACCCAAACAATAAAATTTGTTAAAACTGCAGCTCTAATTGCTTAACCTGCAAAGATCTTAATAATCTTAGTACTTGCACAAGTTGTTAGGTTGGTAAAGTTCTTTATAATGGATAATGTTAAGATTCTTGCCCTTCATAATAGTATAATTAAGATGAATTCAGTTTTTTATTTAATCTTTATTTTATGATAAAAAAGCTACAAAGATTCAAACAATGTTTGTCAAGCTTGTGATCCTTTATGTAAAGATTGTTAGACTAGTAGTAAATATTGTATATCTTGTAATTCTCCATTATAGTTATCGGGCTCAACTTGTGTTTGCTAAACTGGATTTTATGATGCTACTAATAAGGTTTGCAAAACATGCACTTTAAACTAAGTGCCAGATTACACAAATTAGAAATGTGTAGATTGTAACACTTCATGTAAAACATGCTAAGATATAAGCAATTTAAGTAAATGTACAAGTTGTACTGCACCATATGCTTTATACACAAATTTTTGCTATAATCCTTGCCCATCTGGATAGTATAAATAATTTATTTTTTTAATTACTTTTAAAATTTTAACTGATTATTGTTAATTATTGTCGATATAAAATTTTATTTTTAATCTTAAAAGTTATGCTGACTCCAATTAAGTTTGTTAATCTTGCAATTCTAGCTGCTTAACTTGTGAGTCAAATAGCACTAAATGCACAAGTTGTCCTTCTACATTTTAATTATCAAATGATTAATGTGTTTGTCCCTCTAATACTATCTATGATTCTTCTTAAAAAATTTGCATTAGTTGTTAATTAAATTAAGCTATAGATATTCCAAATTAAAAATGCTAAAATTGTAATACTTCTTGCAGAACTTGCCAAGACAAAGATAACTTAAATACATGCACTACATGTTATAGTGGAAAAGTTCTTTATAATAACACTTGCATAGATTAGTGTCCTGATTCAACGTATTTAAAAAATTTATATATTTTTAATCAAAAATTTAAAATATTTTTATAGATTTTAAGATCAGTATAATACTTGCTAACCTTGTAACTCAATGTGCAAAACTTGCATTGATTTAAATTCAAAGTGTACATCATGCAACAGTCCATTAAAATTAAATGTAAATTCTTGCTAATGTGACTCTGGATTTTACAATTCTTCAACAAATCAATGTGTTACATGTACTCCTCATTAAGTTCCAAATAATGCTTAATAAGTATGTTAAAATTGTGATGTAAATTGCCTAGGCTGTTAGGATATAAATAACTTAGATAAATGTACTAGCTGCTATTCTCCATATGTTCTGTATTAACAAAAATGCTACAATAATTGCCCAGTTGGATAGTATGATTTTTTAACATTTTATTTTAAATTTGTAAAATTTTTAATTAAAAAAAGTTATCCTGATACAAATCTAGTTTGTTAACCTTGTGATTCTTCTTGTTAAAGCTGTTCAAATACTAGTACTTACTGTACTTCATGTCCTAATACATTTACTCTTTCAAATAATAAATGCATTTGTCAAAATTCTATTTATGACAGTCAGAGTAAAACATGCAAATAATGCACTCAAAGCTAAATTTTAGATCAAACTAATAATGTTTGCTCTAATTGTGATTTAAAGTGTTTAACATGTCAAGATTTGTAAAATTTATCTACTTGTACCAGTTGTCCAACTGGAAAAATTCTCTATAATTCAACTTGCATAGATTAATGTCCAGAATAAACGTAAATTTAGTTAGTTTCTTTCCAAATTTAATAATTCAAATATTTAAATTAAAGATATTTATTGAATTAGTTAATTTTCTTACAAATTTAATGAATTTTATAAAAATTTAAGATATTTATTAAATAATATATGCCTACCTTGTAATTCAAATTGCAAAACATGCTAAACATCAAGCACAAATTGCACATCATGTGAAAGCCCATTAACATTAACAGGAAGTGTATGCTAATGCTCTAATGGCAACTACAATCCATTTAGTAAATAATGTATTTAGTGTACATAAAGCTAAGTATATGATAGTGCAAATTATTAATGTCTAGATTGTAATCAAACCTGCTTGACTTGCTAAGATAAAGATAACTTAAGCAAGTGTACAAGCTGTCCATAAAATTTTATACTTTATAATTCCTAATGTTTAAATACATGCCCAGATTAAAAGTAAATTATTTTTATTAATAAGCAAACCAATAATTTTTTTCTTTTTAGATATTTTTCGAATAACACATGCCTCCCTTGTGATTCAAATTGTAAAACCTGTTAGGTTTCAAGTACATAATGCACTTCATGTAATTCACCATTAGAATTATAGTCGTCTAATACTTGCAAGTGTCCTTAAGGTAACTACAACCCAAATAATAATACTTGTGTAGTTTG